>JADLZK010003647.1:0-112799 GCA_015847255.1 Hyparrhenia diplandra
TGGTTCAGTCCACTGTGAGTCGGGCTTCCTGCAGTTGTTTGATGGCGCTGGACAGTTAAACGTCCAATGGACGGCCACTGTGTTCAAGATGATGGCTTCTTCGGAGGGAATGCCAGTGGGTGCCATATGGGCACCAGTCAACCTCGCTGATATATCACCCGCCGACTCGTGCTTCTGCTCTAACTTGTTTCATGAGATCTAGTGCCCCAAGGACAAGAAACTGGCCTTGAACAATGTGGTAAGTTGTCGAGTAAGTTAAATTTACACCTGCGCATATGCACCCACGCGTGACCACTGGCATGCATGATGATGGGTCCAGCGGCATACTTTCGTGAGCAGCTCAGCATCAGAGAAGCGTGCTACAAAGGCACTCGCTGATCACAATGCGTGCATCACTGTATCCACAGTGTAGTGCATGTGCACCTAGGTGCAAAAACCGTAAGTTGTCTTTACCCAACGCTGATATGTACGATATATGAAGATATAGGTTTACATGACCGCAAAAGATCGGGTGCACTAAACTCAAGTGGTTGTGCGTTCCGTCAACACTGCCAACAAGAAGCTTGAGAAAATTCTCCCTTTCGGAGGAAACACCCTGGCACAAGTACCTGCAGTAACCAAGCACCTCAGCAAGGCTCCAGGTGATCCTACTCAATATATGTTCTTTTCATCCACCACAAAATAAAACCATGTTTATTGTTTTGTTTCTGGGAAAACGTTGAAGCAAAACTACAGAGTGCAATAATATAAAAAGCTTTCTGAACTTCATGAATTTGTTGTTCTGTAGAGTTCATAGCTGTATCACTACAATTTTCCCTGTGCCTTTATTTCATCATCCTTAGGGGCTCAGTGGACCTAAGATGTGGACAAATACACCAAAAAGGTAATTTGTAGATGTTTTTCTTCTACACATTTGCTTTCTAAAATGCTAATATATGCAGCATCTTGACATATGACACTTTGTTGCACGTACATTTGCCGAATTATGTCAGGAAAAAGATTGAATTATTAGAGGCGCAATCTCTTGAAATTGCATTTGTCATGGACCTTGGATCCATGACTATAGTGTTCTCCTCGTAAGATTATACCTCTATCAGCGTCTTAGTTCTAGGGTAGCAGCCTCTAGGCAATTCTGAGAGACATTGGGAGAGAGATTGATTTGATAATTCATTGCTTAACTCTCAACATCCTACTACAGCATATATAGGTGACAGCTAGGGGCTAAATGATCTTGAATCTAAGGCCAAGAGCAGGCCTTCTTTCCTCTTTGCCGCGACACCGGACACGCCCCTCCCTTCTAATTGCCTGATCAGCATGCATGGTGACCGGTGGCTCTAGAATAGGTGTGGCTCCTTTCCTTCTATTCTGGTGCCCTCATCTCTCCTCCGATTGCTCCATGCCTTTCTTGCCGCTAGTTGCATGGTGACCCGCACCCACGGTGCCCATGACATCTCCCCTCCTGGAGGACTAGCTTTCGCCCTCGAGCTGCAATCTACCGATAGCGAAGAGAACGCGACTTAAGGTTAAACCTTACATCTCGACCCCTCTCTTATTTAAGACTAAAAATGAGAAATAAATTTGAAACTAAAATATAAAATAAATGTAGGCTTACAACTATGTCCTCCTAGATCCATGAAAACTTCTGTTGAATCGGGCAGCGTCATGTCAAACGTAAGGGAGGAGGCGTAGCAACCTGACCCATTAAGATTCGGAACAAATGAGACAGCCAATGCACTTTGTGGCAGCGCATTGAACCTCATGTGGCGCCTCGCCTGATGGACTGATGGTTGGTGCTAGTAGGCACCCTACCTCAATGTAGCGTAAAATATAGGCGGCTCGAGTGGCTGATCGCTGCGACCGCAGATGATGATTTGAACATCATGCCATCTTTTCGTGACGCCCGCCCGAACAAGGAAGCCGCGCCTGCGGCTTGCAGGCTCACCGCGCCTGCTCCCTGCGATGACTGCCATGGGATGGGCCTTGGAGACCACCGCAAGGTGCTTCTCCCCACCAAGGGGCTGCACCACCAAAGGCGTGCCAGAATCCACGCTGCACACCGCGTAGCTGCCCGGGTAGTCTTCACGCGTCGCGGCTTTCTCCGTGAGCAGCGCAAGGATGGCTGCAGCTGTGTGGACGCTTGTTGAGCCTCGGCAAGGGCGCTTTTGAAGGCATTGGTGGCTGGCCGGAGATCCGGCGCGCAGGCACAACAGCTCGGGTGAAGCGGCGCCATGCCGGGGTGCCCTCATCCCGACTTGGAGGAACCAAACCCGGCGTCATCTTCCGGATGACAAGAAGTCATCCACACCTTTTCTTCCGCCATGATACGCCCCCGACGGGGTATGGCTCGCAACAGTTAATGAAGATGTGGAAGTCGATTTACCATCGAGCGTGAAAAATCCCGCTTCAGCAAACCGCGATTGGGACGATCGTCCAACCATCCGCCCAAAATTTTAGCCAAAAATTTTAGGTGCTACACACACCCCAGAAAAAGAAACGGGCCTCCTGCACAGCCGAACGAGCCCTTAAAAGGCTGCTCAAGTATCAAATTGGTCCGCACAAGCCAAACTCATCGTACGCTCCTGCACTGTCCCGTTCCGTCCCGTTTCGTCCGGCTGTTCCGTCGGGAGCGCCTACCGTTCCCCCCACCTTCTCGTCTTCCTTCCTTTCGAAGCCAGCCGGTCACTCCTCAGTCCTCACCTCACCTCACCTCTCCTCTCCAAAAACCAAAACCGCAGGCCGCCCACGCTCCCAGCAATCTCCCACGATCCCAGGAGCCAGGATCCGTCCCGCCACCGCTGCCGCCGCCGCCTTAGCGATGGCATCGGCCTCCTAGACCCTCGGCCCTCGGCGGCGTCGCGCTCCAGGCCGCCTTCGACGGCGACCTCTGCCTCTCAAGAGTAACCACGCCCCTCCACCCTCCCCCGCCTCATGTCAACTCTCCGGACGAACCACCGCCACGACTTCCATTTTGATTTGGTTTGGTTTGGACAGCCGATACGTCGTCGATTTCTATCGTTTTGTTCACTAGTACTGTAGCAGTTTGTGCAAATTGGTCGGCTCACTAGGATTGAGGGTTGCCTGCGCTGGCTTTGGTTCTGGTGACGCTGATTTTCGATTTTGTCTTTTGTTCATGGTTTGCGTTTGTTTTTCATACCATTTGCTTTCATTGCTGTTTCTGGATGATTTCACTTGGATAGAGATGGCGGACAAGGTGAACTTGCACGAAGTCAAGGGACGCCAGAGGGCAGAGCGTGCTCCACTTCGCCGCCGGGAATGGACATCTGGAGCTATGCAGGTTCCTGGTGGAGGAATTGGGGCTCGATGTCAACCGTATCTCCGCAGGTGCGTGTGGTGCCACTAGCTGAATTTCCCCCCTCGCACCAAGTGTCGCATTGTAGTGCTATGTATGAGCGAGATCCTTTCTTTGTAGCTGGTCGCCAGTCCACATCGCTGCTGGCCAAGGGCACGAGACCGTCCTGAGGTACCTTCTCGGCCACGGAGGTGACCCAGGGTGCTTGACTTGAAAGGCACCTCGGTGCTGCATTTCGCGGTCATGGGAGGTGCGTTCCTCAATCAACTTTGAAGGGCGTTGAGGATTCCATCTTGTGTTTGATTTGAAGTGTAGCTTATCTCATTGTATCCCCAGGGGAATTTCAAGGCTGTAAGATTGGTGCTGTCCATGGGTGTTGAAGTGGATTCACCCAGTTATCTTGGGACGCCGCTGCTCATAGCTGCCAGCATGAGCGGGGTTCAGGTTGTCAAGATCCTGCTAGAGCATGGTGCTGATGTAAGCTGCTACTTTCATTGTTTCAGATCATCATACCAAGATTTATGAATTGGACTAGCATGTGGCATCCACTGGTCATGGTGCATTTTGCTTCATTCTTCGATTGAGAACATTTCTGTTTAGGACCTGCTGAACTATACTAGACAACCTTAGGTTTTTATAAATTATTTTTTCCATGATATTGCTTAGTCATACAAATTTTGATATGTTTTATTCTGCAGCCCAACAAGGTTGTTGGTCATGACTTCTCGCCACCTAGGATGGCATGCTTTGGGCATTCTTTGGAATCCGTGAAACTACTGGTTAAGGTATACCCATTTCTTGACTTAACTTGTTGTGGTGTAACTCTATAGCCTTGCTGCAGGCCATGAGCTCATTACTCATGACCATTCTCTCTTCAGCTATTTAAACTTTGTATTGCCAATTCTATAGGCTGGTGCTGATGTGAACTATGTTGATCTCTCTGGACAATCCATTTTGACATATGCAATTGTCAGTGGCTTTAGATTGACATTGCCAAGTTCTTGCTAGAGGCTGGAGCTGATCCTAACATTGGTGATAAGGTAATGATGACTCTGGTTTCGGCTTTGCTTTTTATTTGTTGCTCTAATGATAAGTTACCTTTGTTTATTCATGAAAATTTTTAAAATTCATTTTGATCAATTTCTCCATCTCAGAATCATGGTATCACATTGTCTAAAGCAGAACAGTGAATTTGAAATGTTGAAGTGTTAGTCTAGTTGCTCCTATTATGATTTCAAGCACTTCATCACTAATTAGAATTTTTCAGCTGGTAGTTTTTCTATATTTCCTTCAGATCATGTTATTTTGAATGTTATTTTTGTGTGGCCGACAAATCAATACATAACTCTTTGTTTTTTTTTTTCATGTGAGAACACTTGTGTTTTTTTTTATATCTTTTTTTTTTTTTCATGCCACATTCTGTTGCTACTTCTAGGTTTTATTTATGATGCAGGATGGGAAAATCCCAATCATGCACGCAGCAGTTAATGGGCAACGTGAGCTTGTTGAAATTCTGTTTCTTAAGACAAGACCAGTTCCATCTGTGCCAGACTGGAGCATTGATGGAATTATTACAAGTGTGAAAGATATGCTTTTCGTTGCTCATGTATGTAAGATTGTCAGACTTTTCTTATGGGCACTGCACTCAGCCATGCTTGCTGTAGCTCAGTCTTTATTAACTGTATCATTTATGATGTTGGGATCCCTTTAATGCATGTGATTTTGGGTAAGTGTGCATGCTGTCATGTTTAGGATGCAGCTGTGGTGGAAAAAGCGATAGCCGATCTAAAGTCACAAGGCAAAGGAAGCTTTTGCAAAGGAGAGTATCATTCGGCAATTTGCTTATATAACTGGGTAAATTCTTAAGCCCATCTAAACTGTATTCTCGTTTGGAACTATACAAAATGTAGCATGGGTGTTAATAAGTTGTTTCCTGATGATGGAGGCTGATAGTTTATGCCGCTTTCTCCATAGTACTTTTACGCAGCATTGTGTATAGTTTATCAAGAGTTCACTTGAGTTACCATTGTTTCTAAGTATGATCCTTTGCTTTTTTTATAATTAGCTCAGAACAGTGGAAAACTAACTAAAAGGTCTGCTTTCAGTACCTGTACTACATCAAAACCAGTTTTTGTTCACCTGCAATTTCAGTATAATTTGAAGCCAACCCTGAGAGTGAGAGCAGTATACAATAAAACCAGTTCAACTTGAAATCAGCTTGCAAGATGCTGAATTCATTTTATCACTGACAAAAATAGCATCTCAAAATGTGGAAAAATCGGTATGCTTCTGAAGATATTTAAGAGGCAAAATAAAAGATTTTTGGCCCACAACACCTTTTTGTTTGATTTTTGGAATTTGAAGTAGCAACAGTATAATAGGAAATTAGCATGTTTGAAAGTTTTGAAATTATAATGTGAGATGTGCCAACAAGATTTACTTCAGTAAAACATATTCTCAGTATTATCTAAGAACTGGTTACAAATTTTTGTACCACTCCTGTATTATCTTGATCAGAGAATAAATCAGTAGTTGAGAAAGCATTGTGCTACAGTAACTTAGTGAGGCCAGTTTTGTACCTCGTTTTAACTGATTTTGGTAAATAAGTGTTAAAACAAACTATTACAGGTATCAAATTTCCTTAAAATAAGGTAAGGGAGCAATGCTATGGTCCATGGAAGCAGGTGGATGAATCACAACAAATCTAAAGAAACTGAGTTCTTTCTGAATGTTAATGCAGGCAATGGAGAAAGATCCATCTGATGCCACCTTGTTTGCCAACCGGAGCCTATGCCAGTTGCGGCTGAGAGATGGGGTCCTAGCTCTGTCAGATGCTGATCGGTGCATATTGTTGCGTCCTCATTGGTCAAAGGCATGGTACCGTAAGGGGTGCAGCTCTCAGCTTCCTAAAGGTATTAGCTGGCAGTTGGAGGCCACAACAAATTTAGTCTTGCAACCTAATCAAATCCCTACACCTGTATGCACAGGCCTACGAAGGTGCGGTGGCTGCGTTCAAGCAAGCACTGAAACTTGACCCTGCAAATGACGAGATCAAGAAAAGCGTTAAGGTAAATCATTCTTGTTCCCTTCTAGTTCCACCTTTAGTTGTTGACCAAGTTGATTATCTATCGTGATATGAGCAATTGAGCATGTAAAACTCAAAATCACTCTTCAATTCTTCATACAATGTTATAATCTGTGAAAGGTATCTTCACTCTTTTGGTGATTTGAAACTTGCAGGGGAGGCCACTGCTGGTATGGAGGGTGCTTGCTTCTAGCAGGGAGCAAGGAACCCTTGAACTGATGATAATCCTCAATGCCAACGGGGGCTTTGTAGAACATGTAGACCCCACCCACGTACTGCTGTAGAGACTAAACGTAGCAATATGCAGCTATTGTTGGCTCTTTTGTGATGAACTGTGTTTTATGTGTGATGGCTAGCCTGTATGCTTATCCCGAGGGAAGCAGAGCAAGTGCACCGGATTGAATGAACTATATATACTTTAGATATCTCATATGTGTTTGGTGCTTGCTCGCTCGTTTTGTCTTTCCTGGAAGAAGAAACAGGATATGGTGTCCGTCTGTGTGGCCTTGGGGATTCTGAAGCAGAAAGTTTTCCTTGCTGTGAAGACGAGTGAGTGAAATCAAGACTGAACTCTGCCCAGATGAGAAATTTCAAGCCCTCAATTTGGTACAGTCAAGGCCATCTATTATTTCTTCAGGGAGACAGTCTCAATACTCAACAGTCCTTTATTGGCATGGTCTGCTGATCCGGAGCACTGAGTGCCCCGCAGGCGTACGGCGGCTGATGCCTTGGCCGTCCGCCCCTCCAACGTCGGCATTCAAGGTCCTGAACTCCGCTTCGTCAGGAACATGCTGCTCTTCGCCTCTACCAAGGTGTGCAAGACTTCCTAGATCAAACACAGATTTAAGACGCTCAGATATATAAACATGAATATATATGCTTCAAAAAAGAATAAAAGAGTGTTACACAAAGCCTAAAAAACCGCCTCTTAGCAGGCGACTAGGGCATCTCCGCTTATCGGCGTCAATTTGACCGCCCCTCCGGCTGGTGGGGGCCGGGTTGGATCGACGCCTAGGCTCGTTGTTGCTGCTAAGGTGTAGAGTCTAGATCAAGGTTACTCATTGCCGTCATTGACTCATTGGTGATGGAGTTTAGGGTTTCGGCGGTGGACCACCCGCATGACAAATAAAGTTTCTGCATACCCGACGGATGTTGTGTGCTTCTTTGCTAAGCTATTTGGTCATCCTCGTGGGTTTATGGCTCTCCCTCGTTGCTTGTTTCCTGCCGGAGGTGAACGTTTTTTTCGATCCGATCGGGGTCCTCAGGCGGTGGCGGTGGATTTTCTTTTTCCTTTTTTTCTCTTTGCCAAGGGGCTGGCCGATCTTCTTTCAACAGAATCGATTCGCTTTTGGTGATCTGGGGGATGGATCGCGGCTTTTTCTAATGCTGGGTGTTCCATGGTGGAAGCAAAGGTGGACTTGGATCGTCGTGGTGGTGTCGATGACTTAACCTGGAGATCGGAGACGAGAAAAATAAGATTGGTTCCTGAGGTCTCAATTGTAATTTTCTTTTTCTTCGGAGTTCAGTTTGTAATAGGGAATGATGTATTGTGCTGATGTTTAATATATCTTTTTTAAAAATAAAAAATGAAAAAAGAATGCTGCGGTGTCCTTTCTGCTCCGTGCAACGTGTCAGTCACATACACATGCCCTGTCTTGCGGCCGCCTCGCTTTCCTCTTCCCTCCCTTGCGAAGCAGCTGCCACTCTCCTCTCCAAACCCCAACCCGCCCTGCAGTCTCCCACTACTGCAGCACCCGTCCGCCGCCGCCGTAGCCGTCTCGATGGCGGCATCGGCCTCTGGACCCTCGGTCTGCAGCGTCTGCTACCACGCCGTCGCGCTCCGGGCCGCCGTCGACGGCAACCTCCCCCTTCTCAAGAGTAAAGCGCCCCCCCATTTCAACTACTCCATCTCTTGCGTGTGCCCCTTGTTTCGGATGAACCACCCGCGTCCCCGATTTTGGTTTGGACTTGATTTTGCCGGGCGGCCTACTCCGTCGATTTCTGATTTCTTCGGCGAAGATACCACGCTACTTTTTTCACTGCTGTTTCTGCGATTTCTCTTGGGTAGGGATGGCGAGCAAGGTGAACCTGCACGAAACCAAGGACGCAAAAGGGCAGGGCGTGCTCCTCTTCGCGGCGTCAAACGGCCATCTTGACCTCTGCGGGTTTCTGGTCGAGGAATTGGGGCTCGATGTCAACTGCATTTCTGCAGGTGCGTGTCGTGTGATGCCGGCCACTAGCTGAACTGAAATTCCCGCCACCCACACCCCCCTCGCAGCGTGCGTCGGAGTGCCATGACCGAGATCCTTTCTTTTGTAGCTTGGTCGCCGGTCCACGTCGCTGCTGGCTGTGGCCACCATTGTGTCCTGAGGTACCTTCTCGGCCACGGGGGTGACCCAGGAATGCTTGACTCGGAGGGCACCTCGTTGCTGCATTTCGCCGTCATGGGAGGTGCGCTATATATCTGCTCCTCAATCAGCTTTAACAACTAAGGCCGTTGAGGATTCCATCTTGTGTTTGATAAGCAGTGTTGGTTGTCTCATCGTGTCTCCAGAGAATTGTGAGGCTGTAAGTCTGTTGCTGTCCATGGGTGTTGATGTGGATCCGCCAAATTTCCGTGGGACGCCGCTGCACGTGGCCGCTGGCAAGGACCGGGTTCAGATTGTCAAGATCCTGCTGGAGCATGGTGCTGATGTAAGTTGTCGTTTCCACATCACACCAGGATTTATGAATAGCATGTGGCGTCCACTGGCCACGGTGCATTTTGCTTCATTTGATTGGGAAATTCTCTGTTTAGGACGTGCTGCAGTGTGTTAGACAACCTTAGATTTTCATAAATTATTTTTGCATGATATTGCCTGGTCATAAAAACTGTGATATGCTTTATTCTGCAGCCCAACAAGGTTGTTGGTCATGTGTACTCACCACTCATGGTGGCATGTCTTGGGGATTCTTTGAAATCCATGAAGCTACTCGTTAAGGTCCACTCATTTCTTGACTTAACTTGATGCACCTTACTCAATAGCCTTGCTATTTCCATTGAATATGTTGGTCATCAACTCATAATCGCAAAGTGACCATTCTCTCTTCAGCTATTTAACTTTGTATCGTCAATTCTATAGGCTGGTGCCGATGTTAACTTTGCTGATCCCTCTGGACGATCCATTTTGATGGAGGCGATTGTCAATGGCTCAATTGACACTGTCAAGTTCTTGCTAGAGGCTGGAGCTGATCCTAACATTGCTGATAAGGTAACGATTACTCTGGTTTTGGCTTTGCTTTTTATTTGTTGCTCTAATGATAAGTTATCTCTGCGCATTCATGAAAGTTTTTGTAATTCATTTTAATCAAAAGTTCTGCATATGAGAATCATGGTACCAGATTGTCTAGACCAGAACAATTAAATTCCAATTTTGAAGTGTTATCTACACTTTTTTTTTTTTTTTGGGAGTATGTGTTCTAGATTCTTTTTAAGATCATGGATTTCTTCTTATTCAGAACTATTATTTCCTTCACTGATTAATCTATAAAAAATAATCAGCAAAAACACTTGTATTTTGGTATCTCTTTTTTTGTGTGTGTTTCATGCCGATTTGTATTACCTCTAGATTTTCTTTTACGATGCAGGATGGGACAATCCCAATCATGTACACAGCAGTTACAGGGAAACGTGAGCTCGTTGAAATTCTGTTTCCTAAGACAAGACCAGTTCAATATGTGCCAGACTGGAGTGTTGATGGGATAATTACAAGTGCAAAAATCTGCTTCTTGATTCTCAGGTATGTAAGATTGTAAGAAGTTTCTTATGGGTACTGCTCTCTCAGCCATGCTTGCTGTTGCTCAGTTTTTGTTCTGTAGCATTTATGATGTTGTGTAACTGATGTTAAGCATGTCGGGACCCTTCAATGCATCTCATTTTTGTAACTGCACATGGTGTCGTGCTTAGGATGCAGCTGTGGTAGAAGAATTGATAGCTGATGTTAAGTCACAAGGAAAAGAAGCTTTTGCAAAGGGGGAGTACCCTACAGCAGTTTACTTCTATAGCCTGGTAAATGGTTAAGCCCATCTAAACTATATTCTCGTTTGGAACAGTACAGAATGTAGCATGGGTAGCCAAGTTGTTTTCCTAAATGATGGATATTGACTGTTTATGTCAGTTTCTTCATAGTATTTTTACACTGCATTCTGTATAGTTTACAAAGAGTTTTCTGGAGTTACTCCTGGTTTCTAAATATGATTCTATGCTTATTTTTTTCGTTTGCTCAGAACAGTGTAAAACTAGCTAAAAAACTCCACTTTCAGTATCTGTACTTTTGCGTTTGCCCCAAAACCAGTTATTGGTAGCCCACAATTTCAGTACAGTTTCAGATAAGTTTGAAACCCAGCCTGAGAGCAGTATACAATAAAACCAGGTTAAACTTTAAAATTAACTTGAAAAATGTTGAATTCATTTTATGTGACAAAAATAGCAACAATATTTAAAAAACGGAAAAATTGTTATGCTTTGGATCCTAGTTTTAAATCGCCGGGTTTTAAATTTAGCGGCAGAAGCTGCTGTTACAGGCTATAGCGGGCTATAGCGGCATTTAGCGGGCTATAGCCGCTATAGCTGTATAAATGCCATATCGAGCCTTTTCTCAGAGGCTATAGCCGGCTATATTGGCAGCTATAGCCGGCTATTTAAAACTAGGTTCTGGATACATATATATAAAAGGTAAATAAAGATTTTTTGGCCCACAGCACCTCTTACTTGATTTAGGAATTTGTAGTAGCAACAGTATAATACGAAATTAGCATGTTGTTTGAAAGGTTTGAAATTAAAATGTGAGTGAGGCGTGACAAGATTTGGTTCAGTAAAGCTATGAAATTAACAGTTTTTGTGCCACTTGTGTTTTATCTTGATCAGAGAATTAATCCAGTAGATCAGAAAACACTACACTACAGTAACTTCATGAGGCCAGTCACTTTTGGACCTCATTTTAACTTATTTTTGGTAGATAGGTACGGTGTTCTCCACAAAAAGCAGTTTGATGAACCACAACAAGTCTAAAGAGAAACTAAATTCTTTCTGATTTTGATATTGCAGGCAATGGAGAACGATCCATCTGATGCTACCTTGTTTGCCAACCGGAGCCTATGCTACGGCGGCTGAGAGAAGGGGCCCGAGCTTTGTCAGATGCTCTATGTTGCTTATCAATGCGTCCTCATTGGTCGAAGGCATGGTACCGTAAGGGTGCAGCTCTCAGCTTCCTGAAGGTATTAGCTGGCACTTGGAAGCCACATCAAATTTAGTCTTGCAACCTAATCCAATCCCTAAATCTGTATGCACAGGACTACAAAGGAGCAGTGGTTTGCGTTCGAGCGAGCACTGAAACTTGACCCTGCGAGTGACGAGATCAAGAAAGCGTTGAGGTAAATCATTCTTGTTCTGTTCTAGCTCCACCTTCAGTTATTGACCAAGTTGATTCTATTGTCTATCGGAATATGAGCATCTAAAATTCGGAAGCACACTCTTCAATCTTCATACAGCGTTATAATCTGGGAAACGTATCTTTAGAACTTTGGTTCTTGAAACTTGCAGGGGAGGCCATTGCTGGTATGGACGGTGCTGCTGCTAGCATGGAGCAAGGGAACCCTTGAAATGATGATAATCCTCCGTATTACTCAATGCCAATGGGAGCTTTTGTAGAACATGTAGATCCCACGGACTGTCATAGAGACAAAACTTAGCAATATGCAGCTATTGTTGGCCCTTTTGTGATGAACCGTAAGGTGTTTTATGGCTAGCCTGTATGCTTAACCCGCATGAAGCAGAGCAGTGCAGTGCACTGGATTGAACTCTTGTACTATAGACTGCTTTGGTGCATGCTCGCTCCTTTCGTCTTTCCTGGAAGAACAAACGGGATATGGGGTCTTCTGTGGACCCTTGGTAATTCGAATGGAGAAAGTTTAACTTGCTGTTGAAGATGAGTGAGTGAAGTCAAGACTGAAGACTGAACTCTGCCCCGATCAGAAACCTCAACTTGGTACAGTCAAGGCTCTGGCATCATTTCGACCGAGGCACAACCTCTATACTTAACAGTGCTTTATTTGCATGGTCTGCTGTTCCGGAGCACTGAGTGGCCCGACATCAACCTGGAAGGTCCTAACCCCGTATGGTCAGGAACATATATGCTGCAATTCGTTTGTATCAATGTGTACCTGTGTGTTAACACAAATACAATGGTTTTGCAAACACTTTTATTACTTTTTTAGATAAAATAATAAAGCCCATGGGTCATGAAAATTGAAGGTATACTCCATTCATTTTTATTTTTTTATATTAGTTATCCACATGTATGTATCTAAAAAAGTGTACATTCTCCACAAAAAACACCGCAATCCTTAAGTTTAATTTTTGTCCCAAAACAAGTGTACACATGGTACACAGGAACAACACATTCTAGCATCGTCCACTCTTGTTTCGTGTTATGTGAAAAAAATTGCCACACGCGAAATTAAAAAGACTGGGCATAGGAGAGACTGGGCTGGCACTCACGAATTTTTAAAAAAAAAGTCACAATTTTTTTTTAATTAAAAAAAAACTATGAAGAGGCGTGGTACCCAGCTGCGTGTGGAGATACTAGGCCGCCACATATCCCTTTTCGTCTTCCTTCCTTGCGAAGCCAGACGGCCACTTCAGTTCGCTGCCATTCCCCACCTCTCCTCTCCAAAACCCAAAACCCCAGCCAGCCCCATCCCGGCCGGCCGCGCTCCCTGCAATCTCCCACGAACCAGGATCCGCCCGCCGCTCTGCCGCTGCCGTTGCCGGCGCCGTAGCGATGGCGTCGGCCTCCAGGCCCCTCGGCCCTCGAGCTCGCCGCGCTCCAGGCCGCCGTCGACGGCGAGCTCTTCCTTCTCAAGGGTAAAGCACACCCCCATTCCCCACCTCGATGAACACCCACAGCGTCTCCCCCGTTTGGTTCGGATATACGTTGTCAATTTCATTTGATTTGTTCGCTAGTTTGGCCAAACCGACAAAGTGATCGACTCACGAGCAATTTTTTTCGTTGGGTGTTAGTGATTGTTAATTTGGGGGTGTGTTGCCGCGCTGGTTTTGGTGATGTTGATTTTCGATTTTGTTTGTTGTTCATGGGTTTCCGCTTGTTTCCATTGCTGTTTTTAGAGATGGCGGACAGGGTGAACCTGCACCAAGTCAAGCATGCCAGAGGGTGGGGCGTGCTCCACATCGCCGCTGGGAAGGGACATCTGAAGCTCTGCAGGTTCCTGGTGGAGGAATTGGGGCTCGATGCCAATTCTATCGCGGCAGAAGGTGCGTGTGATGCGAGTATGCGACTGGCTGAGATTCCCCGTCGACATGCTATCAGTGAGATCCCTATCCATCCTTGTAGGCAGGTCGCCGGTCCACTTCGCTGCTGGTCTCGGCAAGGAGAGCACCCTGAGGTATCTTCTCGGTCGTGGTGGTGACCCAGGGATGCCTGACTCAGAGGGCACCTCGCCGCTGCATTACGTGGCCATGGGTGGTGTGCTCAATCAACTTTACAAAGGGTGTTGAGGATTTCATCTTATGTTTGATTTGCAGTGTTGGTTATTTGATTATCTCATCGTGTCTCCAGGAATTGTGAGACTGCAAGACTGCTTTTGTCCATGGGACGTGATCAGCGGCTGCTCGAGTGGCAGCTCCAGAGAGGCGATGAAGTCGCCGACAGTCGGCGGTCCCGGGCGCACAACCTGCGTGGAGGCGGCAGTAGGTTGTCCTGAGGTGCGGCGGCTGAGGAAGAACTCGGGGCGAGACGACCGAGCCCGGCGCGTCGCGGCAAACCATGCCGCGGGCAGGACGCGCCCGGGTCGCTGACGTGGCAGCTGTGGAGGCGCTGCGCCGGGCCGGGCGGCTGATGCTGGGGTGTCGACAGTTGTGGCGCCCACAGAAGCCACCTCCAACTCCTCACCCATGGGCAGAGCGCGCCATGCGGGCAGCGATAGGGGGATCCGCCCATCCTGCACCGACGAGAGAGGGGCAGGGACGGGCCCGCGACGAGCAAGGCCGAGAGCTCATCGAGCATAGGATCAAGCCAAATGGGTGGCTCCACTCTCATAACCGACACAGGCTCGAGCGCGGCTGAAGGGACGGTAGTGGTGTTGGACGATGCAGCCGTGAGTGAGAGCCCCGATGTCCTCCCCCTCGACTCACCGAGGGAGGCTCCGTGGGGCGCCGCGCCGCCTGTTTTGGGGGGGGGCACGGGAACCCTCCACCCGCCGAGGCCCACCGGAAAGTAGAGGTCCTGTTTTAGGTAGCATCATTGGAGATGCTCTTAGAATAACACCCGCATTAAACTCATATTCAGATTTGTTGCTTGAATTTCATATGTTTTCAAATAAAAATATTGACTTAGATGAACTGTACCTTATGAAACTTGTACAATAATTTTTTATATTGATATATTTGGACGCCATAAAAATTATTAAATAATTATCTTGGGTTTATTTGGTCCCGAATAATTAAACAAAAGTTTGGTTTGGTCTCATTTAGGCCTCATTCGTTTTTGCTGGGTTTAGTTCGATTTCAAAAATCTTCTTACTATTACTAATTGAGGCTCCAACGAGGCTCCACGTTAATTCTCACCAGATGCGCTTAGAAAAAAGATAAATACTAGAAATTCTCACGTTAATTAGAAACATCTAGCCATCAAATCTAGACTCAGACAATTAACAACCATTAGATCTACTTTTATGTTTGTAGAAAATTACCCACCTTTGCCATTATTAGTTTTATATAATTAGATAATAAAAGAAGAAAAAAAGAAATCCATCTACGCATGTGGCAATGGATTTTTTCATTATTAGTTTTATATCATTAGATAATAAAAACATGGAAACAAAAAAAAATAAACTCCATGTACGTATGTGGCAATGGATTTTTCCTAACGACGATAGAAGCCTGAAGACGTATCCATCTACGCATGTGGCAATGGATTTTTTTCATTATTAGTTTTATATCATTAGATAATAAAAATAAGGAAACAAAAAAAAAACTCCATGTACGTATGTGGCAATGGATTTTTCCTAACGACGATAGAAGCCTGAAGACGTATCCATCTACGCATGTGGCAATGGATTTTTCCATTATTAGTTTTATATCATTAGATTAGATAATAAAAATAAGGAAACAAAAAAGAAACTCCATCTACGTACGTGGCAATGGATTTTTCCTAACGACCATAGACTCCTGAAGACGTCGTTCCAATGTAGAGGAAAAATAGTGGGCGCCGCCGCACCTAATGACGGCTCGAAGCGACAACGCCGCCAAGCTGCTGAATTGAGGTTGCCGAGCCGAGCAAGCGGACCAACGCAGCGCAAGCACGTACATCTATACCGGCGGTCACACGCTGTCTCCTTCGATGTCGAGGCGCTTGATGTTCCCGGCGTGTTCCAGCACCAGATCGGCACTTCACCCACTCCCTGTTTCTTTGGACTTCGCCATGTGGTTTTCTATTGACGGATCCATGCGACAACGCCGCCAGGCTGCTGACTTGAGGTTGCCGGGCCGATCAAGCTGAGGAAGTCAATGCAGCGCAGGCACGTACATCTATACCGGCGGTCACACGCTGTCTCCTTCGACGTCGACGCGCTCGATGTTCCCGGCGTGTTCCAGCACCAGATCGACACTTCGCCCACTCCCTGTTTCTTTGGACATCGCCGCGTGCGGTTTTCCGCTGATTGCTTCCTGGCGACCTGGCCACGATGTCGATCCAACAATGTTTTTGTGTCAGGTGAGTCTGCTTTCACCATAGGAGAGTCTGCTTTCACCATATGACTTGCTTATTGCATGATGAAATTGTACTGTGGTGATGAGGGGCCTTATAATGAATGGTTGAGGGTGTCTATTGCGGCCGTAGGGTCCTAGATATCACCATAAATGTATTTTTAAGCTAATTATTGCAGTATGTACATGAATGAAAAATCGTTTGCAGCATTAGTCTAAAGGGTTACATGGCTATACACTCCTGCTATTTGTTCTGATCACTTTTGTCTCTTACGACGCACATGATATGATACTTATTAACCGGGTATAATTTTAATTTTAATGTTCTATATTACTTCACACAAATAAATTTTGATATATAATCTTTATTGATCATCAGTTATGATTTTTTACTTAATAATAGTTTTTTTTTGAACCGTGGGCATCCCGACCTATTTTTTTCATGTCTCGAAGGGATCTCAACCCTGGGTGCAATAGGAAAAAAGTGTCTCATCTTACAAAAGAGCTCCTACTAATCACTTCTTTGTTCACTATGGATGCACACAAGCAGGCTACATGGGGAATGCTAGGCCTCAACTCTCCGCCAATGGCGTACAAATATTGTTGGTCGACTGTGCAAGATTGCAATAGACGATTTATCGGGAGCACCAACTGCTGCACGAGCAGAGCACCAACTGCTGCACGAGCAGGTTGTGTGTGAGCCAAATGGACACAGACAACATGTTTAATAGCTTCTTCATCAACATCCACCGGAGATCCAAGATGGCACGTTCCAGAACCGAGGAGGGTGATGGCATCCATGTCGTCCTCCATAGGTGAGAAACTCATTTGATTTTTCCCCTTTCTTGCACAGCTCCATGTTCACTGGCTGGTATTGTTTGGATTCTAGATTCATAGAGTAAGCAATGAAGCCAGCAAGAACGGCCCCACATGAACATCAGCGACAACACCTCATGCATTGTTCGATGTCGAGATGAGTATACCAACTGTAATAGCTCCTACCTCAACGATGAGGTCCCATAGAGAAGGCGACGTACACCGCCTGTGCCGACACCAACGAGGAATGCACGCAACGCTACACCAACTATCTATTGGAGAACACAGTGAGGATCGAAGGCGATGCTACACCAACTACCAGCGATTCACCCAACAAGCGGTGTTTGATCCAGCCGCATCAAGGGGGCGGAAGGACATGTGTGTGTGTCAGCATCATGGGGATGATGAGGACAACGGAGCCAAGGCATTGAACATCCATGATGTCAACAACACCGCTGGCACTGGCTGCACCTATAAACTAAAGGTATGGCCATGTTGCAAGATTCCATAACTACAATTTAATTTGTCTCTTGCTATGTATATAATATGATACTTACTGGCCATTAGGTATAATGTTCATTTTGATTTTAATGTCCATGGATTTGCACCAATAAGGTTTCTATAATCCTTATTGAGCATTAGGTACAACTTTTTTAATGACTTTTAATAAATGTTTTTGCTCAAACCACTAGGTTGTAGGCCTGTTCTCAACTTAAGAATAATGTCAAAGTATTACCTTGAATTAATGCTAACATTGCTCAAAAAAAAATTAGAGGACCATAGTTATCAATAAAGTCTATATGAAAAGTTCAAACATCTAGAATTTATAAAATATAATTAAGCTATTTCAATAATATTTTATACAAATTATCCTTCTCTATCATTATGAAAGATAATTCTTTGACCTAAGTTTGCATTCAAATTACCCACATATGGGATTATGAAAGATAATGTAATGCAATATATACGTATATAATTTGTATCAAAGCTATCCACCTCTCAACCGTTTGAAAAATTAACAAAAGCCTCTCAAATCTACATGTAACTAAATATAATTAAGCTATTACAAACAATAATCCAGCATCCAAAAAAAAAACTTACATTGGTATAAATAATTTAAGTTATATTAACACATAATTTTAAGTTATATTAACAAAAATCCTTAGCAAAACCACATAGTAATAACACTTACAACTCATTTTAAGTTATATTAACACTCATGACAATAAATTTCTTTTGTTGTTTCTTCAAAAAAATTAAACATTTTGATCTACATATTATGTCATGTGAATATTAGTAACTTAATTTTTATAAATTATCTGTTTAATAAAGCCATAATAATATAATACAATAAATTCAACATCTTGAATACCATGGTGCACGATGAAACAACAATTTATGACATTGTCAAAACTAAGATGGTAGCCTATATGACCTAGAATATTGTTTAAATAAAATAAAACATGATTTTTTAAATAAACAATACGATAAGCATTATGATTTCAAATTAATACATGTAAAAAAATTAGATTAAAGAATAAATGTTGAAGTATAGATTTTCATTGTATCACGTAATGGGATGGAATAAGAATTTATACACTAAGTTTATTTAAGTTTCAACTAAATACATACATATGGTGCTATAATAGATTAATCATACAAATTATTACTTGGGAAAACCATATGAAAAAAAAAAACTAGATCCTATTTTTTTTTTAACAAACCATCTAAAAACATTTTGACATTGTAAGTAATAGTTGTTGTATATGTAATTTAGGAAGCATATTAAAATTTGGGTTTATGTCTTCAAGATATATAGAGAATGCATCTAAAACTATCATAGTTTAAGCAAATGTTACAACTAATTGTATATTGGACATACACAAAAGGTGCTATGTAAAGGGAAAAAAAGTCTATAGATATGTCGAAAAAGAAAAACTTAGATATCAATATTTGATAGATTATTACAACTGAATATAGATTATAAAGTACCTATTATAGCTATAATTTTAGAATATTAGTGAAGAGAAAAAGATATAAATATAACTAATTCTTTTTAATAAGTGTCTCAAAAGATTCTAACCGATGCAAGGGAGCACGGGTTGGTGGACTAGTTTTATAAATTGTTTTCCATGATATTACCTAGTCATGAAAACCATGATATGTTTTTATTCTGCAGCCCAACAAGGTTTGTGGTCATATCTACTCGCCACTCATGATGGCATGCATTGGGCAGTCATTCAAATCCATGAAGCTACTGGTTGAGGTCCACTCATTTCTTGACTTATCTTGATGTGACCTGACTCAATAGCCTTGATATTTCCATTAAATATGTTGTCATGAACTCGTGAATACAAAACCACCATTCTGTCTTCAGCTATATATGACCTATGTATTGCCAAATCTATATAGGCTGGCGCTGATGTGAATTTTGTTCTTCCCTCTGGACAATCCATTCTGACGGAGGCAATTAAAGAGATTGACGATGGCTTGATTGACATTGTCAAGCTATTGCTAGAGGCTGGAGCTGATCCTAACTTTGTTGATAAGGTAATGATGAGTCTGGTTTTGGCTTTGCTTTTTATTTGTTGCTCTAATGATAAGTTACCTCTGTGCATTCATGAAAATTTTTATCATTCGTTTCCATCAACAGCTGCATCTCAGAATCATGGTATCAGATTGTCTAGCGCAGAACTGTAAAATTCCAATGTTGAAGTGTTAATGTGTTGCACTTATTATGATTTCAAGCACTTTATCACTAATTAGAATTTTTTATATTCCCTTCAGATCATGTCATTCCTCTTATCTATAATTTTCGTTTGCTAATAAATCTGTAAATAACTTTTTTTTTTTCAGAAAAAAACACATGTGTATTTTATATCTTTGTTTTTGGTGTGTGTTTCATGCCACGTTGTATTACTACTACTAGATTTTTTTTTTTATGATGCAGGATGGGAAAATCCCAATTATGTACGCAGCAGTCAATGGGCATCGCGAGCTTGTTGAAATTCTGTTTCCTAACACAAGACCACACAGTTCCATCTGTGCCAGACTGGAGTATTGACGGGATTATTACAAGTGCAAAAGATCTGCTTTTTGATGCTCATGTATGTAAGATTGTAAGAAATTTCTTATGGGCAATGCTCTCTCAGCCAAGCTTGCTGTAACTCACTGTTGTTAACTACAGCATTTAATTTATGTAACTACGCATGCTGTCGTGTTTAGGATGCAGCTGTAGTGGAAGAAAGGATAGCTGATGCTAAGTCACAAGGAAAGGAAGCTTTTGCAAAAGGAGAGTATGCTACAGCAATTTACTTCTATTCCCTGGTAAATTCTTAAGGCCATCTAAACTATATTCTCGTTTGGAACTGTACAGAATGTTGCATGGGTAGCTGTTAATAAGTTGCTTTTCTGAATGATGGAGGCTTGTAATTTTTGTCGGTTTGTCCATATATTTTTACACTGCATTTTTTTATAGTTTACCGAGAGTTAATGTTGCATGGGTAGTTGTTAATAAGTTGCTTTCCTGAATGATGGAGGCCCATAGTTTTTGTCGGTTTCTCTATATATTTTTACACTGCATTGTCTATAGTTTATCAAGAGTTCGCTTAAGTTACCACTGTTTTCTAAATATGATTCACTTTTTTTTTTTTTATTAGTTCAGGATGGTGTAAAACTAACTAAAAGGTCAACTTTCAGTACCTGTACTATTGAGTTTATTCTACATGTACTTCAAAACTAGCTAGTACCAGTTATTGTTAGGCCGCAACTTCAGTAGGAGTTCAGATAAGTTTGAGAGCAATATACAATAATAAGGGCGTGATTGGTAGAGTGTATGCCCTCCAACCAGGCTCTGTGCATGCAGAATCTTTTGGAATGCCCTCGTTTGGATGCCCGGATGAGCCTCACAGCCTGGTCGAGCTCGTGCAAAAAGGGTCATCCGGTCAGGCTTGGCACGAATGTGGAACTTCTCGTTTCCTCCAGAGCCAGGCTGAGGAGATACCGCACATGAGATCACGTGATCATTCCACTCACCTCCGCGCACTTCTCTATCGCTCACCTCCTCCCGTCTTCCCCAAATCCAACAATTTCTCGATGTCGAGACTTACGGCGGAGCCTCCCAAGTTTGTTTCTGCTATTCACGAGCAGAAATAGCGCCGTGCTGCTGCGGCACAGGGAGTAGCGGGCTCATGTGCGGTGCGGGGGTGACGCCAGTAATCATCTAATTCAACAGCAGCAGCAGCGCCAAGATCGACGGTGATGGTGAGCAGGACACTTGCACATAGGAGTTGCGCGCGCGTGCTCGCGGCCATGCTAGCCCTGTCGAAGAGCTGGAGAATGGCCATGCTAGCCCCTTCAAGGAGCTCTGTAGGCTTGGCCACTGCATCCATTCCTGAGAGAACCAAAAATATTTTTGTGTGCAAGGTTTTTCAGATCTGTTGTCTGTTCACCAAAAATTGTGATGTCTTTGCCCATGCGCAATCAATATTCTGGCCATGTAGTTTTTTCGAAAGGAGGAGGGAAGAGCAAATCAATTTCATTTCTTCTAAACTTTACTGTCTTTTCCTGTTTTTCCTTTACTGAGTGAAAGAACACTGGTTGTGGTAATGTTACCATATGAAATATGCAAGGTTAGCCTATCAGTCTTTATGCACGCATCCAATCAAAATCTCAAGTGAACCTGGCTAGCTTGTGAAATCAACCAAACAACTTGCTACTTGGGGAGCTGCATCTCCAGAGACTACTTCTGCTGAGCCTGGCGCATGTATCCAGCCAGGCTAGGAGGCATGCAGCTTACCAATCACGCCCTAAAACCGGTTAAACCTTAAAACCAGCTTGCAAGATGCTGAATTCATTTTATAAGTGATAAAAATATCAACAATATTTAAAATTGTGAAAAAATCAGTATGCTTCTGAAAATTTTTGGCCCACAACACAATTTGTTGATTTTGGAATTTGTAGTTGCAACAATATAATAGGAAATCAGCATGTTGTTTGAATGTTTCGAAATTAAAATGTCAGGTGTGCCAACATGATTTACTTCAATAAATTATATGCTCAGTATTTTTGAAAGACCAGTGTATGCCCACAGCTATCTAAGAAATTATTACAGTTTTTGTACTAGTGTTTTATCTTGGTCAGAGAATGAACACAGTAGTTCAGAAAACATTACCTACAGAACCTTCCTGAGGTCAGTTTTGGAACTCATTTTAACTGATTTTGGTAGATAAGTGTTAAAATAACTATTACATGTGTCAAATTTCCCTTAAAATAATGTAGGGAGCAGTGCTGTGCTCCACAGAAGCAGTTGGATGAACCACAACAAATCAAAAAAGAAACTGAGTTCTTTTCTGAATGTTAATGCAGGCAATAGAGAAAGATCCATCTGATGCCACCTTGTTTGCCAACCGGAGCCTATGCTGGTTGCGGATGAGAGATGGGGACCTAGCCCTGTCAGATGCTCAACGGTGCATAGTAATGCGTCCTGATTGGTCGAAGGCATGGTACCGTCAGGGTGCAGCTCTCAGCTTCCAGAAGGTATTAGCTGGCAGTTTGTTTTTACGAAAGTATTAGTTGGCAGTTGGAAGCCATATCAAATCAAATTTAGTCTTGCAACCTAATCCAATACCTACACCTGTATGCACAGGACTACAAAGGAGCAGTGGATGCGTTCGAGCAAGCACTGAAACTTGACCCGAGAAGTGATGAGATCAAGAAAGCACTAAGGTAAATGTTTCTTGTTTCCTTCTAGTTCCACCTTAAGTTATTGCCCAAGCTGATTCTATTATCTATCAGAATATGAGCATCTCTGAAATTCTAAATCACAATGCTCTTCATACACCATTATAATCTGTGAATGGTATCTTCAGACTTTTTGTTCTTGATGACATAAAACTTTCAGGGAGGCCATTTTGCTGGTCTGCATGGAGGTCGCTGCTGCTAGTATGGAGCAAGGGAACCCTTGAACTGATGGTATAATTGACCATATCACTCGATGCCAATGAGGGCTTTATAGAAAATGTTGACCCCACCCACGTACTGCCGTAGAGACTAAACGTAGCAATATATGCAGCTATTGTTGGATCTTTTGTGATGAACTACAAGGTGTTTTACGCCTGCTGGCGGCCTGTATCGATTATCCGGCGGGAAGGAGACACTACAGGAATCGGCTGCTTTGCGAAAGTGCTGAGCGCGACTTCGGCAAAGGCTTTGTGCGCTTTTCGGCGAAGCCTTTGCCGAAAGTGCCGAACTCGGCAGCGCACTTTCGGCAAAGAATGACTCGGCAAACCATTCTTTGCCGAAAGTGCCAAATGTCGGGCACTTGGCAAAGGCTTCGCCGAGTGCCATGTCGATTCTTTCGGCGTAATCGTGAACGCCCAACGTTACATAAGGCATACCTTTGCCGAGTGCCAAACGTTCGCACTTTCGGCAAAGATTTGAATATTTTAAAACCTTTGCCGGTGCCAAATGCCCGCGACTCGGCAAAATATTAATTTTACCAAAAATAATAAACTTTGCCGAGTGCAATACTGATGGCACTCTCTCGGCAAAGTTATGGTCATATTTTGCCGAAAGTGCCGCCCATGCACTCGGCAAACCTCGCCAAGTTTGCCGCAGGATTCCCGGCTTTGCCGAGTAAGCTGGGAATTTTATTTTATTTTTTACTTGTTTCTGTTGATTGTTGCTGCAAATCAACACATACATATACCCATAAGCATTCATATATACACATAAACCACATATATCACCAATTCACATATATATTGCACATATATCACAAATTCACAGATACAATCCACATATATCACAAATTCACACATATAGTCCAACATCCAAACGAAATTCAACATGTCCAACATCCAAACGAAATGTAACATGTCCAACATCGAAACTAGATCCATCACGATTGCAACATGTCCAACATCCAAAATAAATCCATCACCACCAACTCAACTTCACTACCCCGACCACGTGGCCTCCCCCGGTGCGAAGAGTGTGAGGTGCCCTCACCTTGCCCCGGATACCACCCATGCTTTGCGGTGCCGATTGGTACGCCCACCCGTGTGGTGTGTATGAGGGACGGTGGAAGCCCGTAGTGTGGGCGCGCGTTCGAGGAGGAACGCCACCGCCACGTGTATCGTGGAGTCGGGCCGACCGGATAGTTTGGATGGGGTGGAGAAGGGCCACCGAGGAGTCGGGTTCGAACCCGCCGCATCGTGGGCTGCACAAAGGGAGAGGCGATCTCATTAGTACCGCAGTGAGCCGCACAGTGCCAAATAAATAAACAACAACATATACTCACCGGAGTCCCCACGTGAGGAGGAACGGAAACGGGGTGGAGGCGTAACAATGAAGCTAGGGCAACGGAGGCGTGGTCACACCCGGATTGGAGGCCCGAAGTAGCCCGCCACGCCCCGCAGCCGACGCCAGTATTGCCGGTATGCCTCCAACTCCCGCCGATGGGCTCACCGGGCCGCCGCTCGCCTCAAACTCGCCGCCTGGGCCGCCGCTTGGCCTCCAACTCTATATCCGGCCCTGTAATATTACACCCGTAACGCTGAAACAATGCATAGGCAGCGGACATGTAAAACCAAATTGAACTAATTTAATGAAACTGAAATTACCCTCGAAACCCTGCGATCATCTCGGCGGGAGCTCACGCCGAGGTGCTATGGGGATGTCGGTGGAGGTCGCGCTTCTTGAGCTTAATCACGCCAGCCCGCCACAACGAGGACGGTTGATCGCTACCGTTGGCCATCCAAGACCGCCGTCGTGCTTCCCCTCCCAACCTCATCACCGTGTGCGGTGGTCTAGGGGCGCTGTGGCTGGATCGGTCGCCCCCATAGCGCCGCTTTGCCGCCGGCGCATCGGGTAAGCTTGGGGTAGACGCAGCGCTGGTGTACGCCCGGGCCCCTTCGCCGGTCGTAGACGCTGGGTCGGCCGGCCGCTTCCGCCGTGAGTCAAGGCGAACCCCGCGTGCATCGGCCGATGTGCTAGCCTTCATGCGGCCGATCGCGAGGAGAACACCGAGATGGTTAGAAGTGAAGAGATTTGAGCGCTTGAATAAAAAAATCACCGTAATCATACCCATCTATCCATATACACCGGGAGGGGCACGCCCCTTGGTGGTGTGGCTTCCCTTCCATCTCCAAGCTATTACATCTCCGACGAAGTCTCTTGGTCTCGCACGCCTCGCCCAAGAGCCACTTGTCCACAATGGCCTCCCAGCCAGTCCTTGTACTTGCCGCACCACTCCGGACACATCCGCATGACATAGCGGAGGATGAATGGAAGCCCGCTTATTTTCCATTGAAGGAATCGAATAAATGCGTTCTACGAACCGGATGTACTTGGTCCCTCGGTGAGGTCGGGTCCCCCTCTCGAGCATCATCTCCCTTGCTTCATTCTTCCTCACCACCTTGCCAAGCACGCCGGCGTTGAAGGAGATGATGCAACCGACACGTGCCTCGTGGTACAGGTCCTTGAGTCGGGTCTCGGCGGAATTTCGCCCCCGCACTCTAGCGCCACCGCCTCTTGCCCCACCTCGCCGCGTGAAGTAGTTCTCGCATACGGACAACATGTATCATTCTATTATTTAAAAACATAGTATTTAAACAACGTGAAGTAATCCCGCATACGAGACTCACCCTTAAGTCCGCCTTGATCTTCCCGGCAAGGGCGCCCTCCTCCACGCCGCCACGAAGTGCTCCCACGTATAGGGCGGCTCCCCTCGACGCCCCCGGCGGTCACCGGGCCGGGGTAGTTCTCTTTAATTAGAGGCTCGATGCCATTGATATGGGCGAACCGCCCCTCCGGCTTACAATCTTCCGCCATCGCGACGAGCCATTAAGACGAATTGTTAGTCCAAGTTCGATTTTCAACATGTCATATGAACAAGTAGTGAAAATATCAATGGCTACTTACTTGTCACCGTGGGGTCGAATCACCGCGGCGGGCGGGAAAAGGGATCGTCCCTCGTGGGAGGGACGAGGCCCCGCTGGTAGACCTTGCCGGCACTCGAGGAAGACGTCCGGACAGTGTCTCTCGGCACCGAGTCCGAAGTGCGAAGAGGTGTGGCCCGACGACGCCCCCGCTGGCCCGACGACGGCCCCGGCCGGGCTCGACGAAGACACAAACTCAAGCCTCCTCATGGACGGGCGACGCCGGCCCGTGCCTCGGCGTCTCCACCGCCGTGCTGCTTTCGTCGCCTCCTCCTCGTCGGCCTCCTCCTCGCCGGGCGTGGGGAGAGGGTGGGGGGCTCGCGTAGAGGGACTGGACCCCCGCCGGCGTTGTCGCCTTTACGCTGGCATGTTGTCGAGTCCCCGCAAAGACAAAGAGTAAACCAATTAGTATTGCAAAATGAGCGAAACATAATTGAAAGGTAACAATAATAACAAAATAGTATTACATGATTTAGAAATTATCTCCAGGAATGCCTAAGGTCGGGTATGTAGTCATCACTATCACTATCACTATTGTAATCATCAATGTCACCATCCTCATCATCATCGTGGACGCCCTCGGCATGTGCATCGCCCTCCACAACTCCTTCTCAAGACCATCCTCCATCGTTCAAGAATTTGCAAGTCCTTAGCATCCACGCACCTCATCACCCTCGTCCTCATCGATGGCGTTGTCTACTTCCATGCCCATCGGCGAAAAGAATATCTATCTCCAAACGTCCTTCTAGCCCCTCGGGTTGATAGAACTCTTCCGGTGTTTGGGTCAAGGTTGTAATCATCATCGCTCGAACGAGCGCTTTACCGCGGCGGGCGATACCGCCGCACAAGGTACCAACCATAAAGGTCCTCGTGTTTTTGGCACGCCCATGGGAGGTAATAAACTTGTGTGGCGTGTATATTAGCCACAATATAGACATCCTCTCCTCCATATCACGAATCTCGTCGAATTTCGACTTGCCCTATCGTAAGGTCTACTTTTCGTGTCATCGAGGATCGAACCAATGGCATTTGAATACCACTAGCTTGAGTTCTTTAGGACCCCGAAGTTGAGCTCATATATTTCTTCGACTATGCCGTAATAGTCTTTCTTATCCAAGCCGGGCGCATTTAACTCCGGTGCACGCGTTGTTTTGCGGTTGGGCCGACTCTCCTCGTAGCTTTCGTGCGAAAAGCGATAGCCATTCACATCATAAATGGTGAACGAGTTGACCCTACGGGGGAAGCCATTGCCTACCTGTTTTAAATCTTCGCACATTTCGGCATGCGTGCGGGGGCACGCAAGGTGAGGCCACGTAGATCGTTACATTATATGTTACTAGGACCAAAGTGGAATACCAAAGTCGAAACGAGGTTAGTTGGATGGTACCTTTGAGCAGAACGAGGAAATAAAATCGGGCTGCCCATTTTTAGAAGATTGTCTTCTTGTTGCAAGGTAGGAGCCCCATTCCTCTCCGGTGTTGACCAATAAATTCCTCGAAAAAACAAGGCAAGTGGGTCGGATCGATAGGGTGGAGGATAGTGACGGCGTATGGAACAAGCTCATTGAGAACTTATCTGGCGATAAGGAGCAGTTTCATCAAGGTTCAACAACACATAGAGCATGATAGTGCGCCACTCATCAAAGGACAAGTGCTTGTGGGTAGCTGCGCTTCCTCTTCCGACTTGCCCTCCAAAAGGCCGAGGTTCGATGAACTCGCTCGGCGTTGTAACGAGGGGTAGGATTGTGAACATTTGGGAAGTTTCTCAAGATAGTAGCCCTTTGTGTGAAGGTTGACACCTCCTCTAGAATGTATGCCTTCTCGCCACGAAGGCTCAATTTTGGCTTTATTCCTCGCATTTTCTCCAAGTACCTTGAGAGCCCTCTCGATTGATAGCACCAACGAATCGCACGGGCCCCCCCAACGCGTGCCTCGCTGGGAAGGTGCAAAATCAGGTGCCGTGATCGACAGAAGAAGCCGGTGGAAATATCATCTCCAACTTGCAGATCAACACAGGTGCAAAGACACCTCCCGCATCAGCAATCGCGATCCCGAGATAACCTTAACACAAAGTCGGGCGGAAGAAAAAGCTCAACTCGCCAGACGCGCCACATCGCTCGGGAGGTATCCTCGAGTCATCGCAGGAAGGATCCGCTCAATCCATATGTGGAAGTCATGACTCTTCATCCCGAAGACTTTCATAGTTCGCGACGCTCACTCCCCTACTCAGATTCGCGGCGTACCCATCGTGGAACGATAACGTCTTCATCCACCGTAGTACTTCCTTCCTATCGGCCCTTTTGATGATGTAGTCGGCCGGGCCCTTTTTCCATCTCCTCCGGGGCTAGGGGTCTCTATCACTAGCTTTGGTCTATCGCGACATCATCTCTATGTCAAGTCTAGCCTTAACGTTGTCCTTTGACTTCTTAAGGTCCATGGTTGTTGCGAAGAGTGCCTCGGAGATATTCTTTTTTCGTGTGCATTACATCGATGTTGTGTGGAAGAAGAAGATCCTTGTAGTAGGGGAGATTAGTCAAGCCCGATATATAAGTCCACATGTGTGTGGTACCATATCCAACAAAACAACCTTTCTTTTCATCGATTTTGAGACCAGCTAGCTCGACAAGGACCTCTTCACCGGTCATAAACTTTGGGATGGGGTCGGTGACTTCAACACCTTTCATGAAGTGCTTTTTGTCTAGTCTGAATTCATGGTTCTCGGGCAGGAATTGACGATGTTTGTCAAACGAAGAATACTTGCCACCCTTCAGAACGGTGAACATCACAGTTGCCTTGCATGTGGGGCAAGGGAACCTCCCATGAACACACCACGCGCTGAATATGCCATAAGCCAGGAAGTCATGCATTGAATATAGGTACCACACATGCATTGTAAAGTTCGCCCTTGTAGCTCTGGCTGCACGCCGCACCCCATTTTGCCAAGCATCTTGCAATTCATCCCACATCGGGCCGCATGAACACACCCATATTGTTGCCCGGGTGCCCGGGTATTATCAGCGGTCAAGAACAGGTGCTTGAGCTCAAACATGACACTAGGGGAAGATTGAGAGGGATCCGCAACACGGGCCAACAAGTGTGCGGGGCCAACATTCCGTCTGGGTTGAACCCATTCATTGCGACGCGCTACGCCGCGTACATTTCGAGCCTCCATAGCTTTTTCAGAATGCATATTATCGGTGCTTCCATGCATCACCATCCGATGGGTGTACCAACTTCGGGATCTGTATCTTTTGCCCTTCTTGTGCCATGTCATTTGTTTCATGGACTCCTCTCTCGTCATGTACAGCCGTTGGAGCCTCGGTGCGAAAGGAAGGTGTCGAGGACCATCTCGGGGATCTTGACCTGTTTCTTCCCGCCATCACTACATTCTACCTCCCACAGACCTAGAGGCTTTGCACTTTGGGACAAAGGCGTTGCTTCCTTCGTGTCTCCCTAAATAGGACGCACCCCTTTGGACAAGCATGGTATGACTCATACGGCATCTTGAGTCCACGAAAGGAGTCTCTGCGGACTCGTGACGTGTTCTTCGGCAGGACGTGACCCCTCCGAAGCAGTTTGCCAACAACCCGACAACAGGGGCATCGGCCGCCTCGACTAATGCTCAATTGCGACTTCAACGCTATAAGGCGTGAAATGGCATCCAAATTTTCGTAACCATTGTCTTTCGTGAAGGGGCTGCCGTGCCGCCTCCATCATCTCGTAGAGAACGCCTTTTGCGGTTTCCTCGGGTTCCTCCTCCAATCCTCCATTGAACGTGCATCGTGAAAGTCCGCCATCATGTCGCCGCCATCCCGCATCTCGCATCATACTTCCTCGAGGAGGGGCCTCACCACGCCTCTCTAATACGATCGACTTCACCGCGGTGGAAGATCCAAATGGCTATAGTTTAGGACGAATCCGTTGTTGTAAATATGTTTGCCCATTTCAACCTTTCGATTTGCTTTTTCTTGTTCTTACATTTGCCGCAGGACACGGCATCCGAATAGACCCTTTAGCAACTGGGCCAAATGCATGCTCCAGAAAGCATCGGGTCCCCTAACCCATTCAAGGCTCTTACTTGCGCGGCCCGTGTACATCCACTCACGGTTATCCATCCTCTGTCATACGCCCATGTCAGCGAGCCACACAACCAAAGAATTGCATCTACACGGCGTTCCTACCATCTAATAGGTGAGGGATAGGTCCTAATCCACCTCGGATCGTAGACAAGGTTAGCATCCATAAAGCTCTCCGCCCCGAAAGTCGGAATTTCTGCAAACACCTCGCGCTGTTCTCCCGATACATGTCCCGGGCGGGAGAGTGTGTATCCGGAGAACAACGGGAGGTGCTGCTGCGAAAATCCGCTCGGACGGGAGCGAGCATGGATGCTAACCCATCTACGCATCCACGGGCTGTCCAAAACGCGTGGACAATCGAAAATGACACGGTCGCAGATATGCGCCGGATGCGCATACCAACGCCTGATTCTTTCGGACGGAGACGCCTTAACGGGTCGGCTATGTAAGACAACTACAAGGGACGGAGGTGATTCATACCTACGGGTCGGTGGAGACGCGGTGCAGCAAGACACGCTAGCGCCCACGAGGGCGGCCGGGGTCGCGAGTCCCTCCCACAGGTCCTCCTACAAAAAAAAGGGCATCCGACGTCACAACTTGCTCGAAAGTTTTTCAAATTTTTTTCCACAGCCTCCTCATGAGATGACAAGACACCTCGCCAAGTTTCGTGATTTTTAAACTTCGTTTGGATTTTATAGAATTTAAAAACACTTCTCCCGCATGTAACTCGTCATGTCCGACACATAAATGTTCTTAATTTCACGCGAGTCCCTGGATTGAGCCTAAACATACGCCAAACATCATGAATAACATTTTTCGAATCAGCGCATTCCATTATTTCATGTAGCTGCAGTTCAAATTTGGAGTGGTCCAAAAATGCAAGAAAATAGAAATAATTCATGAAATATAGCAAAACAACTTCAAATTGTCCCAAATTTTCCACATGACATGTAACTACTGTACTAATGCCACACAAAAAATATGGGGACGAAAAAATCAAAAAAAAAAATTAATGTTTTGCCGAGTGCCAAGTGGCGACTTTCGGCAACAGTGTTATTTGCCGAAAGTGCCTAAACGCGTGGCACTTCGGCAAAGGGTGCATAGTTTGCCGAGTGCCTAACGTTGGACACTCGGCAAAGGTGACGGACAACGCGGGCCGTTTGGCTCTTTTATGATTTGCCGAAAGTGTTTTATTTTGCCGAGGACTAAGCACTCGGCAAAAAACATGATTTGCCGAGTGCTGAACTTCCCCGACGGTGTTATACTCGGCAAAAGAATCCTTTGCCGAAAGTCGCGTAGTTTGGCACTCGGCAAAGATCCTCCCGACTTTTGCCACTTTCGGCAAAGTATTTTGCACTCGCAAAGAAGCGGATTCCTGTAGTGAGAGCAGTGCATTGGATGGTTAAGAATACTGCTTGCTCGCTCCTTATGTCTTTTCTGGAAGAACAAACGGAATTCAAATCCAGAAGTTTTCCTTGCTTTTTGACACTGAGTGATTGAAGTCGAGACTGAAACTGAACTCTGCTGGTCGTTTTCACGGCTGATTTTGACTGCTTCATTAGTGTTCTGCAAAAGAGATCAAGCCGCAGTATGGCTCAAACGAGTAGCCGAACAGGGCTGCTGTTCCGGAGCACTGGGTAGCCTGCCGACTGTGGACGCCGTGGCCGTCAGCGCCTCCAATGTCGGGCATTGGAAGATCGAACCTTTCATGGTGCTACATTTTGCCGCTGCCAAAGGTGCACCTAGATGTCTGCATAATGCATGTTCTGGTAGCGTGCTCTCGGTAACGGTAATTAATCGTGAGCCCTTTGCGTAAGGCTCCGTTCATGGCCTCGTCGTGGGTGCCAATCAGATTGGATCCACTCCCTTCATCCAGAAAAACATACAATTCTCATTTTTAAGGAGTCAATTGTTTTTAACTTTGATCAAAGTTCTACAAAATATATAAACATTTACTATATATAAAATAAGTATCAATAAATTAATGACAAAATATAGTATTTTCATATCAAATTTTGGTTGAGACATAAATGTTAATATTAATCACTATAAATTTGGTGAAACATTAACAAATATGACTGGCATGATTCATATAATTGCATTTTTTTTTTTTTTTTTTGGACAGAGGGGATATATAGAAATGTGAACTTTGTCACTCGATGTGCTGGATAACTATTTCGTTTACTCAACCAACTTTTTTGGATTGGAATGAAAAAAAGGATGCTGATGTGCAGGTGTGTGGATCGTACCCTTACTAAAAAAAAAAATGATACTTTAAGCTTTGTAGAGTGTGGGAGTGCTGTACCGTAATAGCTAGATGTTAGGCTGTCTCCAACGGCGAACGCAAAGCACCAAAATACATCGACCACAGTGCTTTGCCTACCTGAAACGAGTTTCCAACAGAAGTAGCAAAGAACTCAACCATTTTGGCGCACAAGTGATGGAGCAACGCAAATATGCCATCTCTTTTCTCCTCGACGCAATTTCTATGGCGGTGGGCCCATGACGACACGACGGGGGTGGTTTGAGGCCCGCGATGGAGCTTGCCGCCGGGCAGGCGAGCCGCCGTGGGGCACCTCCCCGAGCCACCCGAGCCGCCAGATCTCATAGGTGGAACGCCGAGGGGCGTGGAGGCCACGCAGCGAGGAAACCCGGGGCGGCGCGGGCCCGCCAGCCTCGCCGTGAGGAGGAAACCCCAGCTTGCCGCGCTGGGCGAGGAGCCCGGCCAAGAAAGTCGTGCTCGAGGTTTGCCGTCTCGAAGCCAAGACGTAGCAGCAGAAGACAGCAAAGAGCGGCACCGCCGCCATTGTCGGGCTCCCGTCGCGCCATGGCCGCTGTCCGGGCCACCGTCCCAGCCGCCCCCAAATTTTCGCCATGCATTCACCGTCGACCCGAGAGCCGCCCCCGATTCAAGGTAAAGGCCTGAATTTTCCGCTGATTGTCGCCTCGTGAGCTCGCCGGTGCCCGGGCCCCGCCACTCGCCGCCGAAAGCAAAGGAGGACGAGACGTGTCTCCCTTTCCTTTGTTGTTGAGCACACGATGTGTTAGGTCCTTGGCCCGACCATCGCATTACCACGACTCAAAAGTGCTTTTGGGTGTCTCGTATCTTTGTTGGAGACAACCTTACGTGTGAACAATTGCTAGTTATGTATAGGAGTACTTTGTACTCAATCCGCTCCAAGTTATAGTTAGTTTGGGATTTTTCAACCTTAAGTTTCACCACTCGTCTTATTTTTTGTGTTAAGCATCACTTCTTTTTTGTTGTGGATTACTATATCAATAAAAGTTTTTCAAGAATGGATCAAATTTAACTATGTTTACACATTTTTTTAATAAAATAAGTGGTCAAACTTTTTGAGTTAAAAAGTCAAAGAAACTATAATTTGAAACCGAGGAGGAGTAATATACATGCACACACAACATACACTTGCTTTTGAATCCATTCTTATTGCAATGGGTTACTATCAATGAAATTTCTTTGTAAATATTTATTTGTCAATTTTTTTTTTTTTTGAAATCTTTGCATGCAATGTTTTAATTCGATTAAATTCTATCTAGAAATAATATTGTCTTGAATGAAGAATTTATTGATTGAACTATACTCAAGATATGAATATAAATGGTGACAAACTTCTCATAAAGCAAAACATCGACTTAGATCAATTGTAGTTTAAAATATGGTACTTATACCAGTTTTTTTCCCCTATATGTTGCCATATTTAGGCGTTATAAAAAATTATTAAATAAATGTGGCTTAATTTCCTATCAAGGAATTAATGAAACAAAACCTTGGGTTTGGTCCCTTTGAAATAATTTGGTGTACAAAATATACAACTTCATATAGGTTCCGCGCGCTGAGAGCCATCGGATTACTGTTTACGAACCACGCGCATCCACGTGGAGTCGTACGTGTGCCGGCCTCAATCTCGGGAACGAGATCTTCTAACGTTTCTTCCTGGCCGGCAGAGGGACGTTCGGCTGCTTCGAACGTTGATAGGGCATCCGACGGCGCATACTAAAAATAAAGAGTCCATGACCATTCCGGCCCATATACAGGCCCAATATCTAAACAGCCTGAGATGATGATCGGCCGCGCCGCATTCTCCTTTGCACGCCAGAAAACGGAGAGCGCCGGCCGCCGGCAAATGGACCGCCGCCGCCGCCGCCACGGGCCGCCACCGCCGGTGCCGCGGTTCGCTTTTCGCCGCCAAGCACGCTGGTGCCGTGAATCAGACTTCACCATCCATCGACGCCGGATCCTTGTCGCGCTTCCCCCAACACCTAGGCCATCATGGAGTGGTCTCCGACCGGGCGCTTATCGCCACCACCACATGGATGGCTGCACGGTGGGACTCAGCAGGGGTTCAAGGCCGAGGGAAGCACCCACGGGAGGGTCAGCCGCCGCTACCAAGGGAGAACCATCGAGGGAAGCCGGCCACTGTACTGATGGCAAATGCAACAAGCTGAGAAGCAAAACTTGATAGTAGTAGCCGTGGTTTGGCACTTGAGCCTGATTATTGTATCAATTTGGTTGTATGGTTATTGTGATTGGGTCATTCTATTGATATGAATTCACGATGGCAAACTGAGAATGTGACGATTTTTTTATCAAATGTATTTCAGCACAACTATGGCAAAAGCAAATTACAATACAGCTATGATAAGACTACTGATCTTTGTCATGCGAGATTCTAAACATTCCTATTCAGTTCATGCTTCGAGGACTGAACTTCAGTTGATGCTTCTAACGGAACTCGATTGTGGCAAAAGCAGTACTTCAGCAACATCTAGTAAAAAAGATCTTACGTGATTGGTCCCTGTAATAAATTAAATAAAGATGTAAGATTTTCTAAATTGTCATTTCTAAATTTGTAAACTAAGTATATCAGCAATATTACCATTAGCATTTGGGTGAAGCTAAGGCCACCCATGTGATCTTTAGAATCAGTACCATCTCCAAGTAGTGCTTGAGCTTGTGCTTTTCCTGGTACTTCACCTCTACCTGCAACATCATTATTTGTCTCTTCCCCAAACCGTGATGTAGCTTTGTTTTCTCTCTTTTTTTTCTAAACTTTGCGCTTCTTATCAAGCCAGGTTCTTCTTCGCTTTGAAGTTTTTGTTTTGACCTCCTTTTTTCTTTAGGCGTGCATTACTCAATCGTCATTTGGTGGAGTAGCATTTGTGCAAACTACAGATGGACTCACGAAGTGCTTGGACATGTAATGATCATCTCTTGAATTTGCTTACAAAGGATGTCAAGTGTGCTGTCCACTAACATGGTGCATTGAGGAAAGTTGGCAGCTTGATATGCCAAATTAAAAAATTTGTTAGACATATATCTGCAGCGAAGCAAAGCATCCATATTTGGATTTTCAATTATATTTCTTCCATGCTTGTCTTGTATAGTTCCACCGTGCTTCTGCGTGTCCATCTCTTTAACACGCGTATTGTGGTGGCAATAACTTAATACTCATCAAATCAAGAACTTTAAGAGCATGGCTACACAATATCCCAATTCTATCAAAGCGGTCGGCAGCTACACTCAACCTGTTTGCTTCAAAGGGTCACCGATAACTTTGTAATCCTCCTCAAAGGTAAAATCTCCAACTAGATATGTATTATCACCATCCAATGCCTTGCTGCAAGCTGCTAATGATCTTTCATATTCACCTTGAAAAACTTCAAATATAGATGGCGTGTACAGGTTGCTAGTCTGCACCAACATGGGATTGGGATTTAGGACAACTAAAATCAATTTGATGTCACATAAAAAAATAACAAATTGGGGTTGTATTACTTACGTATTGAAAGCATGGTCTTTATTAGCCTCTTCTTCCATATCAATGCTACGTAATACAGATTCAACCCGTTGCTTCTTTCATAACAAAAAAGGGAGAGTTCGATCGAGTTCAAGCAAATCTGATGATGGGACTTTTATCAGTATAAGTGATCCTTTCATGTTGAAGAGATGGCAGGAGAGGAGGATGAATGCTTACATACGAGATTGAAGAGCACAGCAGCAACTCTTCCCTCCGGCAATCTCCTCCACGCCGCCTCGCCTCCGTTTTTGTCCGCCTGGCGCCCTTTTGCTGCCGGTCTCGCGCCCTTTTTCCGTCGGCCTCGCGCCCTTTTCCGTCTGTCCTCGTCCACTGTTGCATCCGGACTGGGCCACATCGTGTTCTTGGCCCAATGGGTTCAGTAGTGTTGCTTCTTGCCATCGGATGGCTCATCGACGTCCCAGAGCAGCTGAACGTTCCTCTGCCGGCCAGGGAGAAACGTTAGAGGATCTCGTTCCCAATCTCGCCTCCTCCGGTTCCCTGAAGGCGCACGCACTCATTATCATCAGGAAAGAAAAACAGAGGCATCGCCTCGGCTCATCCGCTCCGTCCTCCCTCCCCCACCCTCTTTCTCTCCGCCCCTCCAGATCTGGGCAGGGCACTCCCACGGCGCGGCGCGCCGGCGCCAGCGTGTTGCGGCGGCCGGTGCCCCCGGCATGACGCGGTCTCCCGACGGCGCAGCGCGGGTGCGGGCAACGGCCGCGGCAGCGGCCACTGCCGGTGCCTGTTGGCTTCGAGGTGAGTTCCCCTCTTCTCCTCCTCTTCCTCTGCGGCATGGCCCGACCAGCGGCGCCCAAAACGACAAAAACCACCCTGCCGCGGTGATCCCTCGAGGTTGCACGGCGCCCCGGACGACAGGAATCGCCCGCCCTCCACGCATCGGCCTGGGGTAATGTTCTGCCTCATCCTCTACCTATGCGACATCTATATGTTCCTCTCCCTGCCTCGCTCTCATTATGTGCTTTATCGGCACCACATATATGTAGTCCGACAGCAATCGACAGCAATCGAGACCTCAGTTGGCGTAGCTGATAAGGTGTCATCAGCTTCTCCCCTCACCCTCACTGCAATGGTAACTATTAAGGACGAATCGTACCGTTCTTAGGGATTATGAGGCATATTTGGTGACCCAACAAATAATACGCCTATACAGCACCCTAGAGTAAAGGTAGAATCTTAGCCAGATGTGGGTGCACGTTCTTGCGCTATTGTGTTCTATGTTCTGTTCCTCAAATGCTCTTACCTATGCACCTTATCTTGGGTCAAATTTTAGCAGTCAAGATTAAAAACAATGATTGTTCTCTAATATTTGTCAGTTTGCAGATTGTGTCTATGTTTCTTAAGCAACTATATCATCATCTTCTCTGGATTGTGTGTTATCTGCCATTTCCGAACTGCTGAATTACAAAGAGAAATGTTGGATACAACATTTTTTGAAATAAAAATACACACAAGCATTGTTCTTGCATTTATACTATTCAAACATAATGCTCTTTAGGTTGTTGCTTCAACATTTTGCCTGCGAGACTGACAGTTAATCTTTATTGTTAGAGGTTGTTGCGTACTGCAGAATATATGATGCAGACATGCATTCGATAGTGACAGGGTGTGCTTATAGCCAACGATATAGATCCTACCTCCAGCTAGGAGGAGCAAATTCAAACGGTCTCCAGGGTACATTCAGTTACTATAGCTGGATATGTTCATATCACATTGATGCTATGCTAAAATTCATTTTTTTTCATGCCGCTTACACCATGTACATGACAGCTGGTCTACTAGGATGGCACTAACGATGCTCCTTGGTGCCCACCTCAACTGCTCATGCCTCCGATGACCATGGGCTCCAATTGAACTTGTGTATCATTGCCATTCCAGTCCCTGAGTCAGATGCAAAGAGTACTACCGTTCATGAACAATCTGTTGCTGAATCATATGCTTCTGAAATCACCTCCAGTTACCAATGCAACCAATGTAACAAAACAAAGTTCAAGGCAGTGACATGGCCTAGCCTGCAAATCCTGTAATGCTAATGATGTGCTGAGAATATCAGGTGACACATAAAATCTCTTGCTTGCTTTTTTTTACAACACAGATTTTACTGAAATAGCTGATTGTGATTTTGTTTTTGTGATAACTCACAATATGTAGTGGTCATCACAATGGTAGTGACATGCTTAACCTCAATTCTTCCACTGAACGACATAATGCTATGCTGCTAATATGTACCTTTATAGGATATAGTACTGAGCTTTCTTCAGTTGGCACAACCATCATTGAGTCTATGATACCTTCCAGTTGTCACATGACAGACATTTTGGGCGGCTGCCAATAATTTACATTTCTATTTTGCAGGGGAACATCTTTGGCTGATTCACGTTTCACTGACCAATCACCCTAGCCATCAACATTATCACCATGTCACTCTAGATCAATTTGAAGTTCCATTACAGTTTCTTGAATCAGTACTCTTCGTTAACCGGCCAATTCCAAATTTGTGACATGTGTAACTAAAATAACAGGCCTCCACTAAGCAGATTGCACAACAAAGAAGCTAATGATACTTTCCTATATCTGTCCCAGTTCTACCTATGGTTACTCACATAGTTCAACCACAAATAGAATTGGACTCCATTGTTCAGTACCACTCTACTTTGCACAGGTTAAGTTTGAAAAAAAAAAAATACACTGTGTCTGTCCAGTTTACTTTATGCTTACACATTGACATCTGGTTATTATCTTATTTTGTGATTTCTCTACCTAAATGTTATGGAAACCAGACTATTGATTATCACTTTTTGCTATATTTTTTTTCTTTGGGACTCTATGACCATTAATGTTTGGTTGTTTCAAAATCCTCAGGTGTACCTGAATATGCTCATGGAAAAATAATAGCAAAGAATGTTTGGTTGTTTCCAAATCCTGTTCTCAAGAGTACCCGGATACGCTGATGGAAAAGTGTATTGTGGAGAGAACACTGGAAGAGCAAAAAGAGAATGCAATAGACCAATACATGTGGTTCCATTTTTCCTGCTACAGTTGTACTTTTCTATTCCTGTTTGGAATGTTCTTGTGTCACAACAAAATGACTACCTCCTTTCTTTCCATAATGTTTAAAACTATTTTCCTTTCCTATAAAAGCATTGAGTTCGAGTTGATATAAAGCAACACCTCACTGTATTGCTTATCGTTTAAGTTAATGAATAGCTTCGCTCTATTGAACACTTCGCCACCTATGCACCGCGTTGCCTCTATATGAGATGAGATAAAGAATACAGGCGCGGCGAAGCGCGCCTACTGACCTAGTATATTCAAACCTTGATAAAAGTTGCTCAAGTTGATCCACACACGTCAAGCTCACTCGTACGGCTCCTACACTGTGGTCACGTGTCTGCCTGACAGAGCCCCGTCCCGTTCCGTCCGGCCGTTCCGTCAGGAGCGCCTGCCGTTTCCCCACCTTCTCGTCTTCCTTCCTTGCGAAGCCAGCCGACCACTCCCCACCCTCTCCTCTCCAAAACCCAAAACCACAGCCAGCCCCATCCCAGCCGCGCTCCCTGCAATCTCCCGCGGTCCCACGAACCAGAATCCGCCCGCCGCCGGCGCCGCTCTGCCGCTGCCGTTGCCGGCGCCGTAGCGATGGCGTCGGCCTCCAGGCCCTCGGCCCTCGACCTCGCCGCGCTCCAGGCCGCTGTCGACGGCGACCTCTGCCTTCTCAAGGGTAAGCACACCCCCATTCCCCGCCTTGATGAACAACCACCGCGTCTCTCTGTTTGGTTTGTACAGCCGCAACAGGTTTTGCTTCGGATATACCCTGTCGATTTCATTTGATTTGTTCGATAGTTTGGCCGAACTGTTCGACCTACCAGCATTTTTTTTTTTTTTTTGTTGGGTGGTTGTGGTTGGGTTGGGTTCGGTTGGTGGGGGGGATGTTGCCGCGCTGGTTTGGGTGATGCTGATTTTCGATTTTGTTTGTTGTTCATGGTTTCCACTTGTTTTCATTGTTGTTTCTAGAGATGGCGGACAGGGTGAACCTGCACGAAGTCAAGCATCCCAGAGGGTGGGGCGTGCTCCACATCGCCGCCGGGAAGGGACATCTGGAGCTCTGCAAGTTCCTGGTGGAGGAATTGGGGCTCGATGTCAATTCTATCCCTGCAGATGGTGCGTGTGATGCGAGTTTGCGACTGGCTGGGATTCCCCGTCGATATGCTATCACTGTGAGATCCCTATCCGTGTAGGCGCGTCGCCGGTCCACTTGGCTGCTGGTCTCGGCGAGGAGAGCACCCTGAGGTATCTTCTCGGTCGTGGCGGTGACCCAGGGATGCCTGACTCGGAGGGCACCTCGCCGCTGCATCACGCGGTCATGGGTGGTGCGCTCCTCAATCAACTTTAAGAAGGGTGTTGAGGATTTCATCTTGTGTTTGATTTGCAGTGTTGGTTGTCTGATTATCTCATCGTGTCTCCAGGGAATTGTGAGACTGTAAGACTGCTGCTGTCCATGGGTGTTGATGTGGATACACCCTGTTATCGTGGGACGCCGCTACTCCTGGCCACCGCCATTAAGGACAGGGTTCAGGTTGTCAAGATCCTGCTGGAGCATGGTGCTGATGTAAGTTGCCACTTTCATTGTTTCCACATAACTCAGGATATATGAATTGGACTAGCATGTGGCATGCACGAGCCCTGGTGCGTATTATCTGCTCAGGGCATGCTGTAGTATACTAGACGACCTTATATTGTATAAATTGTTTTCCATGATATTGCCTAGTCACAAAAACCATGATATGTTTTATTCTGCAGCCCAACAAGGTTTGTGGTCATATCTACTCGCCACTCATGGTGGCATGCATTGGGCAGTCATTCAAATCCATGAAGCTACTGGTTGAGGTCCACTCGTTTCTTGACTTATCTTGATGTGACCTGACTCAATAGCCTTGATATTTCCATTAAATATGTTGTCATGAACTCGTGAATACAAAACCACCATTCTCTCTTCAGCTATATATAAACTCTGTATTGCCAAATCTATAGGCTGGCGCTGATGTGAATTTTGTTCTTCCCTCTGGACAATCCATTCTGATGGAGGCAATTAAAGAGATTGACGATGGCTTGATTGACATTGTCAAGGTATTGCTAGAGGCTGGAGCTGATCCTAACTTTGTTGATAAGGTAATGATGAGTCTGGTTTTGGCTTTGCTTTTTATTTTGTTGTTGCTCTAATGATAAGTTACCTCTGTGCATAAATGAAAATTTTTATCATTCGTTTTTATCAAGTTCTGCATCTCAGAATCATGGTATCAGATTGTCTAGCACAGAACTGTAAAATTCCAATGTTAAAGTGTTAATGTAGTTGCACTTATTATGATTTCAAGAACTTTATCACTAATTAGAATTTTTTTATATTTCCTTCAGATCATGTCATTCCTCTTATCTATAATTTTCGTTTGCTAATAAATCTGTAAGTAACTTTATTTTTTCAGAAAAAGAAACACGTGTATTTTGTATCTTTGTTTTTGGTGTGTGTTTCATGCCACGTTGTATTACTACTACTACAGTTTTTATGATGCAGGATGGGAAAATCCCAATTATGTATGCAGCAGTCAATGGGCATCGTGAGCTTGTTGAAATTCTGTTTCCTAACACAAGACCAGTTCCATCTGTGCCAGACTGGAGTGTTGACGGGATTATTAAAAGTGCAAAAGATCTGCTTTTTGATGCACATGTATGTAAGATTGTAAGAATTTTCTTATGAGCAGTGCTCTCTCAGTCAAGCTTGCTGTAACTCACATTTGTTAACTGCAGCATTTATTTTGTGTAACTACGCATGCTGTTGTGTTTAGGATGCAGCTGTAGTGGAAGAAAGGATAGCTGATGCTAAGTCACAAGGAAAGGAAGCTTTTGCAAAAGGAGAGTTTGCTACAGCAATTTACTTCTATTCCTGGTAATAAGCCCATCTAAACTATATTCTCGTTTGGAACTGTACAGAATGTTGCATGGGTAGCTGTTAATAAGTTGCTTTTCTGAATGATGGAGGCTTATAATTTTTGTCGGTTTGTCCATATATTTTTACACTGCATCTTTTATAGTTTACCAAGAGTTAATGCTGCATGGGTAGCTGTTAATAAGTTGCTTTCCTGAATGATGGAGGCCCATAGTTTTTGTCGGTTTCTCTATATATTTTTACACTGCATTGTCTATAGTTTACCAAGAGTTCGCTTAAGTTACCACTGTTTGCTAAATATGATTCAAAACTTTTTTTATTAGTTCAGGATGGTGTAATACTAACTAAAAAGGTCAACTTTCATTACCTGTACTATTGAGTTTATTCTACATGTACTTCAAAACTAGTACCAGTTATTGTTAGGCCGCAACTTCAGTAGGAGTTCAGATAAGTTTGAGAGCAATATACAATAATAAGGGCGTGACTGGTAGAGTGTATGCCCTCCAACCAGGCTCTGTGCATGCAGAATCTTTTTTGGAATGCCCTCGTTTGGATGCCGGATGAGCCTCACAGCCTGGTTGAGCTCGTGCAAAAAGGGCCATCCGGTCAGGCTTGGCACGAATGTGGAACCTCTCCTTTCCTCCAGAGCCAGGCTGAGGAGATGCAGCACATGAGATCACGTGATCATTCCACTCACCTCCGCACACTTCTCTATCGCTCACTTCCTCCCGTCTTCCCCAAATCCAACAATTTCTCGATGTCGAGACTTACGGCGGAGCCTCCCAAGTTTCTTTCTGCTATTCACGAGCAGAAATGGCGCTGTGCTGCTGCGGCACAGGAGTAGCGGCCTCATGTGCGGTCTTGGGGCGGCGCCAGTAATCATCTAATTCAACAGCAGCGGCGGCGCCAAGATCGGCGGTGATGGTGTGTCGGAGACTTGCACATAGGAGTGGCGATGTGCATGCTCGCGGCCATGCTAGCCCTGTCGAAGAGCTGGAGAACGGCCATGCTAGCCCCTTCAAGGCGCTCTGTAGGCTTGGGCACTGCATCCATTCCTGAAAGAACCAAAAATTGTGATGTCTTTGCCCATGTGCAATCAATATTCTGGCCATGTAGTTCTTTCGAAAGGAGGTGGAAGAGCAAATCAATTTCATTTCTTCTAAACTTTACTGTCTTTCCTGTTTTTCCTTTACTGAGTGAAAGAACACTGGTTGTGGTAATGTTACCATATGAAATATGCAAGGTTAGCCTATCAGTCTTTATGCACGCATCCAATCAAAATCTCAAGTGAACCTGGCTAGCTTGTGAAATCAACCAAACAACTTGCTACTCGGGGAGCTGCATCTCCAGAGACTGCTTCTTCTGAGCCTGGCACATGTATCCAGCCAGGCTAGGAGGCATGCAGCTTACCAATCACGCCCTAAAACAGGTTAAACCTTAAAACCAGCTTGCAAGATGCTGAATTCATTTTATAAGTGATAAAGTATCAACAATATTTAAAAATGTGAAAAAATCGGTATGCTTCTGAAGATATTTGAAAGGTAAATAAAAGATTTTTGGCCCACAACACAATTTGTTGATTTTGGAATTTGTAGTTGCAACAATATAATAGGAAATTAGCATGTTGTTTGAAAGTTTCGAAATTAAATTATTAGATGTGCCAACAAGATTTACTTTAAAGTATATGCTCAGTATTTTTGAAAGACCAGTATATGCTCATTACAGTTTTTCTACTAGTGTTTTATCTTGGTGTACAGAGAATGAACCCAGTAGTTCAGAAAACATTACCTACAGTACCCTCCTGAGGTCAATTTTGATACTCATTTTCACTGATTTTGGTAGATAAGTGTTAAATTACATGTGTCAAATTTCCCTTAAAATAAGGTAGGGAGCAGTGCTGTGCTCCACAGAAGCAGTTGGTTGAACCACAACAAATCTTCAAGAAACTGAGTTCTTTCTGAATGTTAATGCAGGCAATGGAGAAAGATCCATCTGATGCCACCTTGTTTGCCAACCGGAGCCTATGCTGGTTGCGGCTGAGAGAAGGGGACCTAGCCCTGTCAGATGCTCAACAGTGCATAGTAATGCGTCCTGATTGGTCGAAGGCATGGTACCGTCAGGGTGCAGCTCTCAGCTTCCTGAAGGTGTTAGTTGGCAGTTAGAAGCCATATCAAAATCGCATTTAATCTTGCAGTCTAATCCAATCCCTACACCTGTATGCACAGGACTACAAAGGAGCGGTGGTTTCATTCGAGCAAGCACTGAAACTTGACCCTGCGAGTAATGAGATCAAGAAAGCGTTAAGGTTTCTTGTTCCCAGTTCCACCTTCAGTTATTGCCCAAGTTGATTCTATTATCTATTGTAATATGTGCATCTAAAATTCGAAATCACACCCTTCATACACTGTTATAATCTGTGAAAGGTATCTTTAGGCTTTTGGTTATTGACTTGAAACTTGCAGGGAGGCCATTGCTGGTATGGAGGGCGCTGCTGCTAGCATGGAGCAAGGGAACCCTTGAACTTTGTCCTCCGTATCACTCAGTGTCGATGTGGGCCCTGCAGAACATGTAGACCCAAACTGATGTATTGACTAAAACATAGCAATATGCAGCTATTGTTGGCACGTTTGTGATGAACTGTAAGTAAGTTGTTCTATGGCTTGGCCTGTATGCTTACCCCGCAGGAAGCAGAACAGTGCACTGGATTGAACTAGTACTATAGATATGTATGTATGTAGATACTATCTGCTTGCTCGCTCCTTATCTTTCCTGGAAGAACAAACGGGATATGTGGTCGTTTGTGGGCTGTTGGGAATCCAGATAGAGAGTTTTCCTTGCTGTTGAAGATGAGAAACTGCAAGCCCTCAACTTGCTACGCTCCAGGCCCTCCCTCACAATATTTCGTCGGAGACACAATCTCTATACTTAACACCCCTTTATTTACATGGTTTGCTGTTCCGGAGCACTGAGTAGTAGTGAGTACCCCGCAGGCGGTGGACGCCGTGGCTGTCAGCCCCTCCGACGTCGGTACACGTCGGCACTGAAAGGTCGTGAACCCTGCATGGTCAGGAAAATGCTGCAATGCGCCGCTGCCAAAGGTGTGCCTAGATTTCTGCATGCTTGGTCCTTCCTGGTAGACGAACCAGTGCACCTCAACGGAGGTTGCGCATGTCCTCACAGCGTGCTCTCAGTTTCTATCTCTAAACAAGTTGATGCCTAAGCAAAAATACTGTCATTACGATCAATAGGTGAGGAAAAGGAACCAAAACAAAAGAAACGTTTCCATCTTTCTTACTTTTTTTAGATAACATTGCTCACGGCGGTCATGAAAATTTAAGGCTCACCCCCCAAGCAGCACAATCCATCCAACAATTGCAGGTGGTGCCCTCGCAACAGCAAGATATTCTAAGATGGACCCCCTCAGCTGATGGAAGATGCACCACCAAAACAATCTACAAAGCTTTAACACAACAGGTGAGCCACAACTTGCCAATACAGGGATCAAGAAGCATATCTCAGGATGCTGACATAATCCTCCAAAAGGTATGGAAAAGTAAGTGCATCCCGCCTCTTCTAAAAACTTTTACCTGGAGACTTATTAGGAGGGCTTTAGCTACTGGTGAGAGGCTGGGTAGATTTTCAACTCACATAGATAAGCTGTGTTCAAGGTGCGGCCAAATTGAAAATGATGTGTATTTATTCTTCAAATGTGATCTTCCTAACCAGGTTTGGACTACCTTCTCTCCACCTCTTCCTATTCATGCTATTGTTGATCAAGAAGATGGTGTCCAAATTGCTCTCCATAAATTAATTACCACTAACCCATCTGAACAAACTTTATGCAATGTTATCTTCACTTTATAGTATATTTGGAAAGCTAGAAATGACAATCGCTTCCAAAGGAAAAATTGGCCTTCATTTCAGGTTCATATCAAGCAAAAAAACTCACTTACAAAACTTCCTACAAGTCCTACAACAAGACGAACAGGAAAACGCATTTGCGACGGTACAATCCAGCCAATACAAAACCGGGGGCAACATGCACATAATGATAGCTACGATCCTTAGGCTCAACAACTACAAAACTCAGCTCCTCCTACCACAGGTATGCTTCCTATCCATGCAGGAAACCGGCTGGACAGGTTCACCATCAATATTCCTGCAACTATTCCAGGAATAAGATGCTTTGTGGATGCTTCAACAACACCGGATCAGCACCGGCGGTTTACAAGAAAGGCAGGTATAGGCATTTTTGCTTGTCAATACGCAGGTACAACCAACAAACACCATCTACATCAGGGCCATTGTTACTGAAATTTCTTCAAGACTCATGGCGAGGAGGCGGTGGCCTTGGCCCTGGCGGCGACTATTGCTGCAAGACTCGGACTACAAGATGTCTCCTTCCTTTTAGATTGCAGGCAATTGGTGCTCTTCCTAAATTCGGAAGACCACAACCACCCCCAGATTGGAGAATGAAAACATACACGCAGCATTTTGACAATGCAGCAGGCATCACTGCTGGTGCCGAGTTTTTCAACATTAGTAGAGACCTAAAACACCACATGAGATGTTTTAGCCAAATTAGCCTACAACTCCCACAGAATTCAGTTTGAACAATATGTACCGGGGGTGTTCTTACATAGGTGACGATCATCGGTGCCCTCTTGCTGAGGCACTAAACTCTGTAAACCTTCCGCTAGTGAAGGTTCTTGTAGCTTCTTGCTGCTAATCAATACATGCTTGTTCCATGTCAAAAAAAAAAAAGACATACTCTATTCATTTTATAATATTATATTAATTAATTAACATACACATGCACGCATGTGTCTGAAAAGTGTATTCCCCGGTTAAAAACCACAATCGTACTCATAGTACATAGAAACAACAAAAGATAGTAGCATCTTTCACTCTTGTTTCATTTCCGTAGGGAAAAAAACTGTCACGAGAGATTAGGCTGGCACTATACTTTTCAAGGGCATTATTGTAATTTTATATCTATCCTTGCTATATGTGCTTAGTTCCACAATTGCATTTTTTTTTTTTTTTGTGAAATGGAGACAGTACTAGGCAAGCAATGATATCATGTATTGATATCTATTAATTAATTTTATTTGCGAGAAAAAAATGGCATGTGATGCAAGCTGCATACACAACAAAGGGATACATGCACCATTACACCAGGGCGGCAAGCGTGGTCAACCCTCACTCAAACACATGCAACTAGGTAACTATTTTTTTTTTTTTTTTTTTTTTTTTTGAGAAAACTAGGATTGAATTTCATATGTGATATTATGATAGTTTACATCCCATATCTTAAAAAAGACAACCTTGAAAAAAAATACATCCAGGTCCTTGCATGCACTCCGTCGTCCTGTCCGTTGTTGGCCATCGGACCAATCTTCCGCAGTCCGACGGAACACCATAATTTTTTATGGCACCGAGAGTAGTACGTCGAATCCATCGGCATACCTTAACACCGCTGAACGTCCAGGCTGCTGAAGATGGTCATCAACCATCACCTTGTCGGAAGAACAAAGACCTAGTGCCTCAAGATTCGCTGAGACCCCCTTCTCACCGGGCAAAGGCACACCCAGGAGGGGAAGCAAACCACCAAAAAAAGGTGGGATTTAAGATCCAACTCGATTTCATACAAGGTTGGTAGATTAACCTCATGTGGACACCACTAACCAAGACCTTGTTTAGTTACATCCAAAGTTCCAAGTTTTTTCACTCTCTCTCCATCACATCAATTTTGAACACATGCACGGAGCAGTAAATGTAGGTAAAAAATAACTAATTGCACAGTTGAGTTGTAAATCATGAGGCGAATCTTTTGAGACTAGTTAGATCAGTCTCAATGGAGAGTTTCAGCTCCCGGTTTCCATCCAAGATGTAAAACTTTGCCATGAAATAGGCGTCTCCCTCAATGCACAGTTTCATTGCACAGTTTCATAAGCTTACGGGTCCCACAGTCTCTTTCTCATTGCATGGTTTAATTACATAGTTTCATGGTGAAACACTATTTGTGTCTCAATGGGGGTTTCACCCCGTTTTCAACGCATGTGAAACAGTGTCCAAAGGTTTCACCATGTTGAAACTTTTTCTTTCTCTCTCCTAGTCGTTGCATGCAAAAAAAGTGAAGTTTTGTTGATGTGGCGCTGCATTTAATGTGCATGAAACACTCATGAAACCCCCATTAAGACTGACTTTAATCCATGATTGGACAATATTTACCAAATACAAACGAACGAAGTTACTATTCATCAAGTTGCAAAACTTGCAAACTAAACAAGGCCCAAAGCAAAAACACCCATAGATATTGAAGAAGGTCTCGCCGACACGGATTCAGCCGCACCCTCCTCGCACCCACACCTTCGCCCCTTTGGAGCAGCCACACGGGGATACTATCCTCCACAAATCGATGCCGGAAAGACCCCCAATCTCTACAACATAAAAAGAACAAAAGGAAGACTGTCATTTGGTGTGGTAAAAATTTCGCCTCACCTTTCACCCCCTCCATGCGACCCCGCACCCTCTTCCCATGTGTTTCCTCACACATGCAATTTATATTTGGCAACACCCAATCAGCGCCCCGCATGGAAAGCATGACAATTATATTAGGCAACCACCCAATCTCCTCACACATGCAATTTATATTAGGCAACCACCCAATCTTGTGATCTCGTGTCCCCTTCCCCTGTGTCCATGCGGTTTCCTTCCCCGCCCGATCTCTACCCACGTGAGCACTCCCCCTCACAAGATCCTGCTCACTCCCTACCGTTCTCGATCGTGATGCCCGGCGGCATCAAGGCCACCCAGGTTGACTCCACCCACCGGACGGACATGGATCGCGTGCAAGATGAAGTTGGTCCCGGCCGCCGGTGGGTGCGTGCGGGACGCCAAGCCTAAGATTCGTGGCGCCGGCGGCGGGCGTAGGTTCAAAAATGCGGCGTCGGGTAATGACCTCCTCCTCTGCGGCTCAAGGTCCCGGTGCGGGTTAAATTGGTGGAGGCGGGGAGGATGTGGTTCCACTTTTGAGATGTTGCCCCTCATCTGCCTCCTTTTGCGTTGTTGATTTTGACTTTGGGTTAGATTTATGACTTCTGCATTTGCTTGTTAGATTACTATCTTCAAACATTGGTTTCATGTTGCATATTTTCGTCCATCTCGGTTCTTGACAAAACTATGTGTTACGAGTTGCATACTTTGTGTTTGATATAATGCCCATGCGAGGCGATATGACCAACGCTTACTATCCTTTCGTTCATCAAAAGTTTGCTTGCAGCACTCATTTTTGTTTATTGAATTTGAGATTTGTATCTTCCGTTGATTAAAGAACAAGTTCATGTTATTTTTAGTGTTATCTTTCAAATAACACATCATAAAATATTTGTCCATAGTGAACTATTTCCTACTCCTCTCAAATACTAAGTTCTTGAAGAAACAACCAACAACGGCTCAATTTCTTAATATATTGAAAACATCATCTATACATTTAATAGAGGGAATACCAAATGCTCTGTCCAGTCCATGTGTTTGCAAATCATGAGGTGGTCAGCGGAGTATAGTGAATTTTCTTTAATCGAAACAATTGCATTTCGAACTCACCAAAGCACAATTTAACAAAAATAGGGGCCGTGCCAAAGCTAGGTAGAACACTGCCCCCGGTTTCCGAGTCCTGGACTTGAAATGCAACTCACAGCCGTTGCTCACAAAACATAATGTTGAACAACTGTTGGTGATTAGCAAAAGTGAAAAATATCTGAGACAATTAACTTTAGAAGACAAGTAACAGAGACAATTGTTGTTGGAAAACAACACATCGTGTTTGCTTACTTCCTCTTTTTTTTTTTGTTTCTTATTAATACTTCCAGGTTTTGGTTGAGACAAGGAAATCAGTTGGTGCCATTGTGAAAGCCAATTCAAGAATAATACTCTGCTCGTGAAGGTATCATTCCCTTATTTCCTACATTTGTTTAACCAGTTCATGAAAAGTTATATGAAAAATCATTCCCTACAAAAAAGGCTACATGAAAATTGAGGTGTTCCCTTCTGGCTTCTTAACCGGTCCAGGTTATCATTTTTTCATTGTATTTTGTCGTATTGTTTTTGAAAAAAAAAAATTAGTAGGACTTTCTTCCAGATGCCTTCCTCTATGTGAAAACTATTTGCAACAATATACACGGTGCTGTTATATACACAATATATGCAAAATGTAAAATCATTTGTATATGTGTGGTGTAATATGATTGGATTAAATGTCATTTTAATATCATTGTTTAATTTCATAGTATTGTTATCTTATCATGTGATCTATGTTTTTTATATAAAATTTTGTTATCCCGTAGCAACGCACGGGCGTTTAACTAGTGAAGATAAAGGAGGAACAACACCACCTACTGAAATCTGGAGCTCTAGATTCAGAGGGCACACACCACACTGGCCTATAGCTAGCCCCATACGACTCACTAGCAAGGCGAAGAAGCCGACGAATCTGGGGTCTGGACTCATACTAGCTCTGCTGAAAAGGTTTATATACAACGACAAATGAAAAAAATAATGTCGTACGGACAAGTATATGAACGTGTATTTTTTTTTTGACAAAAACACATATATTATATTAATCCAGCAAACAAGTTACAAAGAAGACCTCGAAAGAGATCTTATTACAACTAGGTCCTGCATCTTCTAGAGAAAGGAACAGCTTCATCGGAGTTGCGGTGAAGGTGGAGCCGCCGTGAAATGGCGCAGGGGCTTCGAGGACGAGGCATACGCCGGGGCGGAGGGGCCGCGCAAAGCGCCGGCTGTTCAAGGGGACGTCGCGCCATCGAGGTCAGCTCACACCGGCATAAATCAAGAATATAGGTGTAGCATTTGGGATCCCTGTGAAGGCGGAGAACTCCAACTTGCAGCAGTTGAAGAAGCTTGGAAGCGTAGTAGAGAAGCGTAAAACCATTCTTTGGATTAACAGGGGCTTAACGGTGGGGAAAAGGGGAGGGAGGAACTAGATCTCGCCCGGCAAATGGATGCAAGTGGGGGAAGGTGGAAAGAGCGAGATCCGAGGGGGAGGGGGGATTTATTTTATTACCAGACACTGAGCACATCGTCGCCGGGCGACGGCGAGGAGACCACCGAGGAAGACCACGGCGGCGACTATACCGACGACGGGGATGACGCACAAGGCGGAGAAAGGAGCCATAGCGGCACAAGCACAAAGGCAACAGGACTAAAAAACTAAAGCAAAGGAAAAAGGACCGCTGATCTATCGATTTGGGGGGACCCTCTCGCCGCCGGGCGAGCCGCCGACGGGAGGAAGGGGCCCGGCTGGGAAGGGGAAGGAGCTTCTGGGGAAGGCAATAATCGACATTATACTCAAGCAGCAAACTTTGAAGTTTCTGCAGGCCAGGCGCTGCATCTCTATGAACGTGTATTGTACCCTTACTAAAAATGGATACTTGAAGCTTTGGAGAGCGTGGCGAGTGCTACCGTAATAACTAGATGCCACAATTGATGGTTCTATACGTATAGGAGTATTTAGTACTCAATCCGTTCTAAATTGTAGTTTATTTTACCTTTTCAACCTTAAATTTCACCACTTGTCTTATTGTTGTGTTAAACATCACTTCTTTTTGTTGTGTACTACTATATTAATAAAAGTTTTTAAGAATGACTTAAAAATTGACTATGTTTACACATATTTTTGAATAAGACAAGTGATCAAATTTAGAGTTTAAAAAGTAAAATAAACTATAATTTAAAATGGAGAGAGTAGTTACTAGTATACATGCACGCACAACACACACGTGCTTTTGAATCCATTCTTATTGCAATTGGTAGATATGAATGAAATTTCATTACAAATATTTATTTGTTAATTACATCTTTTTTTTGAAATATTTGCTTGCAATGTTTTAATTCGATTAAATTCTATTTAGAAATAATATTGTCTTGAACCATGAATTTATCGATTGAAGTATATATGAATATATGAACGATGACAGACTTCTCATAAAGCAAAAACATTGACTTAGATCAAATGTAGTTTAAAATATGGTACTTACTCAAAATTTTCTCTATATGTTGCCATTATTAGGCGTTATAAAAAATTATTAAATAAATATGGCTTAATAATGCCATCAAGAAATTAATCAAACAAAAATCTTGAATTTAATCCCTTTGAAATAGTTTTGTGTACAAAATATATTCAAATCTTAATAAAAGTTGCTCAAGTTGCTCTGCACACGTCAAATACACTGTGGACTGTGGTTACTCCTACGTGTCTGCCTGACAGACCGTCCTGTTCCGTCCCGCCGTTCCGTCAGGAGCGCCTGCCGTTTCCCCGCCTTCTCGTCTTCCTTCCTTGCGAAACCGGCCACTTCAGTTCGCTGCCACTCCCCCCTCTCCTCTCCTCTCCAAAACCCAAAACCCTAGCCCCATCCCGCCCGAGCTCCCACAGCAGTCTCCCACGGTCCCACGAACCAGGATCCGCCCGCCACCGCCGCCGCTCTGCCGCTGCCGTAGCCGCCGCCGTAGCGATGGCGTCGGCCTCCAGACCCTCGGCCCTCGACCTCGCCGCGCTCCAGGCCGCCGACGCCGGCGACCTCTGCCTTCTCAAGGGTAAGCACACCCCCATTCCCCGCCTCGACGAACAACCACCGCGTCTCCCCGTTTGGTTTGGACAGCCGCACCAGGTTTTGCTTTGGATATACGTTGTCAATTTCATTTCATTTGATTTGTTCGCTAGTTTGGCCAAACTGGTCGACCCACCAGCATTGTTTGAGCGGGGGTTGCCGCGCTGGTTTGGGCCAATAATCGCGAATTGTGATGGTATTTTTTGACTCACCAGCATTGTTGAGCCAATAATCGCGAATTGTGGTGGTATTTTTTTGTGGGGTTGCCGCGCTGGTTTGGGTGATGCTGATTTTCCATTTTGTTTGGTCTTCATGGTTTCCACTTGTTTTTAGAGATGGCGGACAGGGTGAACCTGCACGAAGTCAAGGATGCCACACGGTGGGGCGTGCTCCACATCGCCGCCGGGAAGGGACATCTGGAGCTCTGCAGGTTCCTGGTGGAGGAATTGGGGCTCGATGTCAATTCTATCCCTGCAGAAGGTGCGTGTGATGCGAGTTTGTGACTGGCTGGGATTCCCCGTCGATATGCTATCACAGTGAGATCCTATCCTTGTAGGCGCGTCGCCGGTCCACTTGGCTGCTGGTCTCGGCGAGGAGAGCACCCTGAGGTATCTTCTCGGTCGTGGCGGTGACCCAAGGATGCCTGACTCGGAGGGCACCTCGCCGCTGCATCACGCGGTCATGGGTGGTGCGCTCCTCAATCAACTTTAAGAAAGGTGTTGAGTATTCATCTTGTGTTTGATTGGCAGTGTTGGTTATTTGATTATCTCATCGTGTCTGCAGGGAATTGTGAGAATGTAAGACTGCTTCTGTCCATGGGTGTTGATGTGGATACACCCTGTTATCGTGGGACGCCGCTCCTCCTGGCTGCCAGTAACGACAGGGTTCAGATTGTCAAGATCCTGCTGGAGCATGGTGCTGATGTAAGTTGCCACTTTCATTGTTTCCACATAATACGAGAATTTATGAATTGGACTAGCATGTGGCATACACGATATATGGTGCATATTATCTGTTTAGGACATGCTGTAGTATACTAGACGACCTTATATTTTATAAATTATTTTCCATGATATTGCCTAGTCATGAAAACAATGATATGTTTTATTCTGCAGCCCAACAAGGTTGTTGGTCATGTCTACTCGCCACTCATGGTGGCATGCTTTGGGCATTCTTTGAAATCCATGAAGCTACTGGTTAAGGTCCACTCTGACTTAACTTGATGTGGCCTGACTCAATAGCTTTGATGTTTCCATTGTATATGTTGTCATGAACTCGTGATTACAAAGTGACCTTTCTGTCTTCAGCTATTTATAAATTGTATTGCCAATTCTATAGGCTGGTGCTGATGTAAACTTTGAACTCTGTATTGCCAATTCCATAGGCTGGTGCTCATGTCAACTTTGCTGCTCCCTTTGGACGATCCGTTTTGATGGAGGCAATTAACGATGGCTTCATTGACATTGTTAAGTTCTTGCTAGAGGCTGGAGCTGATCCTAATCTCGCTGATAAGGTAATGATGACTCTGGAGTTGGCTTTGTTTTTTATTTGTTGCTCTAGTGATAAGTTACCTCTGTTCATTCATGAACATTCGTTTTCATCAAGTTCTGCATCTCAGAATCAGGTATCAGATTGTCTAAAGCAGAACTGTAAAATTCCAATGTTGAAGTGTTAGTCTAGTTGCAGCTATTATGCTTTATCACTAATTAGAATTCTTCTATATTTCCTTCAGATCATGGCATTCCTCCTATCTATAAAATTCGTTGCTAATAAATCAATAAATAACTTTATTTTTTCAGAAAAAAAACACTTGTGTGTTTATTTTTTTTTTCTGTGTTTCATGCCATGTTATATTACTACGACTAGATTTTTTTTATGATGCAGGATGGGAAAATCCCAATTATGTACGCAGCAGTCAATGGGCATCGCGAGCTTGTTGAAATTCTGTTTCCTAACACAAGACCAGTTCCATCTGTGCCAGACTGGAGTGTTGATGGGATTATTATAAGTGCAAAAAATCTGCTTTTTGATGCTCATGTATGTAAGATTTGTTAGAAGTTTCTTATGTGCACTGCTCTCTCAGCCAAGCTTGCTGTAACTCACTTTTGACTGCAGCATTTATTTAGTGTAACTACGCATGCTGTCGTGTTTAGGATGCAGCTGTAGTGGAAGAAAGGATAGCTGATGCTAAGTCACAAGGAAAGGAAGCTTTTGCAAAAGGAGAGTACTCTACAGCAGGTTACTTCTATTCCCTGGTAAATTCTTAAGCCCATCTAAACTATATTCTTGTTTGGAACTGTGCAGAATGTTGCATGGGTAGCTGTTAATAAGTTGCTTTCCTGAATGATGGAGGCCCATAGTTTTTGTCGGTTTCTCCATATATTTTTACCCTGCATTGTCTATAGTTTACCAAGAGTTCGCTTAAGTTACCACTGTTTTCTAAATATGATTCAAGACTTATTTTTTTAATAGTTCAGGATGGTGTAAAAACTAACTAAAATGGTCAACTTTCAGCACGTGTACTATTGAGTTTATTCTACATGTACTTCAAAACCAGTACCAGTTACTGTTAGGCCGCAACTTCAGTAGTTCAGATAAGTTTGAGAGCAATATACAAGGGCGCTCTGTGCATGCATAATCTTTTTGAATGCCCTAGTTGGGATGCCCGGATGCGCCTCACAGTCTGGTCGAGCTCGTGCAAAAAGGGCCATCGTGCCAGGCTCGGCAGGAATGTGGAACTTCTTTCCTCCAGAGCCAGGCTGATGAGATGCCGCACGTGAGATGCTGAATTCATTTTATAAGTGATAAAAAATATCAAAAATATTTAAAAATGTAAAAAAAAAAAATCGGTATGCTTCTCAAGATATTTAAAAGGTAAATAAAAGATTTTGGCCCACAGCACCTTTTGTTTGATTTTAGTTGCAACAATATAATAGGAAATCAGCATGTTGTTTGGTTTCAAATTAAAATGTGAGATGTGCCAACAAGATTTACTTCAATAAAGTATATGCTCTGCTATCTAAGAAATTATTACAGTTTTTGTACTAGTGTTTTATCTTGGTCAGAGAATGAACCCAGTAGTTCAGAAAACATTCTGAGGTCAGTTTTGGAACTCAATTTAACTGATTTTGGTAGATAAGTGTTAAAAATAACTATCACATGTGTCAAATTTCCTTAAAAATATGGTACGGAGCAGTGCTGTGCTCCACAGAAGCAGTTTGATGAACCACAACAAATCTTAAAGAAACTGAGTTCTTTCTGAATGTTAATGCAGGCAATGGAGAAAGATCCATCTGATGCCACATTGTTTGCCAACCGGAGCCTATGCTGGTTGCGGATGAGAGATGGGGACGAGGCTCTGTCAGATGCTGTACGGTGCATAGTATTGCGTCCTGATTGGTCGAAGGCATGGTACCGTCAGGGTGCAGCTCTCAGCTTCCTGAAGGTATTAGTTGGCAGTTGGAAGCCATATCAAATCAAATTTAGTCTTGCAATCTAATCCAATCGCTACACCTGTATGCACAGAACTACAATGGAGCGGTGGTTTCATTCGAGCAAGCACTGAAACGTGACCCTGCGAGTGAGGAGATCAAGAAAGCGTTAAGGTTTCTTGTTCCCAGTTCCACCTTTAGTTATTGCCCAAGTTGATTCTATTATCTATTGGGATATGAGCATCGAAAATTCGAAATCACACTCTTCATACACTGTTATAATCTGTGAAAGGTTTCTTTAGGCTTTTGGTTGTTGACTTGAAACTTGCAGGGAGGCCATTGCTGGTATGGAGGGCGCTGCTGCTAGCATGGAGCAAGGGAACCCTTGAACTGAATCCTCTGTATCACTCAGTGTCGATGCGCGCCCTATAGAACATGTAGACCCAACATACTAATGTAGAGACTAAGCGTAGCAATATGCAGCTATCGTGGGCTCGTTTGTGATGAACTGTAAGTTGTTTTATGGCTAGCCTGTATGCTTACCCCGCAGGAAGCAGAGCAGTGCACTGGATTGAACAACTACTATAGATATGTATGTATATATATGTAGATACTGTTACACTGCTTGCTTGCTCCTTATCTTTCCTGGAAGAACAAATGGGATAGTGGGATTCAGATAGAGAAAAATTTTCCTTTCTGTTGAAGATGAGAAACTGCAAGCCCTCAACTTGGTACGGTGAAGGCCCTCATCATTTCGTCGGAGACACAATCTCCATACTTGACACCCCTTTATTTACATGGTTTGCTGTTCCGGAGCACTGAGTAGTAGTGAGTACTTTGCGCAGGCGGTGGATGAGGTGGATGTCTGGCGATGTTAGGTCGCCGACCGGCGCCTAACGTCGCGCCCGACCAGCCTTAAAGGCCACGCCCAAACGGCCCAAGGCTTGCTACCAGCCTGCCCAAGAACGACGTGAGGACGGAGGCCGGCGGCCGTAGGCGAGGAAGAAGGCCGCGAGAGTTCCCTTGAATTTAGTGTCCCAGCGTTCCCCCTCCCCTCCATTTTGCGACCCGGCCGGGCGGGCGGCGGCAAGCGGTTCGGCGGGCGGCGGGAGCTCGGGCGGCGGGAGCGCCGCTGAGCTCCGAGGGCAGGGGCGGCCTCATCCGGCTGGGTATGGATAGGCGGCGAGGGAGGGGAGGTCGCCATGGCTCTTTGGGGTTCGAGCTCTCGGAGGGGCGGCGGCCATGGCGTCGGTCGGTTAGGGTTAGGGAGAAGAAGAAAGGGGAGGGAGGAGACGCGCCGCCGGTGCCCTAAGAGCTCGGCAAGCCCTCCTAGCACGGCGGGCGGGGCGGGGACGTCGGCCACGAGGAAGAAGAAGGACGAGGAAGAAGAATGGGGCGCCGCGGGGGGGCGCTTTTAGTGGGCCGCCTGGTCGGGCGCCAGTACCCCGTGGATGTCATCCTCTCCGACGTCGGCACTGGAACCTCCGCAGTAGGGAGGCGGTGGTAGCGAAGGGAGCCCCAAAGTGGGCCATGGTCTCACCTTAGATTAAGCACTAAAGGTAATTTTAGCATTGTTCATTGGTCTTTAGAGTTCGGTTACGATTACACCCCGTGTCTGTTCAGTCAAGCTTCGCCGCTTGAGCCAAAGAAAATTGTTCCATCAAAGAGTCAGATCTAGAACATTTTTAGTCGAAACCAAATTTCTACCAAATTCAGCCTTATGCAATAAATTACTATTGTGCTCTAAGCCTCTAACCACATATAACATGCCTAAGGCTTAGCGCCATGGTCCATGACGCCAAACTCACCGTCATAGACCAGGGCACCAAGCGTTGGCCACATCAGTGCCAAGTGTCCAGCCACGCCAACAAGAGGCTTAATGCTCGGAGCTGCTGTGGCCTCCACGCTTTGGATCAGGCACTGACCTTTCGGATCCAAATAGTCCCTCCGTACAAGGATGGAAATCTCAGTTTTGAGGGTAGGATTAGTAGACACGTGAAATGTGAATCTGAGAAGGCTTTGGATCAGGCACTGACCTCTTGAATCCAAATAGTCCCTCCATACAAGGATAGAAATCTCAGTTTTGAGGGTAGGATTAGAGCACTCACAGTGCAGACTCTATCATAGAGTATAAGCTTATTTATTACCTAATACCTTCATATTTATTGCATTTTGATGATGTGGCGCTGATGTGGCAGTATATTTATGGGAAAAAACCAAGACTCCAAGTCTTATTTAGACTCTAAGTCCACAATACCCGAGGTAATAAGTGGTCTTAGACTCTATGATAGAGTCTGCATTGTGAGTGCCCACGTGAAATGTGAATCTGAGAATTCTCCACAAGATCCAACCTGACATGGGCCGTTACTGAAAGCAATTTTTTGATGCACACATGTTCAGCACATGTTATCCGCACCATCCAAACCACATCGAGATATGTGCCTTCTCAATCAGTAGCAACACAGCATTAGGGAGAGTAGTGTGAAGCATGGGAGAGAGTGAACAACACGATTCTCAGAGCATAATTACTACAGCCACACAATACACACATCATTTTAGAAATGCAAGTACAACAGACGGATCACACTTTTAGAAATGCAAGTACGGCATGCGGCGCTGCTTTTTCTAACATGTTTGATCATAGCTCACCGTTACATGTTTTTTGAGACATGTTTTGAACGCTAGGAATACATAATTCTAGGGACTTCTAGGGGCAGAGGGAGTACAACAAATTTAAGACGCGAGATATATATATACATATAAAATGTATGTTTAAGTTCAAAAAATGTATGTTTTGAAAGAAGGTTAATAAATAAATAAATCCTCCGTGCAAAGTGTTAGGTGCCACACACACCTGCCAGTCAGCAGCACCCCGTATTTCTCGCCAATAATGCAGCCCACCCTTTCCTCTTCGTTCGTTCATTGCAAAGCCGCCGCTTCGGTTCCCTGCCACTTCCAAACTCCAAACCCCTAAACCCAACCCCCTCGCGCGCCCTGCGATCTCCCTGTCCCGATGTCGGCATCGGCCTCCGGACCCCGGTCCCCGACGTCGTCGCCCGCGCTCCAGGCTGGCATCGACTGTGACCTCCGCCTTGTCAAGAGTAACCGCCCCCCTGCCCTCGACCACATTTCAACTTTTTGCGTCGCGCTCTCGCTTTGGATGAACCACCGACCTCCCTTCTCCCATTTTCGTGTGGATTTGGATTTTGGCAGGCGACCTACTACGGAGATTTGCATCGATTTGCTTCCTGATTTCTTTGGCAGAAATGCCAGTTTTTTTAATATGTTTTCACTGCTGTTTCTGTGATTTCTCTTGGTAGGGATGGCGAGCAAGGTGAACCTGCACGAAGCCAAGGATGAAAACGGGCAGGGCGTGCTCCACTTCGCGGCTTGGGGCGGCCATCTTGAGCTCTGCAGGTTTCTGGTGGAGGAATTGGGCCTCGATGTCAACTGTATCTCCGAAAGTGCGTGTGATGCCACTATCTGAAATCCCCAACCCTTGAAGTGTCGTGTCGGATGCTAGCTATGAGCGAGAACCTCTTTTTTTTGTAGCCAGGTTGCCGGTCCACCGAGCTGCTGGCCGCGGGCACGAGGGTGTCCCCAGTCACAAAAGTTCCTGGTACATAGGTACGAGGAACGTGGGTACATGGAACATGGAACGTTAATTTAAAGTTTCCGGTTCATAGGGGGTATACTTCTTCGAACGATGGTTGACCAAAAACCTCGAACGTGAACCAACTTTTTTTTGGTACAATAGCTGGGTACAATCCTCGTTCTTAAGTACTCGTACGAGTTATAATAATCATGTAATTCGTTGTATACATATGTTGTCCGAATATAAAATTAACTCAAGAATCAACCGATGTGGTCAAACTCCTAAAATTAACTATGACAACAAAAAGGCAAGCCTCAAACACGCCCTCAAAAACACCACCACGCCGCCGCCACCTACGCACCCAATCGCCGCCCTTGACCTGCAGGAACACGCCCCAAGCATCGCTCCATCTCATGTACCACGCGTCCTCCCGCCCCCGATTCGAACGAAAGTTCCCTCGCACGCTGAACACGGCGTGTACCACGCCCTCGCGGATCGGGGGTGTCCCGAGGTACCTTCGACCGCGGGCAAAGGACCCAAGGATGCTTGACTCGCAGGGCACCTCGCTGCTGCATTACGCGGTTATGGGAGGTGCGCTCCTCTATCAACTTCAACAAGGCGTTGAGGTCACTTACTACACTAAGCTTCGTAGGGGCGGCTCATTAGGTACGGAGGGGACGGTTTTCGAACCACCCCTAACTAACCGTTCCTACAGCCGTTTTTTTAAAGAGGGGTGGTCGGTGATGCAACCGCCCTCATCAGTATGAGCCGCCCCTACAAAGAACCGTATGAAATCGCGTTTTTAAAATTAAAAAAAAAAATACCAAAACATTTTTATTTTTCTCGGGAGCACCCCACCGCAAGTCGCGCATTTTTACAGAAAATCGCGCTACGCGGCCGGCGGGATTCGAACCTGGCGACCTCGTGCTTTCGCTGCGCGCGACCCCTCCCTACCACTGCGCTTACACACTCATATGTGTCCATATCTCATTCCGTCCCCATATATTATACAAATCCGAAAGTGTAAATTGACTATTTAAGGCCCTAAATGGATTCAAAGTAAAAAAGTGGTCAACTACAAAGTTTCATAACTTTTCGAGATCTACATTTCATATGTAGGAAGTTTTTTCATCCGAGGTCGCTTACAAAATTTGAATTTCAAATTTGAGACATTTCAACACAACTTTTGCATGCCTACATGATTTCAAAGTAAAAAGTGGTCAACTACAAAATTTCATAACTTTTCGAGATCTACATTTCATATGTAGGAAGTTTTTCCATCCGAGGTCGCTTATTTAAATTCGAATTTCAAATTTGAGACATTTCAACACGACTTTTGCATGCCTAGATGATTTCAAAGTAAAAGTTGTCAACTACAAAGTTTCATAACTTTTCGAGATCTACATTTCATATGTAGGAAGTTTTTCCATCCGAGGTCGCTTACTTAATTTTTAATTTTTAGTGCCTCGTTTCAAAATTCCTGAGTCCCATCGTAGGGGGCGCTCAATATAGAGCCGCCCCTACCGTAGACCGCATTAGGGGCGGCTCAGGATTGAACCGCCCCTAGTAATAGTAGGGGCGCTCGTAACACCAGCCGCCCCTAATGTGGTCACTATAGGCGGCTCGTATGGTGTCTCACTATAGGGCGGGCTCGAAAAATGAACCGCCCCTAATGTAAACGGCTGGCGTTCTCTTAGTAACCTTTTGTAGTAGTGGGTTTCCGTCTTGTGTTTGATTTTGAGTGTTGCTATCTCATCGTGTCTCCAGAGAATTGCCAGGCTGTAAGGTTTGTGCTGTCCAAGGGTGTTGATGTGGAATTGTGGATCCACCCAATTATAGTGGGACACCACTGCTCCTTGCTGCTCTCATGGCGCAGGATCAGGTTGTCAAGATCCTACTGGAGCATGGTACTGATGTAAGTTGCTTGTTTCATTGTTTCCACTTTTTTTTCATTAACATGCCTTGGCTTGTCTGACATGAAGAGGATTCCAAGGACCCTTAATCCTGTGAGACTCCCTCCAAGGGCAGCCAGGCCACGTCTCCCCAAATTCCGTGATTGGTCCGACTTTTTTTGCGCCTAGGTCCTTCCCTTTCACTCGATTCTCATTCCAGTCCATCCAAGCCTATGGTAAATAGTAAATGAGTTAATGCTTTTTACTTTTTACCCCTCCTATTCCCAGGTTCTTACCGTCGAATAAGAAGAAATTCTAAGTTCTCACCTCTTTTACACTTACCCGCCCGTCTAGCGCTTTTGCAAATCACCCCCCGCCTCCCCACTAGATATATACCACTCAGCAAAAAAAAAAAAAAAAAAAAAAACTACCCACGCCCTCCTCCTCTCCCCTCTCCCAATCCACATCGATCCCTCTCCCGACAAAAAAAGGCAACATCGCTGGAGGCGCGGGCGACGACGATGGCGGCGCGGCGGCGGCTCCGCCCTCCTACTTCTTCTTCCCGCCTCCCGTCTTCCTCGGCGTCCTCCTCGTCATCCTCCTCTTCATCTCCTCTCCACGACGCAGGCACGGCGACAACGGCCGCAAGCAGGCGCCGGTGCGCGCCCTCACCCTCCTGCCCCCCTCGCGGCATGGGCCCTCCTCCTACGGCACGATGTTGTATGCCGGGCTGGACCAGCGCTGCTGTCGGGCGAGGTGCTAGAGGAAAACCCTAACCCTAGGTGTCCCATGACGGCGCCATGGCAGCGGTGACGGCTGGCTTCGTGGGCAGATGCAGCAGCTCTATCACTCACTACTCTCTAGGTAGGACCACCCCTTCTCTTTCCTGCACTGTCTGCAAGCCGAAGATTGTTGGGATGAGATATCATTCAAATTTCTTGCTGGGCACTTATTTTTTAATCTTTAATCACTGTTAACACGCAACAGCTACTTCTTGAAATTCTGGACAGACCTATGGCTACTCAGATATGGCTGCTCAGTTGTATTGCAATTGGATTTTTACTTACTATTCCTATGCTTTGTTTTTGGTATTTTCTGAAATAATTTGTAATTTCAAGAGTAGACCTACATTTAAATTGTTTTTGTACAATTGGCTTCCCAATATACAAGCCTATGTGTATCTTACAGCAGTTTTGGCACAACCTTCCATATACAGCAAGGTTTTTTTTGCACCATATAAAAGCAAGTGGTTTAATATACAATTTTGTGTCCAAAAGTGTTGCTGTTATCTAGATAATTGGTTGTCGATTACTAGATTGCTGACTAAACTTCTTTTTTCTTCTAGATAATTGGTTTCAAAATTTATTTGCTGTCCTGTAAAGGAATTTTGGCAAATGAAAGTTTTTGGATGCTCTATATTCTTTAGAATACCAGTTCTGTACCAGATGTTTTTTCCTATAGCTACTAAGGGTGTCTTCACTGTTTGGTTGCAAACTCTGTTGCTACTGATGATAGCAATGTTTTGACCAATTCAGCTTGCCCTTGCTCTGCCGCTACTGCTTCCCTAGACATTAAGATTTTCGGTTGTTTGCTACAGGTTCCAGCTCATTGTCTGCTGTGAAGATGGCAATACTATAGGTGTCTGATCCTTGGCAAGTTCCTACCATCCTTCTTGACTTCGATTTTGAAACTTATATTTCTTTAGTTTTCATATCATGCGTGCAAGTTAGCCTTTTTCCCTCTTCCAAATGATATTTATAGGCCCTCTGTTGATGATTGAGGGTAAGAAAGATCATATCAAGGGCCAATAGAAAACACATGTAATTTCTTCTACATGTTAGGCTACTGTATTTGATAAAATACATCTGCACCGGTGAAATTTTATCAAAATAATTGCCTGTTCATCAGACTTGGGGTGTTGAGTTCTTTTGTTGCATGAATTCTAAGGCACATATAAAACTAGGAGCCAAAGCATTAGTGTTGTTGTTTTTTTTTTTAAAAATTATTCTCTTTGTTCTTAAATCATTACGGTGTGTTTGCACCCATTGCTTCCTTAAAAGATGTATATTGCTTTAGCCAGTCCCTAGGATGATTACAACTCAACAAAATTCTAGAATGGCTATTTCAAATTATTTGCAGTGTCCATTTCAGATCTGGTCTAATGTTTCTTAACTCTCACTAGGTGCTTGCTCATGCCCTTGGGCCACCTGCAGAAAAATCAGCATCAAACTTAGCTGCATTCTTTGAGTGAGTGCAGACAAAAATATTTCTCTTTTGCATATACTTGTCAGAGCTACATTGTCCACTCCCGATAGTCACTTAGTTGCATTCTTTGATGTTTGATATAATGTCAGGGCAGCTCTGCCCTGTTGTCAATTGTTGCTATCTTATTTCAGTGCCAAAAAAGAATCTGTTCAGTTGCGTGTCGAATCTGTACCTAACCAAAACATTTGTCTGTGTATTTCAGGTTCACCAATCTGTTTTCCAACAGGTTCCCATGGCCACATTCCTCCCTATATTCATTCATGCTCAGGTAGGAGGTACTTGATGGTTTACAGTGTACTTTGTGCTTCACTAAAACTATTACATAATTTTGCCTCTGCTTGTACTTGCATTTGTCACCCATGTTTATTTACGCTTTTATAGTGTGGAGGTATGTAATTTCTGTCGGCCATGCAGCACAAAGTTCATGTTTATAAAAGGCTGCGTTGCAAACAAAACGTGTAAAAAGACTTTTTTAACCTCCATGTCCAAGGATTGAATTTTACGACAACACATAATAGCCTTGCTTCTCTGAATATGCTTGTGTTTTTGAAGCCGGGCCTCTCATGGCCTTATCAGAAGTGTGGGCATATGTGCTACAGCCAGGGCTTCCACACCAGTGCCAGCCTCAATATAGATATTAATTTGTCCTAGATTAGTTCAGGTTTCATAGTATCTGACTGAGATAGTCATGTTTTACAGGTCCAATGAGAATATAAGGTCAGTGTCCTTCCTCTATTTACTACCTTTGACAATCTATTTTCCTTCTGCTCATGTGGATGCTTGTTTGTTGTTCATTTGGTTATTTTTCCACAACCCTTTTGTTTTGTAGGCATCATGCACTACCATCAATCTGGTGCTTGCCGGCTGGGAACAAAACCATAAGAGGCTTGTACTTTCCTTTACCATACAATTGGGTCTCTTGCTTAACTGTAGTCGATAGTTCTCTGTTTATTTCACCTAGATTTTTATGCCAAGCAAACAAGATATTTTAACTCAATTCAATGGGGACGGGCATACTTATTGTTTCTGTAAATTCCTGGTGTACTAATGGTGTTGTTTTAAACTATCAAAATATATACATGGGCATTTAGTTTGCAGGACATTTCTTCACTGATTTTGAATGAGAAGGTTTGGAATAATTTGGCACGTAGTTTTAACTGTAGTAATTTACGACATACTTTACTGAATTTGAATGACGAGGTTTGGAAAAATATACATGGCCATTTACTTTTAACTGTAATAATTTGTAGCATACTTTAACTGAGACCATCTTCTTTTTTCTTTACCCATGTCTGGAAAAGATTGAACATTTGGTCAGTTTGTCATTTGAGGTGACAAGCTAATGATAAAATTAATTGTGAGTTAAGGATTCTATAGAAGGTACTATTACTATTAATATTACTCATTCAGCTTACCACTTCCATTTGGAACGAGAAGAGGGGGACAAAGGGAGAGGGAGGGAGGAAAGACAGGGTTTAAGTGGTATTGTTTTTAACTTCAGTTACTTTTGGCTCTGTTATTCCTTCAGGCATAAGGACAGCCATTTTAGTTTTCATATATGCAGTAGTTTTCAGCTAAATACATGTAGTTATTTCCAGTAAACTGATCAATGCTATGGAAAATCATCAACTTGCAGATGCTCTTTTTTTTTTTAAAAAGTACTGAATCATGCTAATGTCATGTTTTCAAAACCATGTTAACTGAAACATGTTCTTCTCAATATGTGCAGTAGTTATTAACTTAACATATATAATGTGCATGAGTTAACAAGTCAGCAATATAACAAATTGATAAGTTTCCCGTTATCTAGAAAACATGTTCCCAATTCCAGTAGTGTTTCTATGATTAGGTGCTGTGTATAGTTTCTCTGGTCCATTTTACCAAACTAATTTGCACTGCATTGGACGCATTACACTTACTTAGCCTTGTGAGTCTGACAAATAACACTTTTAACCATACTACTATCTCTTCATGAACTATGTACTGCCGAAAGCTAAACCAACTAGATATATGTATTTCTTTTTATGTGTCCTACCTCAATGCTGTTAGAAGTGATAGTGGAATAGATGTTTTAGTTAATGGAGATGGCCCTAGCGACTGTATGTTGTATAAACTAAATTCAGTTCAATTTCCGATGGTGGCGGCGAAGCTCGTGGCTGTACCTCGCTTAGGCCGTGCTTGGTGCACGTCATGGCTGCGGCTCCCCTCCAGTTTGTTAATGGAGTCCCAAAAAATATTAGAAACTAATGTGAAATTGATATTGGGTCCAATCAAGAAAATGAAGAGATACGTGAGTATAAACTCCATGCTTTAGCGCTAAAATCATTGGCCAGCTAACCGTTTGTATGGTCCACATTTGGCTCAAACAAACACATGCACCTTTTCCCAATTTAAGTTATTGAAGATGGCATTGCTGTCTTAGTTTACGGCCTAATTTTTTTGTCTTGCCATTTTATCTGCCCGTATAGAAATTGCATTCTTTTATGTGAGGCGGTCATGCAACGTTTATTTTCAGGCCCTTGTCAAAAAAAAAAAAAAAAAAAAAAAAAACGTTTATTTTCAGGCTGGAAACTGCAAGGAGGCTGTTGACTTTCTTTTTATTCATACATATGCATGTTCAATATATTTTTTAAAAGATATAAGACCATTAATATGTTTCGTATCTTCTACTGTAACACCCAGACCCAAATTAAGTAAATGAAATAAATAATTATAAAAAAATAAAATAAAATAAAAACGAAATTACTGTAGCCTCACTACAGTACCGCGACCCTTACCAAAATTAGTCGGGCTTCTCTCTGACCGTACGTCTTCCTCCCCCTCTCCAACAAAAAATCTCTCGATCTGGGTGCTCCAACAGCCGCCACCCCTCTCCTTCACGGGAAAACAAAGAGAAGAGAAGAGAAGGGAGAAGGAGAAAAAGAAGGTCTAGGGTTTTGCTGCCGCCGCCATCGTCAACGTCGTTCGTGGTGGTCGTTCCTCGAAGACCGGTTAGGATCTCTCTTGTATCTTGGCTACCTCATCAATCTCGTGTCTCTCTTGCTGTTCTTGAGGATTATGCCATGTTCGGCATAGATCGAAACGGTGTTACGGTGATCGCGGTGAGGAGCGTTGCGAGTTGGTCTGGAAGTTGAAGAGGAGAGGCCGGATGGAGTAGTCATCGGGGATTTCCCCATCGTGCTCACTGTGGTTCCCCTAGGTGAGAATTCCAATGTTAATCCCATTATTTTGATCAAGTTTTGTGGATCAAAACACTTGTTTGGATGAGGTTTTAGTGGAATAATTCTCGAAATCAGTTTCGTCTGTGTTCTGGAATTGTCGTCAGACTGAGTAGTCCCTGTTCATCGTTATGTTTGGGCATTTTAGAGGCTTTATTAAATTTTGGCCTAGTAGACAAAATTGTAGAGGACTTCAATATCTTTCTCTGGACACCGAGAACACTATCATAGCCTTTATAGTTTGGGAGATATCGCTGTCTGAAGTAGGCTGTTTTTCGATAGCGGAAATCTGGACAGTTGTAGATTCATGCAGTTTTTGACTATATAAATGAATTAGTTTGATCTTTCGATATGAACAGAAAGTATAGTGATTTTAATAACCTTTCCAGTTTGGTAACTTTCATATTTATTTATTTAGTAAATCTTCATTTATGAATTTATGAAGTTTGGTATTCTGTTTTGGTCGGCAGAATTGTTCAGTCATGTTCCGTAGGCAATTACTCCATTTTGGGAGCTTGCTATGCAAAAATTTACAATACGAGAATTGTTTATAATGGAGTTTTACATAACCTGGTAAATTTTGGAAATCTTTTAACATGTTGTCTAAAGTCTACAAAAAAGAGAAGTGTTAGTGCTGCTGTCTTGATCGGTAGAGAAACGGTAGACGCTTGAACGTTGGGTTTGGGGCGCTATAGTGCGAATTTGTTATTATTTGTGCTGGTATGTTTGTGCTTGGCTCTGAGATATGCTTATGGTCAGGTGGTGCTCCTCCGGATCGTGCTTAGCTCTGACCTTTTTGATCTTCGTTGAAGGCAAGTAAATGTAGCGGTGGTTTGCTACCGTTTTGACTTGTTGTTTTTATCACCTACAGATTATTGTCTCTAAGAATGCCATACAACTAAATCTGAAACTGGTGATCTTACTTTATTCAACCTGGTTTAATTGTGGTCCTATTTATTTACTCATGGTGATATTGTTATTCCATATTGATGTTGTGGTTAACCCACAACCATGAAGAAGAAGTTGAAGTATCATTGGTTGTATATATTAATTTTATTGCAGCATGCCAAGTGCATTGCATCATTCATTTGCATTGGAAGTTATGTCGTGGACCTATGGTTACGACCGCACCGGTACAAGCATCATGGGATGCAGCTCCACACCTTGTTGGGTGTTCAGCAGAGACATTTGCATTGCATTCATATGCATTCCAAGTATATTATGAAGTGACTTGTTCATAGTTTTATGAAGCTTTATATTCTTTGGCTATGTTCCAAATTGAAGTCTCTCATGTTATTTGATATCATATCAAACTCTACATTAAATTGATGCTTAATTCAACTTGCGATTTAAATGGCTAGTCAAAACAAGTTTGCTTGCTGAGATGTTTCATCTCACCCTTGCTTTTACTCAACCCAGGTACTCGATGATTGCTTGGAAGGGAAGGGGATTAGCTGCACGTCACGCACTTCACTTCTTAGAGTCATCATATTTTGATAACAAATAATTTGGTTTCGTTCATTAGACTTGAAAGTAAATGTTTAAAGAGTGGTTGTTAATTTTCTTATAGGATTACCGCATATTTGTGTTAAAATGTTTAATGATGCTAGTTTGCTTCCGTTGGTTTTATGTATGTCTTGTTACCCGTGGTTCCTTAAATTACAGCTAAAGTGCTGCCAAAAATCTTTATTGGTTATGTGCATTTTGTTGTTGTCGGTCTTTAGTAACATCCGTGGTGTCTGCGGAATTTTGGGGTGTTACGGTTGGTATCAAAGCTTAGGTTATAGGTTCTAGGCTTAAGTTGTGCTAAAATTTTGATTCACTTAAAAACTTGACACACTTGCACTTATAGGAGGGGAGTTGGGTGTTTCTTAAGAATGATATGTTTACCTTCTTGTCTTGTTGATCAATATATGCAATTTTGTTTATATATGTTATAATCATTATTCTAGCTTTGTGCTCCTAGACGTTGTAGGTACCTTTTGATTAGTAGAGGGGATTTTCATTGTAGTTTTGGTCCGTAGGGACCCAAGAATAAGTTTGAAAACCTATAGAGTTTTGTTTAGCTTTGCAGATGGGTTGAGTGGAGGGCCCCCCAAAGCGCCTTCTATGCTTTGCTAAGTGAGGTTGACCGAGTGATAGGTTGACCCAACTATTTATATTCAAAGGAAATTGTTGAATGACGGATGGGTTGGCCTCCATGTCGTGCATTCTAACTATTTGCTCTTGACATATCAAATGGGTGGGTCATTGAGTGACTTTCCTTATAGATTTGAGTGGTGACTTTTCAGCATGACCTTAGTTTGGTATAGTGTTTTCCACACAACTTAAAGACCAATTATGGTAATTGTCAAGATGCGGTGAGAATAGACTTGGAGTTTGTGAGGTTCTAGGTATTTAAGTCTAGTGTTGTGCTTAATGTTATTTTGGATGCTAGGAATGTAACTTGAAATTAAGGGCATTTAATAATCATGTGTCTAGTCTATATGTTGTAGTGGCCTTAATGTGAGGTTGACCTAGTCTTGCACTAGCCCAATAGTGTGGTTCGGATGATCTATATTAGGTGTGTGTACCAAATGTTCCTTTGATCACACAAGTTGGATGACAAATTCTATAATATGGTGCAAGTGACGCATTTGTGAGGATCATGGCTTATTGTTATTCTAGACTAGTGCCTATAAGGACAAATAAGTTTAGAGGTTGTTTCTTGGCAATTTTGACATGTTTCTTTAGTTAACCTGTCATGATTGGCACAATATTGGTTGGAAATATGCTGCCATTGAAGACATATACCAATGGGGTGAAGATGTGATGGTATGTTAGTGTGAGTCTACAAACATAGTGGTAGCTGATCTAGTGGTTCATGTTGTTTTAGTAATGCTTGAGTAAGGAGAAAGTCTAAGACATTATGGCTTTGACGTGGAGAAATTGATGTGGCGTCACTTTGACACATCTTCATGAGGCCAAACTGCTTTCCTTTTTCCCCTGTTTTCTCTTTTAGATCGAGAGTGAATCTTACAAAGTAGTAAAGCTAGCTCTTAGCTCAATGTTTTTGGTTGTCATGGAGGTACGAGCAGTTGTTTTTCTAGGATCTTTGATCGATGGTTAAACTCGTATTAACAGTAATTAGACTAATTTGATCAAAGTTTTGATGTGTTGTTGTAGTCTGTAGAAAAAGAAAGCATGTTTGTCTAGTGCTATCCCAATCGGTCCATAGTGAATCCCTTGTCAATTGTATGCTTGATAGTAGTGAACTAGTGTTTTGCCATTTTCTTCCTAAATTTATAAGGCAAGTTTTGGGAGAAGTGAAGCTCTAAGCTTAGTTTTAGTAGTAAGACTTGTTCTTTGGGCCATGTTGGCAAGAATGTAAGGTTATTGTGCAATTTTATCCTATAGTGAAGGTTGACCTTTGTTACCATGGTTTGAATCTATTCTTCTCTAGGTTCAGATGTTATAGAAAGATAGGATGCATTTTTTGGCAAAGCCTACATAGTGCTTGTGGCATGAAACTTGATAGAAGTACTATTTCCTTCCCGATGGTCGTTAGACTGAGCATACTATTTAGATCTCAGAGGATATGTTGCATGTATGTGTGCTTTCATGGAAGGGAAGTTGAGAAGATCAGTTGTCGCTGGTAGGGTTTGCTTACAATAATAGTTATCAGGCTAGTTTTTTTTAGATGGCTCCATACGAGGCGTTATATGGGTGTATATGTATTTCTCCACTTGGTGAGGACGTGGTTGGTGAGAGCTCCGGGGTTGATCTTTTTGGGTACGTTACACTCTAGAAAAAACTACATGAAGTTCCACAAACCTCATTGCTCAGAGTTGTTAGAAGAGCTATGTAGTAGTCAAATTTAAGGCTTTAGTTTGAAGTAGGAGATGGGATGTTCTTGAAGATTTTACGAACAAAAGGAATTGTTCATTTTGGTACCAAAGGGAAGCTTAGCCCAAGGTACATTGGGCCTTTTGATATCATAGCCCGAGTTGGTAGCCTGGCTTATCGCTTGCAGCCTGAGTCAATGAAGGGAGTCCATAATGCCTTCCATGTCTCTATGTTGAGAAAGTATTTACGGGATCCCGAGCATAAGATCGACCTAGGGTCAATTCGGGTGGAGCAAGACTTGACGGTGAAGTGTCGCCCAAAGTCGTATTTTAGAATCATCAGATCGGGTGCTAAGGACAAGGATTATTAAATATGTGAGAGTCCTATGGGACGAATCAACCTGAACGTGAAGCAACTTGGGAGCTTGAGGAGGAGATGCGTAAGGAGTATCCTGAACTTTTGATGCTGGTGAGTCCTATGTTGTCTAATGCATTTTACCTTTCCATGGTTTCTTGTCATAGATACCACGGAATTCGAGGACGAATTCTCTTAAGGGGGAAGAATGTAACACCCAGGCCCAAATTAAGTAAATGAAATAAATGAAATAAATAATTATAATAAAATAAAATAAAATAAAAACGAAATTACTGTAGCCTCACTACAGTACCGCGACCCTTACCAAAATTAGTCGGGCTTCTCTTTGGACCGTACGTCTTCCTCCCCTCTCCAACAAAATCTCTCGATCTGGGTGCTCCAACAGCCGCCACCCCTCTCCTTCACGGGAAAACAAAGAGAAGAGAAGAGAAGAGAAGAGAAGAGAAGGGAGAAGGAGAAAAAGAAGGTCTAGGGTTTTTTGCTTTGCCGCCATCGTCAACGTCGTTTCGTGGTGGTCGTTCCTCGAAGACCGGTTAGGATCTCTCTTGTATCTTGGCTACCTCATCAATTTCGTGTCTCTCTTGCTGTTCTTGAGGATTATGCCATGTTCGGCATAGATCGAAACGGTGTTACGGTGATCGCGGTGAGGAGCGTAAGTTGAGAGTTGGTCTGGAAGTTGAAGAGGAGAGGACGGATGGAGTAGTCATCGGGGATTTCCCCATCGTGCTCACTGTGGTTCCCCTAGGTGAGAATTCCAATTTTAATCCCATTATTTTGATCAAGTTTTGTGGATCAAAACACTTGTTTGGATGAGGTTTTAGTGGAATAATTCTCGAAATCAGTTTCGTCTGTGTTCTGGAATTTTCGTCAGACTGAGTAGTCCCTGTTCATCGTTATGTTTGGGCATTTTAGAGGCTTTATTAAATTTTGGCCTAGTAGACAAAATTGTATAGGACTTCAATATCTTTCTCTGGACACCGAGAACACTATCATAGCCTTTATAGTTTGGGAGATATCGCTGTCTGAAGTAGGCTGTTTTTCGATAGCGGAAATCTGGACAGTTGTAGATCCATGCAGTTTTTGACTATCTAAATGAATTAGTTTGATCTTTCGATATGAACAGAAAGTATAGTGATTTTAATAACCTTTCCAGTTTGGTAACTTGCATATTTATTTATTTAGTAAATCTTCATTTATGAATTTATGAAGTTTGGTATTCTGTTTTGGTCGGCAGAATTGTTCAGTCATGTTCCGTAGGCAATTACTCCATTTTGGGAGCTTGCTATGCAAAAAATTTACAATACGAGAATTGTTTATAATGGAGTTTTTACATAACCTAGTAAATTTTGGAAATCTTTTAACATGTTGTCTAAAGTCTACAAAAAGAGAAGTGTTAGTGCTGCTGTCTTGATCGGTAGAGAAACGGTAGACGCTTGAACGTTGGGTTTGGGGCGCTATAGTGCGAATTTGTTATTATTTGTGCTGGTATGTTTGTGCTTGGCTCTGAGATATGCTTATGGTCAGGTGGTGCACCTCCGGATCGTGCTTAGCTCTGACCTTTTGATCTTCGTTGAAGGCAAGTAAATGTAGCGGTGGTTTGCTACCGTTTTGACTTGTTGTTTTTATCACCTACAGATTATTGTCTCTAAGAATGCCATACAACTAAATCTGAAACTGGTGATCTTACTTTATTCAACCTGGTTTAATTGTGGTCCTATTTATTTACTCATGGTGATATTGTTATTCCATATTGATGTTGTGGTTAACCCACAACCATGAAGAAGAAGTTGAAGTATCATTGGTTGTATATATTAATTTTATTGCAGCATGCCAAGTGCATTGCATCATTCATTTGCATTGAAAGTTATGTCGTGGACCTATGGTTACGACCGTGCCGGTACAGCATCATGGGATGCAGCTCCACACCTTGTTGGGTGTGCAGGTAGGAGACATTTGCATTGCATTCATATGCATTCCGAAGTATATTATGAAGTGACTTGTTCATAGTTTTATGAAGCTTTATATTCTTTGGCTATGTTCCAAATTGGAAGTCTCTCATGTTATTTGATATCATATCAAACTCTACATTAAATTGATGTTTAATTCAACTTGTGATTTAAATGGCTAGTCAAAACAAGTTTGCTTGCTGAGATGTTTCATCTCACCCTTGCTTTACTCAACCCGTGTACTCGATGATTGCTTGGAAGGGAAGGGGATTAGCTGCACGTCACGCACTTCACTTCTTAGAGTCATCATATTTTGATAACAAATAATTTGGTTTCGTTCATTAGACTTGAAAGTAAATGTTTAAAGAGTGGTTGTTAATTTTCTTATAGGATTACCGCATATTTGTGTTAAAATGTTTATGATGCTAGTTTGCTTCCGTTGGTTTTATGTATGTCTTGTTACCTGTGGTTCCTTAAATTACAGCGAAAGTGCTGCCAAAAATCTTTATTGGTTATGTGCAGCTGTTGTTGTCGGTCTTTAGTAACATCCCAGGGTGTCTGTGAATTTTGGGGTGTTACATCTACTCTCACTTATTTTCAACTTGGGTGTTGAGTTCCCTTTTTCAGAGTGAAACAGACTATATGTCCAGCTAGCTATTGCTAAATTAGTTTCTAAAAGTTAATCCCCTCCGTCTATTGTGTTTAGGTGCATCCTAGCAGATAGCAAGAGGTGAAAAAAAGATTTACCATTCCCTGAATCGACAGGTGAATCTTCGAAATGCGCCTTCATTGTTTTCTTATTCATTTTAAGTTTGGTTAGCTTACACGTTATACAACAATATGTTCTGTGTGCTCTGTTCGATCACAGCCACACCTACTTTGTCTATCATGCTCTATGTGTTGTGTTATTAGTATCTTTAAACTAATCTGCACTCTGTATGCAGTGGCATCTGGAGGTATATAGCAACTCTCAGTCTTGGGTTAATTCAGACAAAAGACTACCCTTTCAGCAAATTGGTAAAACAACTCAGGCTGTACTCCTTAGCCCTTGCAAGAAAGATGGTTCATCCCAAGCTTAATTTTAGCGCACACTTTTCCTTTTGCAGTGGCACTGACGGAAGATCACAATCAAAACTATTGCACATTATGTCTCTTTGCGGAAACAAATGCACCAGAGCACCTTTTAGCCACATCTGCCAATATATGTGCTGAGATCTTATAGCAGCTCTTTGTGATGACTTCCTCAGTGTTGATAATGATGGTGATGGTGGAAAGGCTGTATCAGTATTTTAAATTCTTTAGAGCCCAGATGGTTTCCTGCTATTATGAATTACAAAAAGTATCTTGGATATCCAGTACCTAGATAGTAGATAGATATGAGCATTGACATCGATGAGTGCTTATAGCCTGATTGTGACTTGGGTAACCTGCGATGTGCACATGCAGCTTGGGTTTTTGACTCTATGTTACATGCTTAGTGTGTTAAATGATTGGAGAACTAAATAGCTTTATATGCTGCTATTTTATCGTTTTCTGACGGTTTAGTTTTTGCCTACAGGATGATATACTGGTGTGCAAGGGAACTTTTGTATCTCTTCAATTGGTTACAGCCACCCTAGCTGGATGACATGGAATAGCTGGATGACATGGAAGGAACGGAGTGACAAGCTCAACATGTAATAGATAGATTAAATTAATATTTGTCTCATGGTCATGACAAATACAGCACTATAAAGATGTATTTTTTACTCGATGTAATTGTGCAGAATCTATATATCTATCCGTGTAGTTGTGCAGAATCTATATATCTAGCCTACTCTGGAACCTGTCCTAGACCATGTGTAATTAAACAACATATTGACTTGGGCCTACAAGTGCCATGGTCTACGTAATGTAAGGCATCTCTAAATACATCGATGACCATCAGACTTATCACTGAGCTTACTTACTAATCTTGATCAACACAGTTCGTTCGGACTGCATTCATTTACTCTTCAGTTCATTGTATATTTTACCAAGGTAGTGGTAGACTCATGTTGATTAGCTACCCAAATAAAGATAATCTAATTTCACCAAGTCTCACCTGTATAATGGCGGCACGCAAAGGCGCGCCTCCCCACTAGTCTTTACTAATATATGTGACGTACTTTTCGATGGGTTTTCTTGGAGCGACAAAATCTATTTTTCCCCAATAAAAAATAATATATTTATTTACTTTTATCTATAATGGCAGAGGTGGGTAATTTTCTAGTATTTTTTTTTTTTCTTAACGCGTCTGTTGAGAATTAACGTGGAGCCTTTATTGGAGCCTTCAATTAGTAATAGTAAGATAAGATTTTGACATACTTGGGATGCAAGCACGCCAAGAAGTGCGTCGTCACGTCCATGGCGCTCGTAGTTGGAAAGCTGTTTTTGCATGTTTCGTCACTTTTTATTGGCTCCCGTTGCAACAGAAAATGACATATTTTAGTTTCAAAAAAAAAGAAAAGAAAAGAAAATGGCATATTTTATGATGCCATTCGTTTAAAAGTGTACGTATCGATTATAAGTCTGAACGTAAAAATTACTAATCATTGGTACATTCATCCCAAGGGCATTTGTGTTATTTCAGCCTCCACTTAACATCGTTAAGCCTGCACAGAACAGGGTAAAGGGGTTTTAGGAAAACGGAGGCAAATCCGCAAAAGTTAACAAAACAAGGACAAATGGGCAGTTAGGCCAGTCTCAGTGGTGAGTTTCATAGCACTGTTTCCAAGACTGTGATGTCATGTGAAATGAAATGAAACTTGGATGAAACTCTACTCACAATGGAGAGTTTCATTCTGTGGTTTCATAGGCATTTAATTTCATGACTCAGAGATAGTTGGTATTATTGTCAAGAGAGTTTCACCAAGATGAAACTTTTCCATTCTCTCTCCTCGAGTTTAATGCAAAAAGTGAACTTTTGCTGATGTGGCGCCCTATTTAATGTGCATGAAACGCCTATGAAACCCCATTGAGACTGGCCTTAGAGTTCAAAACAAGGGCACTATTTTATTTGATTATGCTCGTCAGACGCGATTTTTTTTTTCGAGATCACGTCCTTCGACGCGTTTTCATTAAGCGAGTAAACACAAGATAACGTCACAATAGTAGTTGACGCCATTTTTTTTTGAAATCCATTGTTTACCGGCTGCAGCGTTGATGATTCGTTTTTCTAGCGAACACTGCAGGTGCTCTAAGGCAAAGTCACCAAAAAACCAAATGTTGGTTTTATTGATCTACTGTATGTCAGAGCAAGTCAGCTAGACGACGTGAAGTCAAGTCTGGCCGAAGAGGTAAACGTGGTGAGACAACACATTTGCACACGGCAATTTATCACAAAATAAATATAAATAAAAACACGCACGCACGCACACGCTCGGCCACTCTCCTCATTTCAACGCTGCACACCTCCCAAGAATCCTACTGCTCTGCTGCACCGTAACCGTGACTTACACCCCAATTAAGTTTATTTTTGCATGGTCATATACGCACACAAGGAGAGAGCTTGTGCATTGTTGTTACTGTTGAGCCTTGTGCAGAGGGCAAGTCTTACTCGTGTATGCGGTGATGACACATGACCAGCTAGGAATAGTCAAGGTGATTTATGGCGACGAGTGCCAAGAGGAGAGGAGAGGCGGTTGGCATGCACATCCGGCCGGAAGGAAAAAAGGCTCAGTCAAACATGTTTGATACTTTCCGTTCGTTCACCAGAAAGTACGTACAGACGGTTTGTTCAAAATTGATCTCGAAACGTTGTGGCATGCGGTGACGCGGCATTCACGCGCGTGGCTGGAGCGAATTCGAGCTGCGCCGCCGACTTACACGCATCAGCCCGTACGTTGTGGGAATGCGGGAGGGGTTACAAATTTTACACGGGCTGGCGGCCGGGGATCGCCCGCCAACATAATTTGAATTCATAATCGGTGACCAGTTTGATTGATTTTTGAGTCCCTCCTGGCTCTTTCCGTGTATAAAAATAGCAGGTGGCGAAAGGAACGGCGCCTGTTTCCCGATCGATGCTCACTACACCACAACACCGAATTCCCATTAGAACGTCTGACCCTAAAAATATTCTTTATCGATGGAAGATCTGACGCTAAACATACTAAGAGATGATCTGGACGCTGAAATCCTTGTTTAGCGACGTGCTGCCTGACGTTAAACAATATAAGAGACGATCGACGCTAAAAATTGACATAGCATCGCACGGTCTGACGCTAAACTTATATGGGCTCCACATAGGTCCAGCGCGCCACTTTCTCGCGCCCAAATTATTGGGTTCCCGCCTATATTTTTGTTTGGCCCGCGTAAATTTGCTTTGGCCCGCGAAAATTTTGGCCTAGCCCGAGTGAAAACGAAACCCTACCCACACACGAACACACGCACACACGCGAACACGCAGAACACGCCCCACACGACACACGCACACACGCACAGGCGCCGGCGCCCAGCCCCATCCCAACGCCGCCGCCGCCAACCCCATCCCCGACGCCGCCGCCCAGCCCGTCCCCGCGCGCCGCCCGCCCTGCCCGTCCCGGCGACGCCGCCGGCTCCCAACCCCGGCGCCGCCCGGCCTTCCTCTCTCCCCCCGCCGCCGCCGGCCATCTCTCCCACCTCGGACGCCGGCCATCCGGAGACCCGCACGCGCGCCGCCCATCCCCCACCCCGACGAGCCCGACGACGCCCGATGGAGGAAGCCCGGCCGGCCCCTGCTCTCGTCCTGCATTAGCCCCTGCTCCGGCACTCGAGGAAGCCCCGCCGAGAACACGAGACGAAGCTGCAGTGGCCCATCCCCCATCCCTGACGCCACCGGACATCCTCCACAACACCGAACACTGAAGGTGGACCAAGGAAACTGCGCGTGCCGTGAGGTGAGATAAGTTTTCCCCTCCACTCCTCTTCTTCCTAGGTGGTGAACTTAGTGCATCTCTGCCGGTGGAATTCGTAGGTCTATGGTCACCTATTTCCTATGCCGCTGCTGGCTTTGGCTTCTTTTCTTGTTCCCTATGGCTAATGGTGTGTGTATTTGGTCACAGCAGTATAATATGGTATGGATTTTTGTTCATAGACCCAAATTCATTTCTGTTCATATGTTGTACAGTATGTGTGTCATGATGTGGTGCTTCTGTTTTTGTGCTGCTGGGACAAGCAGAGCTTTTGTTGTCGATGGACACAACTTTGTTGGTGCTTGCCAAATGCTGATGTGAATTTGCTTCCTGACCAATGTGGGGGATCTTTGGTTCTCTGTACCACTGTGAAATGTCATAGGACCGGTGTGTGTTTAGCGGCGGCTGCTGTTGTGGATTTTTCTTATAAAATTATGTCCTTGTACAAAAGGGAAAATAAGAAAAAAGTAGTTAAAATTGCTCCATCCCGTTCTAGGTTTTTTTGTTGCTGTAGAGAATCAATTTTGTTAACCAAATGTTGTGTTTGCTTCTCTGATTTATCAATCTAGGGTGTATGTTGACATCAGTTGCTGCAGAGAAACACTATGATTCATACCATTATTACTAGCTCACTGGACTATTTGATACATGCATGCTTAAGTTGTGTAATTGATTTATTTTTTTTTTGACCCCAGCAAGGATTGTGCTGCACCGAACCACGACGAGGCTGACACAAGACCTTCACCAACACAAGACTAGGCTTCTTCAACAACACAAGACAAGGTTGCTGTGGTGCTCCCCATAGTCCCCAAGAAGTTGCAAACCTGCTCCACCGACGTTGTCCTCACATTGTTTGCGGCCTACAGATTGAAGTAGTAGGTATGCACTTAACACTTATGGGTTCTATGTCGAAATAATTCATGTGTCTTGTCTTCTTGCACTATCACACTTGGCTTCCACATTTATCTTTGTATATGTGTTGCTACTGCCTTTTAACTTGTGTTGCTTTGTCGTGGGCAATGCAAATGCTTCTTCGTGAATTGTTTGTCTAGTTTCTAATTGGTCTATGTTATGAAATTTTGTAGTCCGAACAAGTATAATCGGCTGACCACTCCCCACAAAGAATCATGGATAAATCATGGATCAATAGTGATGCTAGGCACACAAAGGAATACTCACAAGGGGTCAACAATTTCCTAGATTTTGCATTTAGCAATTCAGCGGTAGGGGACAAAATACTATGCCCTTGCAGAAAGTGTGTTAACTCATTTTGGAGGGACTCAAGTGAAATCTGGGGAGCACTTAGTATGTCATGGTTTTCTACAAGGGTACACAGCTTGGAATTTACATGGGGAAGCTAGTTCCTCTTTTGTTGATACCTACAATGGTGATGGTGCTGATCCTGTGGAAGAGTCTAGTGAAGAGGATGACATATCTCGCATTGCTTAGAGACCTAGCTTGTGGTTTAGATGATAGGGGATTTTGAGGACAATAGTTCGATGTGCTTCCTAAAGAACTAGTTGACCTCTAGAAGTTGGTAGAAGCCAATAGTCAAGAATTATTTCCTAGCGTAAGAAGTACACTAAACTGCGTTTCCTGATTAGGCTTCTTCACATCAAGCTCCTTGGAGGATGGACTGAGAGAAGTTTTGACCTTTTGCTAGATCTATTTAATGATGTCTTACCGAGGGTTCAACACTACCCGAAAACTACTATGAAGCTAAGAAATTGATTAAGTCCATAGGACTTGGGTACATTAGTATTCATGCCTGTGAAAATGATTGCATTCTATATCGGAAGGATTATAAAGATTTTGAATCATGTCCAAAGTGCAAGGTTTCATGTTGGAAATCAGCTAGGAAGAGTCTAGATGGGAAACATGTGTACAAGGTTCCTAACAAGGTTCTTAGGTACTTTCCAATAAAGAAAAGCCTCCAAAGATTGTTTCTATGCTCTAAAAACAGCAGCTCTAACAAGATGGCATGATGAGGAGAGAACAAGAGATGATGTTCTTAGGCATCCTGCAGATTCTCCTTTATGGAAAGACTTTGATCTTAAACATCCCCGAGTTTGCTAAGGATAGTAGAAATATACGACTTGCATTTGCTAGCGATGGTTTTAATCCTTATAGAACCCAGTCTATTAGCTATAGCATTTGGCCACGGTATATGTATTCCCTACAATTTTCCACCATCAATATGCATGAAGCAATCAAATTTCATACTCTCTTTCCTAATTCCCGGAAAACGGGCTCTCGGTAGTGATATGGATGTTTTTATCGAGCCACTTATGGATGATATGGTAGATATGTTTGACAAGGGGATTAGAACTTATGATGCATCAAAGCGCGAGTGGTTCCAATTAAGGGCAGCAGTGTTGTGGACTATTACAGACTTTCCGGGTCTAGGCTATGTATCTGGTTGTGTCACCGCTGGTGAAGCGGCATGTCCCTGATTGCCACTTGTATACTTGTTCACATAGACTTGGTAAGGGCAAGAAGAATTGCTATATGGACCATCGTAGGTTTTTGGATGAAAACCACCCATTTAGGTTCGATGTTGATAAGTTTGGTTCAACTGAATTTAGGCAGGCACCTGCTCCACTCTCAGGGGAGGAAGTGTTGGAGTGTACAAAAGATATTGTTATAGTTTTTGGTAAGGATCCATTCGGGAAGAAACCAGCAAGGAAGAAACGCAAGGTAGGGGAGCCATTAGTCATTTTTAAAAGGAGGTCTATTTGGTTTAGACTAATCTATTGGAAAGATTTGATCTTTGCGGCATAATTTTGATGCAATGCACATAGGAAAAAAATGTGTATGAGAACTTTGTTAATACATTCTTGGGCAATAGAAGGGAAATCTAAGGATAATCTGAATTCTCGGTTAGACATTCAAGCTTTAGGTATTAGAAGTGATCTCCACCCTGTTGATGTTGAAGATCAATTTTATTTGCCACCTGCACCATATACAATGAGTCCTGATGAAAAGAAATTATTTTGTCAAGTACTTGAAAGGGGTAAAGTTTCTTCTTTGGTTTTGCATCGATATACGTCATAATGTTCATGTCAATGAGAGAAAGGTGTGCGGGCTTAAGAGTCATGAATGCCACATTGTTCTACAACACTTACTACCGCTTGCTGTGAGGAAAGTATTGCCAGAAGTAGTTAGTGCTGCAGTGATACGTGTTAGTCATTTTTTCAAGAAAATTTGTGCTCCTGTTTTCCGCCAAAGTGATATGGTTAGTCTAGAAGCTGAAATAGCTGAAACCTTGAGCCTTTTGGAGACTATATTCCTTCCCTCCTTTTTTGACATCATGGTACATCTGATGGTCCATCTTCCTGCCCAAGCAAGAATAGCTGGTCCAGTACATTTCCGTAGCATGTGGCCTGTTGAGAGGTAATTTCTTTGGTATTGCAGAATACATATAAAAAACATACTACTTTTACAACATACTAAGCCTATTATATTATATTATAATTGTATATAGGTTCTTAATGAGATTGAAAGGTGATGTTCGTCAAAAAAGCCATCCGGAGGGATCAATTATGGAGGCACATATGTTTTATGAGAGCCTTACACTATGTGGACACTATTTACACAACCGAGAGCTTAGAAATGTTGAAGGACTGCGAGCTGAAAATTCCACAACCCCTTTCTTTGATAGCATTGGTCGGGGTTTAGCTGGGAAGTGTGCAGTGGGTTTAGACCACAAGACTTGGCTGCAGGCACATAGATATGTTTTGTTCAACTATCCAAATATAGGGCCTTACTTGGAGTAAGTATCTATTTCACTTCACACCATATGTTTAGATTCTCTTGCACGGCACGATGATAAATTCACCTTTTGCGAAAGTATGCTCACCATCTATCCTTAATTGGTGTTCGAACCCAACGAGCTATCAACCGAAAGTGCAGCATGAATGCTTCCATGAGTGGTTTAGGTCACATGTAAGTAGGAAAAGAACTTAAGACATGCTATCTAAGTTGAACTTCTCATTTACCTTAATAATAATATTTCTTACAAATCATAGGTGGAGGAAATGTCTCAGCAAGCATCAGAAGAGATACAAATCTTAGCCAAGGCACCAATCATGACTGCATAAAAATATAGTAGCTACAGAATAAATGGTTTTGATTTTCACACTGAGTCCTATGATATGGGTAGGTCTGTCCAAAATAGTGGGGTCGCTCTGGTTGCAGAATACACATGCTTTGAGAGGGGTGATATTGATAATGCCACAATATGAAAAAAGACTTATTATGGCATTATAAAGGAGATAGTTGAATTGAACTATAATCACCAAGGAAATGTTGTTCTTTTCAAGTGTTATTGGGTTGACAACCGTGTGCAGGGCAAATGGGTTAGAACTGATCAGTTTGGGGTCACCACTGTCAACTTTAAACATTTATTCAATACTGGTGAAAAAGTATCAGATGAGCCTTTCATACTAGCATCACAAGCAGTGCAAGTCTTCTATGTTCCTGAACAGCCTGGTTCTGAGTGGGTTTCTGTACATCAGTCCAAACCAAGAGATTTCTATGATATGGATAATTTGGAGAGTGAGCACCTAGATAATGGCAATGGACTAGTTCTGCCATTGCCTGATCTAAATGCCAAGGTGACTGTGGATGTTATTAATGGGGTTGTCCCCAATTCTAGGTCAGACATAGATGGTATAATTGTTGACCCTACAAAGTAAGTGTTATTTATGCAGTATGTGATAGCCTCATTGATTGCATGAAAATAATTGTTCCCTTCAGTTTGTATTATTTCTTATATAAGAAAATGATTGCTAATTCCTTGGTACCTTTTAGGAGCAAAAATGTCAAGCGCAAGAGGAAAGGGTAATGGGGATGATGACATGACTGAGTATGAGAGGCAGAAATGGGAACAAGTTGCAAGAAACAAGGAGAAGTTGGAATCCCTTCGTCTAAAAAAATTGAGCACCGAACTCCAGCTTGCCCAACCAACTAAAAAGAATAAAGGTTAGCCTTGTATAATAGTGCTGCAACATTTCTAAACTTGTACAAATACTTATGGGCTGCTTGGAGTTGCTTCAGATTATGTGTGTGCTTGCCTTTCACAATAAACTAGAATGAACAACATAGATTATGTGTGTGCTTCAGACCTGTCAATTATTGCCCCAAGTTTAGGAACTGTAGGTTGGGTGCAGCATGTGTTAATTCCTTGCTGATTCAGCACACTTAATATTTTTTGGGCATGTGTTAACTAATGTGCTTACTGAGTTGCCATGGCTACAGTTTTTATAGCTTGACATTGTACCTATATCCAGTGTTCTGAATGCATCAAGAAGCATTCCCAGAACCTTGATTTTTTTATGGATATGCTGCCCTTAGATCACCCCTTTTACTGGGCATAGACATGGTTTCCTTGTGCTGCCACTGCCATAGACATGGTTAGTACACAGTTGTTACATTCTAAAAACTATGATATTTCCTGGAAGTAAGATCAAATCCAAATAGAATAAGCCAATTAGCTTGGGTGCTCGGTTTAGCTAAGCAGGAAGCGAAGAGACAAGGGGCATTGTCATGTGCATTTTCTTAATCCATTTAATACTAAGTGACATTGTCATGCACATTTTCCTGTAGAGAACACATAACCCAAGTGATGCAGCCATCTGCGATCGTAATTTGCGACCAAGAACACAAAGAACTTATGTTGAGACTACAAATGAGCAGAATAATATTGATGCTGATTATGAAGTAGTTGGAGATTTCTTAGGTGCCAATGAAGGTATTGTAATCCTGAAAACTTGTAACGAACAAATTGCTGCAATTTCTTGATACAATTTCTGAGAACATATGCTGATATTTTATTTTTTTCTCATGTACAGATCTGCCCGGTTGTACTCAAAAAGAGGGAGGGAAGGAAAATCACCACAATGAATGAAATATTCTCAAGGAAAGCTCACATGCCCAAAATCAAAATAACAGCCAATGAACTTGGACAGCCTATAGGAGAAAATTATAGGAAATTTGTTAGCGTCATTGGTTGTCAAGTGAGAAAGTCATTACCAGTTCGAATTAATGATTGGAGGGATGTTCCCATTAAAATGAAGGGTCAAGTTTGGACTGACTTGGAGGTATAGCATTGTCTACCCTTGTGCAGGTTTTTCAATTCATTGCAGCTAGTATAGTCTGCGTGCAAGTAGCTACTTAGTGCAATCTGTACACATTATTAGCAACTTAGTACAATTCAATGGTCTTATTATGTTTTGGAGGTCTCCTGAAGGTCAAGTAAGAAACAATTCATATGAATCTCTCTTTTCCATTTCTTGCCTATGAATGTGCAAATCTCAATGATTTCTACCATAGGCTCGCAGTGAAAGAGGAAAAGCAAATCGTTCACATTTGAGGGTTCATCATACTTACGGAAGCATCGGCTTTGCTTGCCGTAGAGATGAACTGGTACACAATCCTGTCATATTACTCACACTGTAAATTTGTTGGGGGTCATTTTCATTGGTACATAGCTATAAATCTTGTAGAGTGAAACACTTGGACGTCCTGCTCGGAGAGATGAAACATGGGTCCATGTACATACAAGCAAAAGGGAGTACCTTCAATAGAGGCAGCAAAAACGATTGTAAGTCCCAAAAAAAAAAAGAAAGAAACATGGATCTGTTGTATACACTTAACTTATTCATATTTTGTAGGATGAGCTTAAAGCCATTGTTGAAGCTCAACCAGAGTTGAAGGATAAAACAATTCAAGAAGGCGATGCGCTTGCTGCTGTTTTAGGAGCAAAAGAGCCAAGAGGACGGGTTCGTGGTTTGGGTCTAGGACCAACTCCCCAAGAGATTCGTACCCCAGGGATCAAAGGGCTCATGTCAACAAGGATGCAAATGGAAATTTGGGCTCGACAGTAAAGCTGAAATTAAGAGCGAGAACACTTGAGCAACGCATTCAGGAATTGGAAGAAGAAAGGATAACGCATGGAAGGGAAAATGTTGAAACCCTATCACAGCATGGCTCTAATTCATGACACTATGCGGTAAAGAAAATCTGTTTAGAAGTCTCCAAAATTGATTTATCTCTTTACAAGCCTTAATATGCACATACATTTCTCTAGTAGCAGCCAATGAATATTATTGTTCCTATTCTTGTGTAGAGTCCGACACCGGAAGGACCTATCCATGAGGCGCATACTACTCCTCGGTGTGAAGAATATAATAATTATGAAGACGGTGAAGACTATGATCAATATGGCATAGAGGATGAGAACTTGCTCCCACATACACATGTAAACTTCCTATGCCCCTGCGAAGTATCTGCTTGTGATTTTGAAAAGGTTACCTGCATTACAATCTCATCAGTGCATCGTTTATTTCAGGTTCAAGTGGAAGAGACCTTGCCCCCCTCTAGGCCTGTTGTAGCCCGATCAGCTATGAACAAGACTACAACAAAGAACAACAAGTGTTATCCACCGTTGCTTTGACAAAGATACACATGTAAGATTGCCATCTTTGCTGCGATGTTTGTCTTTGTGATATCAAGTATGTTCGATGCTTTATCATGAGTGCAACATTTATGTCAGGTTGCAACAGAAGAGAGCTTGCTGCCCCCTAGGCCTGTTGCAGCCCCATCACCAACAAATGATATCCTCCCTCGCTTGGCAAATTTACCCATGTAATAATCTTACAATCTTTGCAGCATAATGTTTCTCTGTGATTTTATAAATATGTTCCATGTTTTGCAGCTCTCATGGGTGTGTCTTTACTACAGGTTGGAACTGACAAGAGCTTGCTCCCTGGTAGACAAGAGCTTGCAGCCCATTTACCAATAAACAAGAAAACTACAGCAACAAATGATGGCCCTCGCCTTAATGATGACTATGTAATCTTTCTGTCTTCTCGCATTCTTTTGTTGTTTCATCTACACACATTCCTCTTATGGGCACATCATTTATTTTAGGTTGGAAAGGCTGTGATATTATATACTATATTGAGATCTGAGTTACCTGTGGCTAGGGCAACAATTGTTTCAACTGATCCAAACCACATTGTAGGAGGCCAGCCTCTTGGTAACGAATACTGTGAAGTAATAGTTCAACTTGTGATGAAAAGGGATGCTATGTTGCCTCGCCCGTATGGCGAGATCCAGGCAATGGCTAGTGCTGACAAGAAGAGAATTGCATGGCCACTCAATAAAGTAATGGCCAAGACTTGACATATTTTTCATTTTGGTTTGATCTGTGTTGCATGACCAATGTTCCTAATTAAACATATCTATGATAGGTAAGGGAATGCAGGAAGAAGGAATCCAAGAAACCATCTAATACACCTCTCAATGGCACTGGAGGTATTTCCCAAAATTTATATGTCAAAATGCTTCTTCCACTTTCCTGTACAAACCTAGTGACCAGTTGTACAAACCTAGTGACCAACTTTGGCTAGTGCTGTATGAGCTTGTTCTCTGTTTAATTGAAGCTTGACTGCAGTGCATGATATTTGCTAGCTTGCTATGTCAAATTAGTGTATATCCAAAAGCAGCTGCATGATATTATTATGAAGTTACTACATTGATAACTAAAGTAGTGCAGCCAACTCGTTTGTGTGGATCCTTATTATGCACTGCCAAACTTTTTAAAATTTAGAGTAGGATACCAAGTAGGGCTTGGGATAGAGATGCTTTGACCCATCCTTCAGACCATCACTCAATGTTTATTTCTATCCATCAGACCATCACTCAATGTAGTTTTCTGAAATTTACTATATGTATTAATTTAAGGTGCCATGTTTTATTAGTTCAAGGTGTCAAGGGTAACACTAAATGGTTACCTCTTACTGTGCAAGTAAAAGACTATTATCTATTGGTTGGATACATTTGTACAGCAAAAGTAATTGTGTATTGCCTGACTTTTCAAATTGCTAAGAATAAGGCAGGTTGTATGGTGCTGCCCAATACCTAGAGATGCCTAAACTAGTATAGTGTAGAGCACATGTCTATCCAGGCATGTAAATATTTGAGCAACTTTCACCACTCTGGACCAATTGCCAAGCCTCCTTGTTTCAAAGTGAACCTAAAATCGAACTGCTGAACTTAAAATTCATTTGGCATTCTATTACTGCTGAACTTAAAATTCATTTGGCAATTGAACTGCTGCTATTGTATTACCATATCACTCATTTGGCATTCCATTACTATTGCTACTGTACTGCTAGAACAGTTCATATATTTTCTTCACTTATCTAATTACATGGTTATATTTTTTCAGGAAGTGCTAGGCAACCTTTGCCATAGTGGTGTTCTGCAAAGGGTTCTCCACACAACCTAGTGGATGTGCCATTGTGTTGGCAAGCCATTGCTTTTGGTTTTTGAGTTCCTAGAGATGATTGTGTGCACAACTAAAAATACTAGTATTGCTTGCTGGGATGTGCACTTGATGTAATCTTTTTGCTGCTTGACTTGTTGGATGATTCAAACAGTGTGCAAGGACAAGATTGTATATATATATATATATATATTGAACTTCATGTGTTGTATGTGTATCTTTATGTGCTAGAGCATAAAATTGAAGCTGTATGATATTTTCTAATTGTATTTATTTTTTTTCTGCATATTTATAGTCCTATCAAACAATCTGACGCTATAAATTCCTGGACCATTGGATTGTCCGACGCTATATGAATGGTAACTGAGGATCTGACGCTGAAAACTGCCAATGGATGGTGCGACGCGATAGATATTCAGAACATCGGATTGCCTCGACGCTATAGGTGTGGGTCGCTGAAGAGTTTTAGCGTCAGGACTTACAGCGTCAGCTGAAGTCTGGCGCTATAGGTCCGTAGAGTCAGACCATCGACGCTATATGCCACTTTTAGGGTCAGATCGTCGCATGCCATTTGTGGTGTTGTGGTGTAGTGGCTCTAGAGCTCGCTCGCCTCTAGGACGCCGAGGTACGCACTGTTTCCAATAGCCTGCGACACCAATCCCAATCCCCCTCAGTCCATCGACCCGAAGACACGGCGGCGGATCCCATCCCCTCCAACGACGACGGTGTCCTCATTGCCTGCGTCTTCATTTCACATAAGCTAAGGTCTAAGGTGATTTGTTTCCTCCAACTGTGATTTGTGTTCCATTAATTCCAATGACCTCTGATAACATGCATGTAATCGTCAATTTGATATAAATTAATGATTGTAAATACCGGTTTTCTACAACTGTGATTTGTGTTCCATTAATTCCAATGGCCTCTCATAACGTGTAAGCATCAATTAGATATATAATTAATGATTGTATATACCATGTAATTAAATAACTGGTAGGGCGGGACAAGGTTAGATGCATGTTTCTTTCACACATTTGGTTGTTTTGAAACAATACAGTTCAGTGAAATTCTAGTGAGCTATTGAAAACTGCACGATCTATAGGTACAGTGTACTCACGCATTCACAGTAGTTTGTTCACGCTTTATTGTATACTAGTGGCAATGCACGTGCGCCACGCACGTGTTTATAGATAGAAAGCCTAGGACAGGTGACATCCTATTACAATAGTTTCATAATTATCGTTTCTACCATCAAATTCATGGCTAAACTTTTTTTTCAGATGTTGACCTTGTGTTAGATTTGACAACCACAAGTAGGCATTTTAAATTAAAAACAGAAAATGACGAAGAATAATATGGTTTTTGACTGTAAATCTAATATAAAAGAAGCATGAATAAAAGAGTACATACCAATTGGGCTGGAATAATCTTTGAAATATGACAACCAACTGCAACTGTAGGATCACCTTCGAAAGAAGCCTTCGATCACGAAAAATGTAGGGCAACACACATAACACAAGAATAATCCATTCTACATTATTGGCTACTAAGGAAATTAGAACACTCCAAATAGGAATTACAAACTCCAAATAATTTTGATAGATTTGCTGCTGCAAGGAAATCAAAAAACTTAGCATAGCACATTTCGAGTCATACATGTCATCTTAACTGAACTACACATACAGTTCAGATAAGACCAAATGGTAACCATTCAGAAATAACTATTTAATCCAATGACATCACCTTGCTAGCCTGTAATGCCAAACAACGTCAGTTCCCAGCTTTATGATGTGGAGAGCTCCAAATGGATATACATTGGCATATTTTACTATCAAGTTTTTATCAGAGCCAAGATTGACAAGAGCTGCTAACAAAATATGAGTTGATGTTACTTTCTCATCAGCATGGTCCTGATTCCTGAACCCTGAAAAATTCAGTCCATTTAGAATTATTCTTTGATTTAACAAGCATCTGTACTTGATGAAACAATATATCAAAATCACTAAAGTGAGTTAGTTATAGAAGTAAACACGAAACAAAAGTCTACTGTATTTGTGTCTAGATTTTTTAGGGATACCAATGGTCAGCAAGTAGGGTGAAAAACAACTAATATCCGAGGCAAGAGGAAACTATAAACGTCTAGAAAATTTAAACACCGAGTATTCAGCTAAAACCACCAAAATTCCATAGGTGACAGTGCTCGATCAAAGCAAAAGTTGCATTTGGTAGGCCCAATGTTCAAATCTGTTCTGCTAACTGGATTCACGAAATTCATAACCCACGCCTAATGGTAGGGTCAACGACGAACAAAAAACAATTGACATCCATCACAAGATTATTTGAACTACAAAAGAGGATTTTGGTTGCATACCTTCGTCACACAGCGAGGTTAAGAAGCACGTTGACCTGGCCCTTCGCTGTCACTAAAATTGAAGAAATTTTGGTTAGAGTAACAAATGCAACCATATTTTTCACAGGCAGAAAATAAAGCTATCAGTGTAATAATATTAATGTTACATTATTTAGATCTATTTGTTCCCCCGAATTTCACACGATTGCAAATGTTCTGTTAGCTTGTACTGTTCATCTTTAATCGTAACAATAACCACGTGTGAAAGACAATGAAAGGAAACCCGACGGCGAGCACGCACCGGTTAGCTGCAAACGTCCCTATTCGCCAACGCGACATCGTCCTCGATCCCCTGCAGGCGGTTCGTCAACGGTGCATTCGCCGGAGTTCGTCTCCACCGCTAGGAGCTCATCGTTGCCGTGTAAGGCGCTGCTGTTCCCAACGTTGGCAGACCCGGCGGCGTCGCCGGGAGAGTTCGCGACAAGCGATGAACTGCGATGGGCCGGACATGTCACGTGTGCGACCGGTCGGCCGTCCGTTGGACGTCGTATGGCAGTGGTTGCTGGTGCCGTTTCACTGCCGTTTCACAAGGAGAGATGAGCGACAAGGTCTATCATCAGCGCCGCTGCATGGATCTGTACACCAATTGATTTATGCATGAATTAGTACAAGAATTGCCGATTACCTTGTACCCTGATCATCTAGTAACCATAACAATTAACTCACAGAAACTGTCAAAAGCAATCTAATCTAGTACGCGCACTTAGGAAACTAACTCATGGCAACCAATTAAGGATCAAAGTGGCAGTGTATAAAAGAAAGAATGGAATTTCCATTCAACCGTTCCTCCACTTTCTTCTCCACGACGGGATCTGCTGCTGCACTGGCGCGACCTGGCCTAGCGTGCGGCCTCCGCCGGCGCGCCAAGGTTCGAATTCCGGCGTCGGTGCCTGCTTTGGCCGCTTCACCAGGAGAGACCGTGATAGGTAGCGCCCTGCGATCGTCAGGTCGCGTAAGGGTGTTGCTTCGGAGATCAAATCAAGAGTAGGGTCTCAGGAGAGATCACCAAGATCATCGAGTTAGATGTTGGACCAATCGTCATCACCATTGGAGATTCAAAATCAACTCTACAAACAATTTGCCCTTGCGTGGAGATTAATAGATCAAAACTGAAAGTGGATGGATAGCAGACCTGAGGGACGCTGGAACCTCTTAGCAGAGACGTGACCTTCTCGTCGGGGCCGGCAAGGGAGCAGAAGTCGCCTCCGATGGAGGCAGCGTGGAGGTATTTGGCATGTGGCGTGTACTCGAAGAGGAGAGGAACAACAACTTTGTGGAGCCTGTGGGAGGGAAAGAGAAGGAGCAGCAGGTCGTCGGCTTCCCGTGGAGGCACTCTCGCAGCGATGGCCTTAGCGCGGCGGAGCGGCGATGGCGACGCCGGCGATGTTCCATTGCGCGAGAAGTTGCGATGAGGACGGGCGGGTCTTCGGTGGTTTCCCGTCCGTACGGCGCTGAACAGAATTGCCGTGCCCGCGCAATCTCTCCTAGCCGCCGTATCGGGGATGCTCGCGCCGTTTGGGAGGCGCGATTGTTTGCGTGTAGCGTGCGTTGTAGATTGGTAGTGAAGAAGAGGAGTCGCTGGGTGTGGGTACACGCGGGCAGAGAGGGGTACAGCGGCGGGTAAGCTTTCACGCGCGTAAGAAAAACAGATCGGAGGGGGAGATCGGCAACAGAAAGCGAGAGAGAAACTTGGATGTTCCATATGTTCCTGTTCTCCTTCTCTTGTTAGTCCACCTGTCAGTCTCATGTGGGTAGGGAGTTTTTAAGGTGACAATGAATTTCATTTTCATCGCTCTTTTATAGTATAGATATACTGTATATATACACGGCGCGGCCGAGCGCAGGTTCACGAACAGCAGCAAATCACGCTAATCTCAACAATCACAGATTCACACGTGATCTCCAACTAACCGTACTGTTTCCGCAGGTCTCATCCGGGCGTATCACCAATGTCATCAGGTTCCAACGCCTCATGGGCCGACCTCCCGCGGGATCTATGCAATGTTGTCATGGACCGCGCAGACGCTGTCAGCGTCATCCGCTTCCCAGCAGTTTGCTCGGACTGGGCCGCCGCTTCCAAGAATTACAATCACCGCCCCCGCCTGCCGTCAGGTGCACCGACGCTACTCACGTCTAGTCTGGACCCTGAAGGCTACGACATTGAGTACGACGTGGAGCCAGGCGCCTTCGGGCTCCACGACGTTGCCACCGGCAAGTCCTACTACGGCGAGGCCGAGGGGCTCAACAAGCGGACTTGGATCGGTGGCAAGGATGACTGGCTGGTGACCACGGACTTGAGCTGCAACGTCGAGCTTCTAAACCCCATCACCGGTGACCACGTCCCGTTGCCATCCTTCGCAACCATCCCGGCATCGAGGTGGTGGAGGTCTCCGATCGTGACCCCGGTGTCTTCTTCGAGAAATCGCAGCATTGTTTTCAGACGGTCACGCCGGCAAGCTGGTTTCGGTCACCGACACACCGTTTGAAGAAGGTTACGTTGTGTCGGAAGCCGACGCACTTGAGTGGCTACCTGGTTGTCGCTCTCTTCTCCGGTGACAACACGAGTCTCGTTGCTTTCATGGCGGCCGACGACAAGCGGTGGACGTTGTTGAAGAACCCCGAGGGATTATACTCTGCCAAAAAGTACACGGACGTCACCGTACACAAGGGCAAGGTGCTCGCCGTGGACAAATCTGGGTACATCTGCTCCTGGGACATGGATGACTGCACAACCTCGGAGCCCACGATTTTGTCACCACCTGACATTGGCATCGACATCGATTACTATACTAGGTGTGCATTTTACCTGGCCACATCGAGCAGCGATGACCTCCAACTGGTTTGTTTGTTCGGCGACTACGACGAGGGCATCAAGGACGGACGCGTGTGGAGGATAGCATTCGATTGCCACTGGAGCTTCTGGCCACGACGCGTTTTGCTCCATGAGCTCGACGCCGTCACTGGCACTTGGCGACTTGTCAAGAACCTTGGCGGTAGTCGTGCCCTCTTCGTAGGGACCAACTACCCTTTCTACGTTGACGTGCCTCGCGATGCCTCCAGAGTTCCTCTTCTCCACGCAGATTGCGTTTATGTCGCGGACTTGATCAACTGTGATGCTGGCATCTTTGATCTGAAGCTGGGAGAAGACTTCGAATTCGACTCGGACGGGGATGCTCACCTCTGTTATTCGGGCTTAAGTGACCCGTTGCAGATGCCAATGTGGTTCCGGCCAACTGCGGCCCGTAGTATAGAAGAGAGCGACAGAAATAAATGGCATTCCCAATGTAAGAAACTTTAATTTTTTATTAGTTATATTATGTAAAAGCATTGATCTTTTGCTAATGGATTGATATGCATAAGTAGTAAATTTGTCTCCAAGTAGCCTTTATATTATTTAATCTTTTCCACGATTGGATCCGATGTAAAGTAAACATTCAGAAGCAATTCGAGCTTTATTGTTTGAAACGGTTATTCCAGTCTCTTCTCCAAAAGTAATTCCAACTTCATGTATGCAAGCAGCCACTGTTACACCTCGATTGGGGATAGAGACAAGTGTCAATTAAAACAAAATGCACAAGGCATTCTATGCTATGATATTTCTCAACCAAAAAAAAAAAACGGTAGCATATGCCTCATGTACAAAGCTATAGCACCAGAATATAGATGCCAGGAAAAAACCATCAAGTGCTTGTCTTGTTTAATGTCTCCAAAGAAAAGGTTGCCCGAGGGCGAGTCGACACTGTTGGGTGTGATGTTAGTATGTACAGTACCCATAAGTGGAGGCATACCAGGTACATCAAGGCCCAAACCTGGGCCTTCGGATTCCGCCTCAAGAAGATATGCCCAGCTGAGAAGATTGAATCAAGCTGTCGGATTGCAGATCCAAGTTGCTGCTGTCCAGCCCGTATTCTGTCACCAAGCTTTGGTGAATGTGATTGTTGCCATGCACCAGCTTCAATGTCCAATCTTGATGAGCTTGAAGAAGCTGATGATGAGGCGTTGCCTGTATATGGTGGAAAATGTTATTCTCGTCGCATGTGCATTTACTTGGGTATTTTACTAGGCCCGGTCAGAATATTTTATAAAAATGAAGTGGGTCTACATATAAATACCTCGATTCTCATTAATAGAGCTGTCTTCTCTGAAGATAGGGACTCTACCTGAAAAGAGAAACATTTTATTCTGAATCTCTGGATGATAGCACTGTACCGGTGTAGACAATAGATACCAAGAGCCATTATCACTATGTGAATAATAGCATTTATCCTCACATAGGTAACCATCTGTTCTGAGTTAGGTCATTATTTATTATTATTCATATCGAGCTATTTTCTATCCAGATCTTGATGATTTTCTAAGTTCCCTAACTCCACTCATACCAATGAAAATAGGGAAGGGTTCTCAATATAATGACCTAATCATATTTTTCTACTGTAAAACCAATGCAGATCCAAAGAAAACTGTGAACAAATCGCATGTATGCTGTAAAAAAAAAAAAAAAAAAAAAAAAAAAAAAAAACAGGATGTGATATGTTGAAAGAGCCCACAAAGGAAAGGACCTGCATCTGTTTCTGAATCAACCGATCAGTTAGTTGATCAAGCCTCTTCTTGAGCTCAATTTCCACCTCTGTAGGATGAACCATGTCTCTTCTAGTCAGCTCAATGCTTTCTTCAATCTTCCTTGCCTATTTGACAAAAAAAACATGGACCAAATCGACATAATTGGTTAACATAACTATTAGCTGCATCACATAATGCAAAATATTTAAATCTCTTAACACAAATGACACTCAGCCTAACAGCACCAGAACCTAAGTAATGAAATATTCAAGAAATTATAACATATGGATAATTAGTTTTTCTTTAGAGTATGACTTGTTGGATGCCATTAGTTCCTTGCTTCCAGGTTGTACTGTATTAGGCAAGAATAAAAAAAGGGCACAAGGGTATTCGAGAACAAGTAAAATGGGACAAAAAAGTTTAAACAGTGGCACAACTGAGCCTCACTTTAATGTTATACCACAGTACATGACCAAAACACTGATATATGGGAGATCAACAAGCCGGAGTAATACTAATAAGGTCCAATTGAGCATATAGTTATTAAAGGAATTCCTGCATCAAGACTATAGTCTGTAAATAAGAATTAATATATACTATAATGCCACAATTGTTTCTATTTTTGGCATAAGCAACACCATCCGTCGGATCTCACAACCAAGGGCTATGATTCAAAGTTTGTCCAGAGGTCTTACATCTCACGCCCCACGCCGATCCGCTGGCCACCCGCATTCACGCTCATCGTGCAAAAAGAACTCGAGGCCCGGAAGTCGAAAATGCGAGGCGGGCTCGGGAAACGGAGGCGGCGGTTCCACTCCATGCCTAGGAGCGCCCGCGCCTAGGGTTTGGCGAAGGGCATGGCGGCGGCGGTTCTCCATGCGTAGGAGGGCACGGCCGCCCCCGCTCCATGCGTAGGGAGCGCCCCACCTTGAGGTCCTGCCCGGCGATGCGATCTACCGGGCCAGCGATCTGCACGTGGCGACACGATCCTCTGGCGGTCAAGGCGGCGATCCTCCTCGCCTCGCCGCAGCCTCCAAAGCTGTCGCGGCGCCACCATGGTGCGATGTACGTTCCTCTCCCTTGTCTTCCGCGACCGAACCACGAAGGAATATGGGATCGCTACGCTAGCCAGAAAACAAAATTTTTTCTACCCATAAACCAAGGATCTACTGCTAGTTATAGATCACGGGATTACCACTAGACGTGCAGGTGCAGCGGAAGTGTCGACCCTCGACGAAGATGTGCGCGTAGCAGCAGTGCCGTGCAGTTGCTCACGTCCGTCCTCCACATGCGGTTCGTCCTTGTGCTCCAGATGCAGCACCTCTCGAGGTATCCCACACGTACGGGGAGGAAGCGATGCGCCTCCGGACTGCTAGGTCTGCGAGGAGCAAGAGGCGAGGGCGTGGGCGGCGGCGGCTGCCAAAGTGGCGTGGCTTAACCTAGCCCCGCGCCCACCTCATATATATAGGCGTCCCTAACAGGCTCCCGAGCTGGAGGCCCATTAGTAACCCTAAACCTCGTCTAATTGGATCATATCCGAATTAGGCCTTCTTCCCTTTAAGCGTGCGACCCTATGGGCTCACGCACACATAGACATGGCCCCAGTACTTCTACTCGACCAATAGCTGATAGCGGCCTCTAGCAAGGCGTGTCAACTCCCATGTGTGCGCAATGATCATATCGGACGAACCATCACAAATTCACATACATGTTATTCCCTTGCCACACGATATTTGGTCCACCTCGTGGGTTAACACTATAACCCAAGCACGGCCATGCATTTCTTGATCCAATCAATCGAGTGGTCCAGTGATATCTCTCTCTCATGGAGAGGGGCAATTCCATCTTGATTGACTATGCCTCACAAAGATGCTTCCCGACAAACCGAAGACCACCTTTATAGCTACCCAATTACGGAGTAACGTTTGATAGTCCCTAAGTAGGTCGTTTCACATCTTGAGTACATACGACAATCTCAGGTCTAAGGACATAGCATTACATGATGTGTAAAGAGACAATAATAGTAACATCTCATGTCGGGTCAATCTAGCCCCATGTCATACATGTGCCCACACTATTAGTTTGACATCTCCATGTCTATGACTTGTGAAACATAGTCATCAACCAATATGTGTGCTGATCTAATATTCATGTGTGTCCTCGCATGAACTCCGACCAGGGACAATTATAGAATAACCATACAAGTAAAGAGTCTCACAAATAATTCACATAATTGCCAATCGATACAAGTATATCATGGATACAAGGTGATACAATCATCTCTATGATTATCTCTAGGGCATATTCCCAACAAACCCCTCTTCCAGCTCCCACCTTGCTGTTGCGCCGCCGCTTACGCAGAACGAGATCGCGCCCGTTGGGCTGTGCCGCGGCAGCTCGAGGGGTAACGAGATCCGTGGCGGGGCTTGTTGAAAACGACGAGTGGATCTGGAGCTTTTCAGAGTTCTACACTGACGTGATTGCCTTTTTTTTCCTTCTGTCTGTGGTGTTGGTGGGCGGGCAACGGGCGTTCTCCTGCAACCGCTCCGATTGGATATCAAGGTAATCTCAACCCATGGTGAGGTTGCTGGTTTTGTGTACCGAGATGCTATGCGAATTACGCACTACCGGATTCTGCGCTTTCCGTGGGGAAATCGTTTCGCAACAGGAAAACCCCACGGGAAAGAAACTACGCGGAAAACAGATTTCCGTGAGGTATAGCTCACGGAAAGGCCCCCTCCTTTCCCGTGAGACGGGGCTCACGGGAAAGGTAACCGCCGTGAGCCCCAGCCCCGCTCCGTCACCTCCGTGGCCCTTTCCCGTGAAACCTCTATCTAGCTCACGGGAAACTCTTTCCCCGTGAGCCGGCTTTCCGTGGGCTAAACACAAAGGGACCCATTTCCCGTGAGAAGTGTATCCCGCTCACGGGAAAGACACTCACGGGATTTTTTTTTTTTTTTGGATTTTAATCTCCAAACTTTTTCTACACTTCTAGCACATCATATGGCACTCAATATTAAATTTTGGCGAATTATTGACTTTATTTGATATATTTAGGTAATTATTCTCTTTTATTGGAATTTGAAAAATGAAGCCAAATTTGAACTACAAGTGCTTCAAATTTTTGAAAAAATTTAGTAGAAAATTTATATTCCTCATACTCAACACAATGTAAGACCTTGTATTTAAAAAAATAACGAAACGGAACATCTTAATACGAAATCATGAACGTTAATCCCCTGTTCGAAAGTGGTTTAAAAATTCTAGAAAATAAACCGATTTGCAAAAATTATGAAATTTGATAATATGTCATGATATCTTATGCCGAGACTATGATAAAAAAATTGGGAACGTTTTCGCACATATTGGCATGTACGATGTTCACAAGCTCCAACATCTATGTAGAAGTTTCATGTTTGTTGAGAATGATCTAGTGTGATTTCATGTGGATGTGGCGGTCAAGTTGTGGTTTGGCTACGAAACTTTTTCTATATGCAACGGACCTCAGATATTGTGTCATGTCTATTTTGAGAATTTTTTGGATTATTTTGGTAATTATTATAATTTTTTTGTTGTAGTTAAGTAAATACAATTTTGAAAAAGGAGATAGAACCACATGAAATAATGGTCATTTTTTCACGCAAGGATCAATTATGTATGGGTGAGTGTATGTTAAAAGGTATTTTTGAAGTAATCTTGATCAAAGTTTGAAAAGATATATGTTAGAAAAAGAAAGGGGAGTAATAAATTTAATTTCTGAAAATTACCCTTTCCGTGAGCAGCTCACGGAAAGGTATGAGATATCCGTGAGCTAATCACGTGAAGGGGAGGAAGTGGGACCCGCCTCACGGGGTGGCGGCGGTGGATATTTAAAATATTTTTTACTCTTTTCGTGATGGATCCGGGGCGGGGACGGGAAACGGTGTCTTTCCGTGATCCGCCCGGATCCATCACGGGAAAGCGGAATTTTTTAAATCTAGTCAACCCCGGTTTTTTTTTTTAGCTCCCCACCTCTGGATCGAACACACACACACACACGAACACACACACACACACACACACACACACACACACACACACACACACACACACACACACACACACACACACACACACACACACACACACACACACACACACACACACACACACACACTCGAACACCCGATACTCGCCCGCCCGGCGGCCCCCGCCGTCGCCCCCGCCGGCGTCGGCCCCCCGCCGCCGGTGCAGCCCGCCCCCCCCGCCGGCCGCCCCGAGACGCCGCCGCCTCCCTCCCCCTCCCGCCGCCCGCCCCGGCGCCACCGCTGGTCGCTGGTTCACCGGCCCCGCCGGCCCGGCCGGCCGTCCCGGGGAGAAGGTGGGAGGGAGGGGAGTAGGAGGGCAAAGTGGAGTAGGAGGGAGGAGGAGAAGGGAGGGGGGAAGGAAGGAAGAAGAAGAAGGGGGGGGGAGGGGGAAGGAAGGAAGAAGAAGGGAGGAGGAGGAAGAAGAAGAAGAAGGGAGGGGTGGAAGGAAGAAAGAAGAAGGGAGGAAGGAGGGGAGGAGGGGGGGGAAGGAAGGAGGAGGAGGGAAGGAAGGAAGAGAGGAGGAAGGAGGAGGGGAAGAGGCCCCGACGCCGCCCCGCCCAACTTGCCCCCGCACACCCGCCACACCGCCGCCGCCCGCCCGCCGCCGGGGTGGTCGTCCATCCGGCCCGCCGTCGTCGTCTTCACCTTCACATGTTGTTGGCCATCGTGCCCTGAATGTGATTGTCGGCCATCGTGCCCGAATGTGATTGTCGGCCATCGTGCCGTGTGTTTTGTTTGTAGGTATTGGAAACCCCCCCGTGCGGGGAGGTTAAAATTTTCAACCGATCCCGTGTGTTCACGGGAGGTTTCTTTTCAACCGATCCCGTGTGTTTCTTTTTATGCAGAGAGGAGCCCTCCGGAGCGGAGTTGAGTGCCTTGCCGAGCCGGCCGGAGTCCCTTGGCGCCTTGATCTTCTTCCTCGCCCGGGTAGCCGACTCCACCGCGACCCTAGGTATCACCCCCTCCTTCCGTGTCATGGTCGTAGCTAGATCGCGCGGCTCGGTTAAACTCTCTCCCGTTCGAAAGAGATACGGTTGGAAGTATGCAGATCCCCTGCATACCTATATAATATCTGTTTCGAATTGTCCACGTTTTTGGACAGGCGAGGATGCATAGATGAGGTTCGTTCCATGCTCCACTCTGTCTCGATTTAGAGTTTCGTCAGCATCTCCTTTGTTGTTCTTCGAATACACAATCTAACTCTCGGGGAGGACGTGTATTTGGAGAAACGCGAGGGAGGTGCTGCCAAAATTCTGTCTCGGATAGGAGTGGAGCATGGAACTGACCTCATCTACGCATCCTGGTAGGATTAGGACCTATCTTCACCTATTAGATGGTAGGATCCTTGTGTAGATGCTTTGCATTCTTATATTCTCGCGCATATGATAGAGAATGGATGACCGTGCATGGATATACGATGGTTGGAGGAGTTTTGGAGATTATGACAATGAATGGGTTAGCAAGAGCGGTGATTTCATGGACAAGGCTTTTAGAATGCTCGAGGTGCGAGTAAGGTTTGGTGTCCATGCAAAAAATGTGAGAATAAAAAAAAGGCAAAACTAAGGAAGATATGTCTAAACATCTTCCCATGTATGGATGGATGGAGGGTTATAAGCGGTGGATCTTCCATGTTGAAACCGGCGTATGAGAGACGAGGTGGTGAGGCAACGCGCATCGATGATCTTGCTTCGATGCCGGGATAGGAGACATGATAGATGACTTTCATGCGGAAACTTTGGTCAAGGACTTGGGGATGAGGGGAGGAGGAGCCGGAAGAAACCGCAAATGCCTATTATACCATGTTGGAGGCGGCACAGAAACCCCTTCACGACTATTGTGAGGTCTCCAAACTAGATGCCATTTCACGCCTTATGGACTTGAAGGCCCGATGCAATATTAGTCGAGACGGCTTCACCGACATGTTGACGATCTTTGGGGGCTTGCTTCCGCGAGGTCACGTCTTTGCCAAAGAACATGTACGAGTCGAGAAACTCCTCAAGGTACTCAAGATGCCATACGAAAGAGATACATGCTTGTGAGAACGGGTGCGTCTTATTTAGGAAAGACTACAAAGATGATACGCACTGTCCAAAGTGTAAATCCTCAAGGTTCATAGAGGTAGACCCTAGTGACGGTGAGAAGAGGCAGCTTAAGATCCCCGTGAAAATCCTACGGTACCTTCCCTTCGGACCGAGGTTACAACGGATGTACATGACCGAGGAGTCTGCGAAACAGATGACATGGCACAAAGATGGGCGTTGCTACAATCCGGATAAGATGGTACACCCATCCGATGCGAAGCATGGACCCATTTCAATAATATTCATCCCGGCAAAGCTATGGAGGCTCGTAATGTGCGTGTTAGCGGCAGCGAGATGGGTTCAATCCTTATGGAATGATGGCTGCCCCATACACTTGTTGGCCTGTATTCGTTATCCCGCTCAATCTCCCTCCGGGCGTCTGCTTTCAAAAGAAGAACATTCTTTTGTCTTTGATAATTCCTGGCCACCCGAGAAATAAAATGGGTGTGTTCTTAGAGCCTGTGATTGATGAATTGATCAAAGGTTGGAATGAAGGGTTTTGGACGTACTACCGAGCTTTGAAGAGAAATTTCAGGATGTATGTGTGGTACCACTACTCCCTGCATGATTTCTTAGTGTATGGGATATTCTGTGGCTGGTGTGTGCACGACAAGTTCCCTTGCCCAGTATGCAAGGCGTCTATGAGGTTCACTGGTTGAAGAAGGGTGGCAAGTATTCTGCGTTCGACAAGCATCGGCGGTTTCCTCCCTCGACCATGCATTCGAGGCTAGACAAGAAAAACGAAAAGGTCTCCAAGTTACGGACCCGAAGCCGAAGATGATGACATCTGGCGAGGTACGTGCTCAAGTGGATTCTCTTATAGCTGATGAAAATGGTGTCTTTGTGGGTTATGGCGAGGATCATGCATGGACTCACAAGTTAGGATTAGAGAGGCTCCCCTATTATGATGACCTTCTTCTTCCACATAACCTTGATTTAATGCATCTTGAAAAGAACATCGCCGAGTATTTTTTGGAACATTCATGGAAACTAGCAAGTCAAAGGACAACGTTAAGGCTAGAATTGATCCGGCGAGTTGTGTGACAGGACCGAAGCAAGAAATGAAGCCTCCTAGCAATGGCAAGAGATGGAAAAAACCTAAGGCCGATTACGTGTTGAGCAGGCCCCAAAGGAGGGAAGTACTGCAATGGTTTGAAATTAATGTTCCCCCGATGGGTATGCGGCAAATACGAGGAGGGAGTGAACTTATCTACTATGCGAATCAATGGGCTCAAGAGTCATGACTACCACATATGGATGGAGCGGCTTCTTCGGTGATGCTTCGAGGCTATGTCCCCGATCATGTCCGGCATGTGATGGCAGAGTTGAGCAATTTCTTTCGGTAGCTTTGTGCTAAAGAGTTATCTCGGACCACACTAGAAGAAATGGAAAAAATGGCTTTTTGTGTTGGTACGTAAGTTGGAGAAGATATTTCCGCTGGCTTCTTCGTTCGATGGTGCATTTGATTTTGCACCTTCCATACGAGGCAAGGGTGGGTGTGGCCCCGCATTTCGTTGGTGCTATCTTTGTTGAGAGAGTTACGAAGCATGTTCGGTCCGATTTGTAAAATAAGTGTAAGATTGAGGGTTCCATCGCGAGAGAAGCAAAGGTTCGGCGGGAGGTGTCGACTTCACATCAAAATACTATGGTGACAACCTTCCTAGCTCGCATTATCCACCCCCTCGTTACAATGCCGATGAAAATGAATCAACCCTCGGCCTTTTCAAGGAGAACTAGGGCGTGCAAGTGGTTCAAAAATAAAGATCTTGACAAATCCGAGTGGATCAAGTATAATGAATTATATACTTTTCAACACGGACGAAGTGCTTCCTTACATACTGATGAAGTCACAACTCTAAGCATAGAACCTACTTGTCTTCTAGTACTTAATATCCCGCATCCAACCCTTTTGTCTCTCGTTGGTATAGGAAATTTCAAAGGCAATTCTGGCGTCAATGAACGCCGCCTGAAGCACATGAATTGGACGCCCTGCTTAGACAGGGTGCTGGCAATGGAAAACCCGATTTCATTAGTTGGTTCAAACGCCAGGTACTGTCCAATTCGTGTTAAATAACGTCTCGTTTGATATGCTAACGAACTGTCTCATTTCATTTATCCTGCTTGAGCTTGCAGGCACAGACCGATCCGGGTATGCATCCCGAGCTCATACAGGTTGCCAATGGCTTTGAGACCAGGGTTAGGTCATTTACGGTTATGGCGTGAATGGATATCGCTACCACACAACGAGCTATGAGCGAGAATCGACCAAACCGAAAAACCACAAATACCGGAGTTTTCACTAAAGGTGATGATGGAACTAGCACTAAAGGTTATTATGGAAGAATTGAAGAAATATCGAGCTACATTTCCCCGGCTCTAAATGGCTTGCTCCTATCGTGTTTAAGTGCCATTGGTTCGATCCTGAAATAACAAATTCGGACCTCGAACAACTTGGGATTGTTGGATTCGACAAGATTCCCGAGATGGCCGGAGATGATGTCTACATTGTGGCTCAACATGCCACACAAGTTTATTATCTCCCATGGTGTTGCCGGGATGACGGCGGCTTAAGGGTTGGGATGTTGTGCGAAGGTATTGCCACACGGTAGACTACCTGTCCCAAAGCGAGGGACGATTACCATTTTAATGCAAACACATATGAGGGAGAGTTCTTCCAAGAAGATGGGCTACAAGGTAAATTTGTGATAGAAATAACAGGGCCCAACGAAATGGAAGTAGACAATGAAAGTGTTGTTGATGATGAGGAGGACGAGGAGGTTCGAGATGCGAAGGACTTCTGATTACTTGAAAAATTACTTAAGGACAAATGCGGTGTTGGCGTCGTTCCTCCTCCCATGGATCCCTGCCAATCTTCATATGTTGGAAGGCGTAGACATGGATGATAGTGATCATGAGGATTATGATCCGGCGGTGCTTGAAATCGTGGAGGGGATGAGGATTATTTCTAATACATGTAATACTATGCATCTCTTAATAATTATGTTACGATTATTGGTTTTCAATCTCTTCATAATTATGTTCTATTTAATTTTGCATTTTTACTAATTATGTTCTATCTAATTGCGGGTCATTCAAAAAGATGCCTCGAACAAATGTCCTCAAGAAAATGACCGGGAAATTCAAAAGTGTAGCCTCGCTAGGGGCAAGGGCAACAAGAAGAGGAAGCGTCGAGCCACCACCACCGCCACGGGGTAGGGCGGGGGGCAGGCGTCGTGCACCCCGACCACCGTCGCCACCACCGGTGGTGCATGAGGAGGAGGAGGAGGAGGCGGAGGCGGAGGGCGTGGACTCTCGGCGTCGCGGCACGAGGACCGCTCGGCGTCGCACCACGCTTGAGAGGGACTAGCCAGAGTACGGGGGGGTTCCTCTTCCTCCTTTCGAGGCGTGTCTACTTTGCGTGGCCCCTCCGGACTCCGGATCGACTACCTATCGAGGACCCGAAACCGACCATAAGACCCGGCCACGGCCAAGGTAATTTACTTTACACTTTAGCACTACTTTCTTATTTTTCGGGTTTCAAAATCGTAATAGGAACTAATAGTTATTCTTGATCATTTGGGCGGGGTTTTGTTGTCACCGCGAACTCGATTCAAGGACGCCTTCCCAATGGCATTCTTGGTATTACGGTCAGAAGCACTACCCTGGCCTTGTTACCATCGACGGAGTAGAGCATCTGTCACGTCGTTCCACCAAGACGTGGACTTTGAGGACAACTATGATGAGGATGGCATAAAATATAGTAACAAAGGCAAAGGCGCGTGTGATCAAAGAGTTTTGGGTAAGTCTATGTCGCCTTTGTATTGTACAAATACATCGCTTCAAATTCTAATGTTAGAAATAATGACTTATTACATTGCTTCTATGTGCGTAAATACTTCAAGTGCGAGGAGGGATACGAGGTCGAGAAGGATGAAGTGGCTCTAAACGCTGTTTCAAGCTTGTGGCGACATGTGGTACGAGGCACGCGGCCGGGCCGTCGGGGCGTGGTGCGCGATAAGCGAGAAAAAGGAGGCTCGATAAGGAGGAATGGAAAGCTATTTGAATCTAACCAAAGAACAATACATGGAGGTAAATATTGAATGGTTATACTAAGTTTAATTATGCTTAATGTGATTTTTATAATATGTGTTATACTTGGTGTCCTGTAGGTGATTCGCGAGTGGTGCTTGTTGCATAGGCGTTCTTTGGGAGCTTGGTGGACAAGTGGGTCGATCTGATTATCGGGAGGTCCACAGCGACTACAGGGAACGGCGTGCCATGATGCAGTGTACCACACCATCAAGGCAACCTTAATCTCGCGACCTACCAAGCTAGATATGTAAGTGTTATCCAATTCTTATTTTTCGATGTGCAACTCAATACTTTCTAAGCATTCTAGCTACTTTTCTTTTTCTCACACGGGAGCGGACACATGGCACGCCAATCGGCACGCTCGAGGCCTTTGCTAACTCCCACACGAGGCGGGTATAAAGATCCCGCGGTCGTCTTCAACCACGAGGTGGGCCGAAGCCTACACCAACCCGACCGCCTACGAGAAGATCGTGTAGGTACACGAAGTGGCGGGAGCAAGTATGGAGAAAGCTTCGATCCCCTTGGGCCACGACATTGAGGGGGACATCGTCATGATCGCGGGAGGAGGAGGCAAGAAGCACGGGCGGTACTATTTGGGTGATAGCGTTATCAACCCGCACAACACAAAGAAGCTATCGAGCTCCGTGCACGCTCGGGGGGGCCCGGTGATACGCGGCGGCCAAGCACTTACCGGGGCTACGGTCTCCGGACTTGAGGTTTATTTATTTTTATTTAAGGTTCATTTATCGTTACATACTCTTTCACCGTGTTCTAACTTTGTGTTGAAATAGGCCCGGATAGAGGAAGAGAGGAAGCGGCGGAGGAGGGAGGAGAGGGAGCGGGCAAGGGCTTTGGCGGAGCAACAAGAGGGGGCTCGAGCGGAGCAAAGAGAGGGCTGGCGACACCGGAAGAGCATGGAAGCTCTCCTAGCGTACCTCAGCGTGTTGGTGGCCAGGTTGGTGTGCGGTGCCACCGGAGATCGCCTTCCGCCACCGCCCGTCTTCGTCCCACCGCCCGTCTTCCCGCCACCGCCCGTCTACGGTCGGCCGTCGATCTTCCCTCCACCGCATGGAGCCTCTCACGTGAGTTTGTCTCCGTAACTTTCGAAATATGCATATATGAATGTGAATGGATATGATCTGGAGTTTTGAATGCACCATGAGATGCGCACGTGGACATGTGGTTGTCGGCCATCGAGCGTTGTTTTCTTTGCGGGTTGGAAACCCCTCCGTGCGAGGGGAGGTCTTTGCTGAAATTTCTAACTATTTATCTTCTTTTTTTCAAGTTAATAGAATCTACCTTGAATTTTTGTCTCACAAATTTCTAACTATTTATTTTTGCCTACGTGCGGGGAAAATTCTCATGCCTCGAACCCAACTCGAACCAATCTCAATCGGACGGCTTGGGAACGCGCCCGGAAGGTTGGAGGCCGTGGCCGTAAATTTGTCATGATTTAGGTTCAAAACTTGTGCACTTGAACTTGTGAACTTGGATTTTATATGAGTTTGTGAACTTGTGGTTGAACTTGTGACTTGGTTGGATCTTATGTAATATATGTGGTATTATAGATTTATCGAGCTATATATGTGATATTATGCAATACTGTGCTATGTATATATATATTTATATGTGTCATTTATGTCTTTGGAACAAAAAAAAAAAAAAAAAAAAAAACTCAATTTCCCGTGTGTAGCTCACGGGAAAGAGGCCAAACCTTTCCCGTGAGTGGAGGCGGCTCACGGGAAATCGACCAAATCTATCCCGTGAGCACAACTCGACTCACGGGGAAAGAGCCTAGATATCCCGTGAGCCACTCCGTTACGCTCACGGGAAATAATCCCAAAACGCCGTTTTATGCGGACAGCCCACGTAGGCCATAACGGGTTCCACACCCCCATTGGCCCCCGCGTTAAGTCTATCCGTGTGCTAAATGGGATCACGGGAAAGGATATCCCGTGTGTAGATCTTTGTGCTCACGGGGAAAGGGTGATTTCCGGCCCCTTCGTTCCCGTCACGGGTATCCCGTGTTTTACCCGGGATATCCTTTCCCATGAGGAAAAGGGTCTTTCCCGTGTGAGTACAGGCCTCCACGAGATATCGCAGGAATCGGTAGTGTTTTCTTATTTTGGAAGACATCTCTGTCTCTATTCTTTGAGAGATATTTTGAACATTTAACTTTAGCATTATTTATAGTTTTCTACAAGAGGTTTCTATGAAAGTTTTTAAAATATCATCTAATATGAGACGAACGGAGTATGGGAAAGCAATTGTTTTTATCAATAGATAAATAAATTTACTGCAGCAGTACTACACGGTTTCATTTTTTTCACTATTCACATGTGTGCACAGCAGTCAAACATTATTCTGAACTGCACTGTAGTATTGCTTTATCCTTTTTTTTGTTCAATTACGAAGTGCAGTACAGACTGCAGTTCAAGAAATGCTAAAGGTCTTTTTCAAGGAAGATGAATATGAGAATTAATAAGGTCTTCCTATGCAGGATTTTTATGGTTAGCTTGTCCATCAATCTAATCAAAAGTTGTAACTTGAAAATGATTTAGAAACCAAAACCAAAGACAAATTAAAATGAATAAGCCGAAGTCAAATTTGGCAAAAAGCTGAAACATGCAGTTTCTCTCATGTCAAAAAAAAAAAAAAAAAAATGCAGTTTCTCACCATTTTACATTTTTCAGAGAGCCCCAAATCCTACTAGTTAAAAGAGAGGCCCTAAAACTGGGTGGTCTCGTTAAGGAAAAGGTTACTCTACACTTAAATTTGAATACTCACATTCGTCGTCGATTGGTAGTCAGATTGAGCTATTTATATGGTCGTTTCCTCTCTAGATCTTTTTGGAGCATCGTAAATTTCTAGAATTATTTCCTTAGCTTGGAAATACCCTTTTATCCGAAAATTTGATGTTATTGCGATTTTGCAGGTGTCGCTTTGAATTTTGCTATGGATGTGGCAAGGGGTGGGGGATTACTGATCATTCTCGTTGCACAACAGCATGAGATTTGATGGATTGCATCTCGGACGCAAGTATAAGGCCACTGTCACTTGAGGTTTCATGTAGTTTTTAATCCTTGGAACTCAGAAGTAATGTTGATTACTTTTATCTATACCCACTAATAAAGATAGAAAATTTCAGTATCACTTTTTTTCACCTCTGCCTGCCCGTGAGTCCCGTGCAAATACGTCCTCCATTTCTGCCCGCCAAAAAATTGTGAGACACATTGAAGTCTCCACTACGGCTCCCGAAGTCGAGCTTAATTTGGCAAGGTTAAGAGACCAGTTGATTCGTCGGGAAGATAGAAGAACAGAGCTGCATGCTATTCCATTGCTCGGCATCCAGGAACAGGTTCGACGCCGGTGCGGACGTGGGCATGAAGTACAGACTCCGATTTACCCAGATTGCCTTGGGCCTTGCTGCGCCTCCGCCGTCGTCGTGGATTCCTACCGGACGACAAAGCTAGGTAGGTCGATTATCTTGCCCGCCACCATGACAGTGTTCTGCCGTGGCCCGTGGCTGTGGTCTTTTGATCTGGTAGGGTGCTACGTTCTTGTGTGTCTGGATCAGCAGCCATTTGGTTGCCTTCCTAGGGCATGCCCGTTTGGTGCTTTAAGTGCTAGGCCATGGCGAGCTGCTTCTTGGCCGGCCATGGCTGGCTGCTATTCTGATTTATGATCTCATGTTTCTGATCTAATGATCCCATGACAGGCTGCGAGGAGGGCCACGACAGGATAGGATGACTGGATGAGGCCGCGCCGGCTTTTGCTGATGGCCACAGCCTGTGGCTGGGTTAGTTCACCGCAGGGCTGGGGCAGTACGCACCAAGGAGGATGAGGCGACCCTACGGCGATCATGAAACTTTCCGCGAGCCAAGTGGGACATTTTTTTTATTTTTCAGATTTCGATTGACAATTGGACAAAAAAACTTTGAGACATTTTCAAGGATTAAACCACGATCATTTGGTCCATGTTTGTAATGCTGGATTGTTGAGATGCATTTTTTTTAAAAAAATATGATATTCCTCTAAAATAGAGTTTTAAATCCGATGGTCAGAGAATTCGAGCAACAACAGAAACTTCAAGAACAAACGTGAATCGTAGAACAACTACCGGATTCCTAAAATTTGGATTGTATCAAAGAACAGATGGTTGACAATTTGAGTTTGGCCATATATCCGAATACCGTCGATTGGTGTGCTGCCTGCTGAGTTGGTAACAGATAATCGATTCTGAGAGTTGTGGTCTGGGTCTCGATTTTGAGAACAGAAATGTATTACGGATGCTCCAGAGGAGACATTACTCAGGAAGCAGAGATGAGCAAGGTAGAGAGAGAGAAAGACTCAACAGTCGACTCTGGCAGGAATTACGTCAATGAGGTTTAGATAATTTAACCATGCACAATAAAATTAGTGCAATAATATTTTACAGACATGAGAGTCCTCGCCGTAGCAACGCATGGGCATTGTTTTTCTAGTAAAAGCAATGTGTAAACTCAATCAGTGATGCCTAGGCGTCGACGTAATCCTCCACAGCAGCACCAGCAGGGGCCAAAGCAGAAAAGACAACAGGGGCTACAGCAGAGCGTGAGAGCATCACAGAGTCTCAGACCTTCGATTTCCGTCTCGCCTCGCGAATCAAAGAATTCAATAGCTCTTCGCCTAAACCTGCCGTGGGCAGAGTTTTGACTCTTGAGCACTGCGCTTGCCAGGAGCCACACGACGGTGACGAGCTCGCCGCCGCCGTTGCTGAGCTGCCTAGCGTGCGAATCCCTGCTGCAGTGGTGCGCCGCGTAGCTGAGCTTCTCCACCCACACCCGGAACACGGCCTGCAGCACCTCCGTCATGCCGATACTCTCCATTTGTAGCATCAGCAGGTCGCTGGCAAGCCTTGCTGCAGGGACGAGAGTCTCTGGAAGAGCATCGAGAGGAGGGTACCCAGTGCTTCTAGGCTTTCCATGTTCGTCCCAAGGACGTAGCAACTGACCTTTGTCTCTGATGATTTCGAACAACGGCCCCTTGGAATATTCATTCCACAGGGTGCCCTGTTTTTGTATGGCGCCCAGTTTCTGCTTTGTGCTGTCGTACAGCCTGGAGCGGACGGGGCTGGGCAGCATGTGAGGATGCTCCACAAAGAGGGAGACCATGTAGTTGGACACTGCCTTTGTGGCCTGCACAAGCTCTACGTTCTTCTGCTCTTGCTGCTCATAGAAATAGAGGAACACATCGGTAGTGAAGTGCCAGATAAGGATGCTCTCGTCAAACTCGACTCGAGTTTTTATATACTCCAGCACTTCACCAGTACCCATTTGTTCGACCTGGACCTGGTGGCCTCGGTAGCTCCTCATCACGTCCTCATCGCCTCCACACGCCTGCACCATTCTGCAGATCTCTTCCAGCACCAGCTCCTTAGCTTCCGGTGAGATGGTGCTGTTGCCGCGAGCGAGGAAAGAAAACACTCTGCTGCCGAGACTTGTTGCTTGGCCGCCGGAGGAGTCCACCAGGTTGTACTGCCCGATGGAACCCGACCACCTCCTGCTTCTGATCCGTGCTGCCTTCACCAGCCGCCGGAGAGACACGAGCAGGCGATGCAGCCGGTGCCGTCCCCTGGCTTTCAACGCGGCACACGTCCACGTCGACATCAGCGTCACCAGCACGGACGCCACCTCCAGGAGGCACGCCCCAATGAGCAGTACCTGGTGACGACGGCGTCCACCGTGTCGCCGCCATGCTTGGTGAGCTGGAACAGGACGCACGCGGTGGCCGTGCCGAGCAGTGACGCGGCGCGGATGCAGAGCCCGCGCCGCGTGTGCGCCACCACCGCCTTGGTGTAGAAGACGTCGTACATCAGGGAGAGCTGCATCTCAACCAGCTCGTACATCTTCTTGTGCTCATCGAAGAGGTTCAGAGCTTCACACTGAAGTTGGGACGGCCAGACTCTGTAGTCGACGAACTGGCCCATGCAGATGTAGAGCAGATCGTGGGCACCCTGAAGGACCACCTCGTCGTCCAACAACGCGTGTGGATGCGGTGGTGAAACCTGCTGGCGTAGAATCTTGACACCGTCGAGGAACCTGCTGACGCTCTGCAGGTTGGCGGTCTTGAGCGACCACACCCTCTCCGCGTACTTGACGACACCAATGGCGAGCATCAGGATCGCAGCTGCCAGGAGCCATCCCTCGCTGCTGGGGATGTGCTTGTAGAGGACATAGGCGGCCCCGCAGTCTGCACAGCAAGAGTGAAGAGGTGGCGCAGCCACGGGTTGTTGTCCTCCATGGCGTACGCGGTGATGGTGTCCTGGCCGCCCAGATGCACCAGGAGGAACGATGCCCACAGCGCCATCAACTCGCCTGCCTGCTTGCTGCTGCCGCCGAAGGACATGTGGCCCAGAATGTACAGCGCTATGGAATCAGCCGACAGGTACATTAGCCAGATGATGATCCTTAGCACGGGAGGGATGTTGCGCCGGCGCAGCCCGGCGAAGAGGAGCAGGAACACTTGCAGCGCGAAGCTGCCGAGCATTAGGATCTGGACTTCCCATTTGCTCCATAGGTCCAACACTCCAGCCATGGTATCACGGTCAACCAGCAGCTGCAAGAACAAAACACGGGAAAGAGGAAACTAACAATAATCAATGAACATCTTCACGGCATAAATTAAATGAGATTAATCTAGAAACATGGATATGAACCAAATAATTAACTCGGGGCATAAATGTGGTAGGGATGGAAACAAAAAAAAACTGTGCAACCAAATTAAAGTTTGGGGGTAAGAGAACAGTCGAGACTACTTGAGATATTTACTGTGATAGGGATACAAAAATCTACTAAATTTTTACTATACTAAGCGTATTAATTTGTTGATATAAGAGATGAGGAACATATAACGTTTCCTTTTTGTTTTTTTCTTCAAGCAACGACACATAAATTTCTGTTTTCAGGGGCACATTTTACAAATCTTAGAAGCAGCTAAAATTTGTAAGAGAAACGTACCGTACGTAGTGCCACAAGCAAACCAGCTACTTATGTTGTTACTCCCGTCCCGTCCCAGCATATATATGCAGTACGTCTAGTAAGCTAGCTAGATGCTCAAGAATGACATTATCTCCCAAGCAAGTTAGCTATAAACTGATCCGTAACTCTTGATCCTTTTTTTTTTCTAAGAACGTCACATGATCTTTCCTGCCCTCATCATATATAATAACAACATGACCAGCCCAGAATATGTACTTTGCCCACAGGCCTCCATATTGCTTTAACTTTGCTATTAAGAAAAAAGAAAAGAAAAAGGTTTCAGTATCTAGGTTGCATCCAACCGAAGTTTGCTAATCACTAAACTCGAAGTGTATAAAGTGTATGTTGTATGTCTGCCTACTGCTCAAAGAGAGAAAAATACGCTCAGACACTATAGGTTCTAAGATGTTTAAAAAAACAAAAACCATGTCTCTTCATTATTACAGCTATGTTCTTTCCCATAATCAAGTGTGCAAGAAAGCGCATAGCATCTCTTCTTGTTTTGTCCTTTAACGCAAAAAATGCCCGTGCGTTGCGGCAGGAGATAAAAACAACTAAAAGTTTATCGTGATGAGCAGAAGATCTATGCCATCTTTTTTTATTTAAAATAACCAAAATCGGTCCGTGCTCAGTTCAGTTGGACCCTTACGGACGCGGCCCCCGTTCATTTCAAGCGTCAAATCATCTCTTGATAAATCACAACGTTGGATTATAAGGAGTAAACATATATAAAGATCAAACCTTATCTCCCACTTAGTCACTCCACCCTCTATTTCGTTCTCCGTGACGGCAACACTTTCTCGTCTACTTCTCCGTCTCGCTATCCCTCCCTCTCGCTAAATACAGCGGTGGCCGGGCGCAGCAGCGGCGCGCCGGGGTGTAGCGTGGTGACGCGCGACAGCAGGGCGCGCGGGGGTAGACCGGACCTGGACTGGATGCGTGAAGGCAGTGGAGGCGCACCCGCCCGGCGGCGTCTTGGCGCACACTCTGATTTATTCCTCAATCGATTAGGTGTGTGGGACGAAGGAATTGGTTTTGGTAATTTCTGGCGATTTGATTTTATAAGCTATTTCTTTTAGAGTTAGAGCACCTCCAGAGTTCCTAAATTTTCTCCTAAAAAATCTATGTTTTCCAACTCCTAAAATGTTATTAGAAGAAAAAAGAAGCGCCATCTCCACCAGTTCTGGCCCAAACCAGATACATCTATAACCATTAGCACAATCAGTGGACCTAACCCCAAATTTGAGTTCAGTCTGGCCTTTGATACGGACAATCCGTGGACCTAACCACAACCATCTGTCTCTCTCTTCTACTTTTCCCACTGCCACCAGCTTGCCACCACTCGTTAGGGTATCTCCAATCCATAGACGGCTTGTTGTCGTATTTAGAACTTCGCAGATGAGAAATTTAATTCATACATCTCTACT
>JADLZK010003648.1:0-59587 GCA_015847255.1 Hyparrhenia diplandra
CCAAGAACTCTCTCCAATCTAAAACCCTCACGGACCACAAGATTCAACCTAGATGATCTATAGGGCATGTAGGTGATCATTTCCCCACCAAGAAATTTCGACTTTCACCAAGAGAAACGCGAGGAATTTCAGATCTCGCACCGACTTTTCTCAAAAACGACCCTAACACAAAATTGCTCAAATCCGATGACTCAAGAGGATTCAATGGATTTCCTTGGGTGAATCTCTTTGTTTCTTGGTCACGAACGGATTGCAAAAGCAACAAGAATCACAAGAAACGGTCCACAAATGATGAATCGAGCAATAGAAGAGGGGAGGAGAAAAAGTCTGCGAAAATAGAACACGAGATTCAAAAACACACAAGACAAATGAACTCAAGCATCGATCCCAAAAAAGTCACCATGTGACAGGCTACTTAGGGCTAGCCCTTGCCCAACCAAAAACGATGCAAGATCGGGTGGACCTCTCACACCAATGTTTGGAAACCCTAGCTAGAAATTGCAAAATGAGAGGCAAGGGAGGATGAAGGGGTATGCCTACGCTAAATAGCCCCATATTCCCCTACGCTTTCGAACTACCCCTAAGATACATGAGTCAATCTTGTAACCCTAAGGCTATTTCGGCCGACTCGGGTAATCTTCGATCCGGACGGCCACCGCGCCTCCTCATCGGTAGCCTTGCCTCCACGCAACCTCCCCGATGCCGCCACGTGCCGGCCCTTCCGTCGGGCCGCCGGAACACTTTGGGTTTTGAGGCCCAAACCCGCGAAACCGGGTTTTGTGGTTTTGAGGCCCAAACCACTAAACCAGCGCCCGATGGTTTTGAGGACAAACCACCAAACCTCCTCGACACCGCGTGTCACCGCCCGTCTTGACCGCCAGTCGCCAAGTCATCCGAGCTCCCCCTTTCCGCCCGCGCTCGCCCGTCTTGACCCGACCGACACGGTCCCGCCCACGTCCTCTTGCATCCGCCGATGTCCCGGATGTCGCCCACCATGGCTAGCCACCCGGCACTCCCGGTCCCTCGGTCCAAGCCTCACGTCCGCCCTTCACCTCCGCGGGTCCATCGGCCCAAGACGTCCTCCTTGGTACCTTCACCTCTCCGTCGCCTACCATCTCCGAGCTCAACACCTGCACAACACGAACCAAGAGATACGTCTTCTTCACACACTCCACGTATGCCGGTGAAACATAGCCGAAGCAAAAAGGATAAAAAGAAAATAGAGGAAGAATGTTGATCGCTGACAATCACTCCATCACAAAACTAAACACATGTGACCTAAATCAACCATGTGTTCGCAATCTCCCCCTTGATGAGTGCATTGTCAACATTCAACACAAAGACGTAAGAAAGAAGACAGCACATCCAGGTGAACACAATCTAGGCATAAGTCGAGACAAAAAGTGCTAATTGCAACCTCAAAGACAATCAAATTGCAACGAAAGCAGATCTCCCGATTGCAACAAGTCCGCACCGACCGCATTCATTGGATAGCAAATATGGAGCAAAAACTTGGTTCCCAAAGACATGGGCAAAAAAGGCTCGACACAACCAAGCTAAAACTCCCCCCGAACAATGCACACTTGTCTTTGTATCTCTCTCTCCCCTTGTTGGCAAATGCACTTATCAAAGCTATGAAATGCAATATGTCACAATGCAAAGCTTCAAGATTATATTCAACCGAATGAGAGAGTGCTCAAAGTGGTACCATAGCAAAGAAATTACAAGTGCTAGCCAGAGCTCAAGCTAATCGGATGATATGAAATATGGCACAAAGCATTTTGAGCAAATTTTAGTATTTTTGCAAAAGGAGGTTCACCATCAAACATAGCACCTAGCATAAGTAGATAGGAAATCAACTAAGTGCTTAAACATGTAAACCGGGTGAACTACCCCAAGCAGCGTTCAAACATCATGCTCGACATTATGGCACAAACTTGTGAGGTTCATTTTAGTTCGAGTTGCAAACGGTTCACAAGTTACCAAAGAGCATGCGAGTGGTTATCCACATTTGCCTTGCCTTACTAATCAACCATGTCAAGCCTATGCGTGAGCAATGATTAGCTTAAGACAATGGTCCGGATCAAACACAATGAAGTCCAAGTTCATTCAAGAGTGCAAGTGAAAGCAGTCTCAAACTTCAAAGTGAGGCAAAATGGACCCACTTTCGATCTTTTCATTACTTTAGCTTTAGACTTCACGTTTTTAGCATGGTATTATCATGAAGATCTAAGCAAGTGAATGAATCAAAGCATGAGACATAGTTACCTAGCATACACATGAAAGCTCAGAGGATCTCAACATCCTACTCATGATAGAAGCTAGCTCAAAAGGTGAACCAAGATTTAGTTTCATCAACATTAATCGTTCACATGTGGAAAAAACGATTGCTCAGCTCATAACATACATCACATGATTAACAAGAGCTAAAGCTTGAAGCACTATCATACTTATACTACTAAGAGCACAACCTCATTCAGATCAATATAAAAGTGAAGCTCATGATATGCAAGTATGATACAAAAACAAAAAAACAAACCTAAAGACTACAACCGTACATCAACTACAAAACTACCCCTCAAAAGGGATAGCAAACTCCCAACTCACCACGGAGCTTAGCAAAGCGGACTTGGTCTAGTGGTTTGGTGAAAATGTCCGCAATCTGTTGCTCGGGGTGTACACGTGCCGACATCTATGTCCCCCTCTCTCCGGTGATCTCTCAGAAATGGTACCTCACCTCTATGTGTTTGGTCCGAGAGTGAAGGACCGGGTTTTTGGCAACACTCACAGCCTCCCATGCTATCACACAACAAGGGTATACGAGAAAAACTCAAGCCAAAGTCTCTCAAAGTGGCAACCATCCACGCTAAATGGGAACAACAAGCAAAGCAGCTTGACTACATACGGGCCTCAACCGCCGACCGGCGACACCGCATCGCCATTTAGAGGACCAAGACACAAGAGAAGTACCAAGGAACCGACAAGTACGGATGTGGACTTTCTATGCATACGATCACCAAAGATAATCGAGTCCGAATAACCCGGTCGAGGGAGAGGGTGGAAGAGGCCGAGTACCATAGGCCAAAGTCAAGGGTAAACCGCAAATACCGAAGATCCTCTTTACGACTGAAAGTGAGAGGTGCGTGGCGACGATCGAAAAAGCGTGCAGAGGCACACCGCAAACCGGATGTCGGGCGCCGGGCCGTCGGGTACAACAAATAACCGATCATGCTTCGGTACCCTTTGGTCCACGGCTTCTCCATCCTTGTCCTCGCCCGGGGCGGCCGTCGTCGACATGGGTGTCGAAAGAGGCTTGGCCTCACCCATGCGAAACTTTGCGGATGATGTCCTTCGTGTACTTGCCCCGTGTACGAAGATCCCGCCCTTGGTTTGCTTTGATTTGAAGTCCAAGGAAGTAGGTCAGCTCGCCCATCATACTCATCTTGAACTCCCTCGCTCATAATCTCGCAAAACTCGATACCATAGCATGTGAAGAGCCACCAAAGATGATATCATCCACATATATCTCGAACCAGGAGGATGTCATCGCCCTTCCTAAGCAAGAACAAGGTCTTGTCTACAGCTCCCATCACAAAACCCTTAGCTAACAGGAAGGCTTTCAATCTCTCATACCACGCGGGGGCTTGTTTGAGGCCGTACAAAGCCTTGTGCAACTTGTACACATAGTCCGGGTGTTTAGGATGCTCAAACCGGGGGGGTTGCCTCACATACACCTCTCCCTCTATGAACCCATTTAGGAACGCACTCTTGACATCCATCCGGAAGAGCTTAAAGCCCCTTCGAGGCCGCAAAGGCAAGCAAAATCCTAATGGCTTCTATGCGGGCTCTGTGAGCGAAGGTTTCCTCATAGTCTATACCCCCTCTTTCCGACAAAACCCCCGGGCAACTAGTCTGGCTTTGTTTCTCACAACCACCCCATCCTCACTGTTTGTTCTTAAACACCCACTTGGTTCCTATGGGATGACACTCACCGAGGTGGCACTAAAACCCAAACTTGGTTCCTCTCAAAGTTCGCAACTCCTCATGCATGGCATTGACCCAATCCGAATAAGATAATGCAAAGTGGTAACATCTTTGGGCTCAAGAGTGGAAACAAATGCGAATGAGCAAAATGACACATAGCATAGGATTTGGAACGAGTTACCCTTTGGTTCAATCCTCCAATCATGGTCTCCTAGGGGTGACGACGCTGAATGTGCCGAGAGGCGCCGTGGCGCGAAGATGTCGCCCCCTCGACCGGAGTGGGAACCTCCTCGTGCGGCCGCCTCGCCTCGAGGGAGCCGCTCCACCGGACCCTAGGAAGTAGTGGTAGTAGGGTCCGGGTCCATGAGCGCCGTCGCCGTCCACAGGGTCACTGGGGCAAGAGGTGGAGTCGCCTCGGGATCACCCTGACCAACGCCTCCCCGCTCCTCCACAAAGATGCTCGCTCCATCTCCTCCTTTCCCGCACACTCAAACACGTAAGAAGAACAAGGCGCTAGCCTCATCGAAGGTAACCTCACATGTCTCTACAACGCGGTTAGTCTCAAGGTTAAGAACCCCGTAGGCATGTGAGTGCAAAGCATATCCAAGAAAAATGCCATCACCGATCGAGACTCAAACTTGTCAAGATTACCTTGCTTGAGAATGAAGCACCTCGCATCCAAACACACGGAAGTGACTCACCTTGGGCGCCTTCCAAACCAACTCATATGATGTCTTCTTGGTGAAAGCACGGAGGAAAATGCGGTTGGAGACATGGCATGCCGTGTTGATTGCCTCGGCCCAATACTTCCTTCCCGTCTTGTGTTCATCAAGCATGGTCCTCGCCATCTCCACAAGCGCCCGATTCTTCCGCTCAACAATCCCGCTCTGGCTGCGGAACATAAGGGCTAGAAAACCGGGTGCTCGACACCCAAGTTAGCACAAAGAGACTCGAATCGAGAGTTCTTAAATTGCGTGCCATTGTCACCGCGAATCGCTCGAATGGTCAGACCGCCAACTCGCCTCGGCCTCAAAAACAAATCGCGAGCAAAACCGAAAAAGCCTCATCCTTGCCCTCCATGAAAAAGACCCAAGAGTATCTCGAAAAATCGTCAATGATCACTAGACAATACCACTTCCCACCCACCGACCTCACCCGAGATGGACCAACGGTGTCCATGTGAAGGATCTCTCCGGTCTCGAGGTCATAATCTGAGAAACGGGTGGTGGGAAGCGATACCATCTTCCCGTGACGACGGGGATGGCAAACCAAATCCTTCTCAAATTTGAGTTTAGGCAATCCTCGGATTAGACCCATGGAACTTAACCTCGTGAGAAGGTCAAAGCTTCAGTGTCCAAGTCTCCTATGCCATTTCCACAAATCGAGGAGGACCCGGCCAACAAGCAACAAGAAGTGCCAAAGCCACGAGAAAAATCAGCACGAAAGACTTGCCCAAATGGCACGATCCAAAGAAATAAGATCATCGCGAGAGTCCAAAACTCGAGAGCATCCAACCTTAAAGCATACCTCATACCCATCCGCCATGAGCTGGGAGACACGAGTAGGTTGAAGTGCGGGTTAGAGACGAGCGCCACATCCTTGAGCACAAAGTGGTCATTGATCCCGATGGACCCTCGAGATAGAATCTTCCCTCCGTTGTGTCCCCCCGAAAGTGATGTACTCTTTTTGTCTTCATGGGGGTGAGGCCGAGAACCACTTGAGTTTCCGGTCATGTGTCGAGAACGCCCGGAGTCAATGAGCCACATGTCCTCCAAGCCTTCCAAACCAGATCAACAATAAAACATGGGATGAGTATATGGCACAACACCGGGGTTAGTAAACTTGGAAGAGTACCAAGTGTTGACCATCTTGCCCCAAATATGCATTAGGCAAAACAAACATCCCACGCCCCATCTTCTCAAAACCGCTTACTACGCACAACAAAGCGTGGTGCTCTCCTCTTCTCAACCTCAAAACTCCCAAAGCGAGGATCTACGTCCACCGCTGAGCACACCACCACCAAACGGTCTCACAAACCGTGACCCAAACCCTCGAGGCCTCTTACCTTCAGACCTACCAAACGCCTCGAACCGACCGTACACCCCTCTCATACATGCCAAGTGGTGGGTGATACATGTCACGGTTCTCAAGCTCCACTTTCGACGCCTAACATCCCTCTTCCTCCTAAAGCAAAAACCCAACTAAGTGACCATCCCTCTCTGGCAATACCACAAGTGATACCTCACCCTCTCTTGGGTGGTGGCTGGTTCACTCTCTTGGGTGGATGGTTCACTCGTAGTGGTCTTGGTCTTAGGAAGGGTTTCCTCGTGGGATCCTAGGCAAAGTGTCAAGTGGGTTCTTGAGGTGGTTCGGTTTGGGAAGCCACACTTGTTTGGGAGGTGGAGTCTTAGTGGGTTCTTGGAGGATGCCATCTTGCACAATGGACTTGGGAGGCTCAGGTGGAGTGATCTTGGTAAACTTGGGAGTGTTGGTTGGTTTCTCACTTGAGCTCAAACCACTCCCTTGACCAACCTTTCCATAGATAACTTCACCCCTTCCCACCTATAGCAAAGCCTAAACCCGATGTGTCGGCCCCCTCTTGAACCGACTCATCATCATGCCAAGCCGCGGCTCTCCACTAGACACCCAACTCAAGACAGAGCGAAGATATGTGATTTCCTCTTCGACTCTCTGCTTGTCATGCCTACAAGACATGAGCTCCAACTCCAAAGCTCCACACTTAGCACATCCCAGCACGGTGCTATCTGAGTTGGCCTTCTCAAGCATAGCAAGCTTGGCAGCCTTCTCTGCCAACTCAGATCGCAAGTCAGGACAAGACTTGCACGCACTCAACAAAGATCGGCCTAGACTTCAACTCAACGTGCTCATCTAGCAAAGCCGAATACTTGACTGCAAAGACACGATGCTAGACATATGCACAAACACAAGCATCACACTCCGTCTCATCGAGACATCGACAAAGCTTCCTAAGCAACTCAATCTCGGCCACACCATCTCCCACTTCTCCTTGTACTCCTTTTCTCTCCCTAGCGGCACGCTTAAGCAACTTCTCTTGACAAACAAGCGCATCGCCCAAAGACTCAACCTCATCAGAGAGAGATTCGATTGTAGGAGGTACCTCGATGGGGAGAAGAGTCGTTGTCGCGGTGGCTTGGCTTTGTCGGGTCACCTCTCCTTCGAGGGCCATGGTGCGTAAGCCCCGGCTTGGAGTTGGCGACGAAGCTGCAGTCCATTCCCTCCCATCCTCGACCTTGCGCCGGGCTCCTCGTCGCCGGAGGAAGACCCGCCCGCCTCAAGAGTCGTTGTCGAGGTCGCCGAGGGAAGCAAGGAAGGCGTGCTTGTGCTCCTTGGCACGCTTGAGGTACTTCTTCTTGATCGTCTCCTTGTCGAATCCCTTCTTGGACTTGTGCTTGTCGGAGGTGTACCGCGCTTGTCCTTGCGCTTTGTCTGAGTCGCACTTGCCGGAGTAGTACTTCGCCGGAGTACTTGTCCTTGTTCTTCTTGGGGCATGCGGCGACGAAGTGGTCCGGATCTCCTTTTCGAAGCATCCGCCCTTGGATGGGCCGCCACGCCGACGGTTCAAGCGGTTGTTGTGGAACCGCGAGAATCGGCCGATGACTAGTGCAAGCTCATCATCCCCAAGACTCTCCATCCGCTCCTGCGTCCACGCACACCAAGGAAGACAAGGCGAAAGAAATGCGTGATGGGTTAGCAAAGAGAACTAGAACCACCTTTACCCGAGACGAGCAACGTTCGGCGCGGAGGGTTCTTCGCCTTCGCCTGGATCGAGCCTCGATCTCCGAAGACTTGAGCTTCTTTGTAAAGCTCGTCAGGTGTGAGGGTGCCGTAGTTGGCGACTCCATGATCGCCGACACCTTCACATCCCACACCTTCCGATCCAAGGCGCATAAGAGCCGCGATCGCCTTCTCGTGCTCGTCCAACCTCTCCGACGGCTTGTTCGCCCGAAGCTTGTTGCAGATCGCCCGGAACCTAGCAAAGAGAGAATCGATGGTCTCGCCATCAAGCTGGATGAGGTTGTTGTACTCTCTCTTGTAGGTCTCGTAAAGGCGGGCCTTGACTTGTGGGGTTCCCTCGTGGTAGCTCTCTAGTGTCTTCCACACCTCACGAGCGGTCTCACAAGTGGCAACTCTCTCAAACTCGGTATCCTTGAGGCTAGAGAACAAAACACTCCTCGCTCGGTTGTTAGCATTGTGTTGGGCTATCTCGATCCTCACCCACTCGGCGGCTAGCACTTGGTAGTTCTCATCCTCAACGATCTCCCACACTCCAATCTATCCCCATGAGATGCGCTTGCATCTTAATCTTCCAATAGGGATAGTTGGAGCCATCGAACTCCGGAGGCTTGCCACCAAAGTGACCAAACCTCTCCATGTCGCCTTCTCGCGGATCAAGAACCCGGTTAAGGTGGATATGATCCTTAACCCTGCTCCGATACCAATTGAAGGACCGAAACGGCGACGAGGGGGGGGGTGAATGGGAGCCTCGAATTTCCTTTTCAATTTTGAGTCATAGGCTCAACCCCCAACCTCAAAGGCAAACTCAAACGAGATGGGTAACACACGTGCTAACCGGTAGCAAGGTATCACGAGCAAAAAGAAAGATCACGACCTAGGTAACTAGGTGGATGCACTAGAGTATACCTAGATACACAAATGGATCAAGAGAGGACAAACAAAACAAACAGACCCACCTAAAGGGCACTAATTTCAACCCGAAAGCGTGATGAATTGCAACACTACTAGAAGCCCAATTGCAACAACTCGGGTCGGGGGGTCATGAGAAGTGACTCTCGGAGGGTACAGACACAAACCGATGTCCGATCCCGAACTGCCCGCCAAATTGCAACACAAAGCACGACCGATTGCAACTTGATTCCGAACACCCGATTGCAACCCGAGAAGCAGATCGATTGCAACTCGATTCCGAACACCCGATTGCAACCCGAGAAGCGATCGATTGCAACACACCGGACACCCGCGAACAATAGAGAATCTCGCGATTTCTTGGCGATTTTTCAAGAACCGAACACCAAATCGCCAAGAACTCTCTCCAATCGAAACCTCAGACCACAAGATTCAACCTAGATGATCTAGGCATGTAGGTGATCATTTCCCCACCAAGAAATTTCGACTTTCACCAAGAGAAACGCGAGGAATTTCAGATCTCGCACCGACTTTTCTCAAAAACGACCGAACACAAAATTGCTCAAATCCGATGACTCAAGAGGATTCAATGGATTTCCTTGGGTGAATCTCTTTGTTTCTTGGTCACGAACGGATTGCAAAGCAACAAGAATCACAAGAAACGGTCCACAAATGATGAATCGAAAGCAATAGAAGAGGGGAGGAGAAAAAGTCTGCGAAAATAGAACACGAGATTCAAAAACAACAAGACAAAATGAACTCAAGCATCGATCCCAAAAGTCACCATGTGACGGGCTACTTAGGGCTAGCCCTTGCCCAACCAAAAACGATGCAAGATCGGTGGACCTCTCACACCAATGTTTGGAAACCCTAGCTAGAAATTGCAAAATGAGAGGTAAGGGAGGATGAAGGGGTATGCCTCCGCTAAATAGCCCCATATTCCTCCCGCCTCGAACTACCCCTAAGATACATGAGTCAATCTTGTAACCCTAAGGCTATTTCGGGTCGACTCGGGTAATCTTCGATCCGACGGCCACCGCGCTCCCTCATCGGTAGCCTTGCCTCCACGCAACCTCCCCCAATGCCGCCACGTGCCGGCCCTTCCGTCCGCCGAACACTTTGGGTTTTGAGGCCCAAACCCGCGAAACCCGCGCGCCGTGGTTTTGAGGCCCAAACCACTAAACCCGCGCCGATGGTTTTGAGGACAAACCACCAAACCTCCTCGACACGTGTCACCGCCGCCTTGACCGCCCGAAGTCGCCAAGTCATCCGAGCTCCCCGCTCTGCCGCACGCCGCCCGTCTTGACCCGATCGACACGGTCCCGCCACGCCCCTCTTGCATCCGCCGATGTCCCGGATGTCGCCCACCATGGCTAGCCACCCGGCACTCCGGTCCCTCGGTCCAAGCCTCACGTCCGTCCTTCACCTCCGCGGTCCATCGGCCCGCACGTCCCTCCTTGGTACCTTCACCTCTCCGTCGCCTACCATCTCCGAGCTCAACACCCGCACAACACGAACCAAGAGATACGTCTTCGACACACCCACGTATGCGGTGAAACATAGCCGAAGCAAAAAGGATAAAAAGAAAATAGAGGAAGAATGTTGATCGCTGACAATCACTCCATCACAAAACTAAACACATGTGACCTTAAATCAACCACCATGTGTTCGCAACACGAGAGTACACGACATATATACTACTACTCCGTATGTCCGTACTTGGTAGAAATGGGCTCCCTTAGAGCAAATGCCGCCGCATGTGACGATGACACGTATTTACGCTCTAGGCGTGAAGGAATGCAGTGCATCCAGTGTGATGCATGATTAGTGTCTGTGACCACACCACTCCTAAATTATTGGTTTGCCCATGCAGCATGTTGCCATGGGTTTTGATTTTGGTACTATAGTTGGTAATGGATCGGACCAATGCTCACAAAAAGTACTCAACATTTTCAAGCCAATTTTCTTCATATTGGAATGAACGTCTTAGAATGCATTCTGCATATCAGGAATCATCTCACCCATTTGTCTTCGTGATGGTAGCAATCTTTCCTGGTATGTGGTAATATATGAAGTAGCATGATCAGTTGATCACGTAGCACTTTCCTGGTAATCTTAACAACAAATGCGTACACTTTTTCTTCACAAAAAAAAAAAAGCGTACACTTTTGAGAACATGGCGGACGATATATATGACGACTGTCAAAGTTGTTCTCGGTGATACCGTTCTGAAGATGTTTGTTTTCCTTTACGTTTGCTGGTTGCTGGTCGATCAGGGGCACTCTAGAAACAGATGGAAGCTAACTGCTACTCCAGAAGTCAGATTCACTGACAAAGATGGTTGGTTGGTGCAGTCTGCTTCATTCTCACCAAATGTTGTGTAGTAGGGCTCAACGGAAACGTCGGAAACGTGTTGGACGTCGTCTAGGACTCTTTAATATAATTTTCATTTTCAAGTGAAAAGCTTAGCCCTGTGTCAGATCACCAAGGCCTGTCAAACTTTTGTTTGGGTTCTTCATCAGTTCTTGGACACTTGGTCTCGGCCGTGTCAAACAGTATTGATCTGAACCTCCGTGTGTTTTCGGCGTCTGCTACAATGTTTTTTCAACATTGAAGGCTTAATTTTAAGATCGTTGCATCGAGATGATACAAAGACCTTGAAACACTTCCTGTTTCTGTATAATAAGGATACACAACCTTACAAAATGTCATAAAACAGAAAGACAAACTAACGAGTCTGCTACATACAATGTGATCCTCCAACATCCCAAACTATTCCGATATTCAGACAAGGCTTCTAATAAGAAATGATGGATGAAAATTATGTCCCGATAATTATAAATGGCATGCTGTCATGCTGAGGTTTGGGAATGCAAGGCGTCAGATTCGTTTATAAGGGGGTGTTTAGTTGGGGAAATATTTTTGGGTTAAATGGCATTTGCTGTATTTGTTAATTATTATGCTGGAGCTCAAAAAATTTGGGAATGCAAAGGCGTCAGTTATTTTATTTATAAGGCACTTAAGAGATGTAACTGAAAACTCAGAAAACTGTATGGGAACTAAACCTCCCTAAGGCACTTATTATCCATTTCGAGTCGAACCTGTCAGATGGAGCTGACAGGTGACAGCATGGCGCGACGTCGTGATCTAACAATCGCGCGCCATATTAGTCTCGGGCCACCACCACCAGACCGAACATTATTTCAGGTCCATATGTCATCAAGGCTAATCATGCATCTCGAAGTACAAATAAATATATTTACAACAGCAGAGCAGATCATCAAGGCTTGGTCGCTTGTTTTGGTCGTTCAGTTGTCAGTCTGGCCCTTTAGTTTGTGGAGATCATAGTAGTACCGTGTGCCGTGTAAAATTGCATGATGAAGAGCTTCAAATTGAATTATTGGGAAGAAGGGTAATTCTCCATTTTTGGAGCCGAAATCTATCGGTAATTCTCCATTTCTGGAGCCGAAATCTGTCTGACAATTAATACGGTGCGACGTCGCGATATCTTATCAAATTCAGTCGGGTCGCCAAACCACGCTATTCTCGATCCATATGACAGCAAAATTAATCATGTGGAAGGAAGGACGATACTGGACGAAATCAGCAGACAACGCCGACAGATTAATTTTTTGAATTTTGTGCCTATATAAATTGAGAAGAAGAGAAGCACGCCTTTTGCCTGGCCTAGCTAAATAATCTTTTCTTGTCCATCTCGTCGTGGGAGGAGAAGAGGCGTCCACGCTGACTCCCATGAAAGCGCTGTTCCACCACCTCCATCCATGGCAGCTTGAATCGGTGGCACCTACTACCTTCCACGAACAGAGAAGCGTCGGTGCAGGCAGCCGGAGCGAGATCCTCCTCTCGTGCACCGGCCCGCGTGCCCCCCAAACTGCGCAGAAGCAATTGCCGGCATGCACCTGACACGAAACACGATCGATCCATCACACGAGGATCGAGGCGCAGTAGACATGCAGCAGAACCACGAGTCCACGACCACGCACACGCACACGCACACTCACACCCAGCGGGTCAAAGACATGGACAGGCTACCCTCTCGCACCACCGCGCGCGGCGCACACCCTTCCGTGTCCCGTGACAGCGAGTGCAGCTTGCCGTGGTCGGCAGGTAGGTACGGCGTGGGATTCGATTCGACCGAGTAGGCGGCGAGGGTGCGCGCGCGCGGCCTCTGGGAGTCTGGTTCGTGTCGACTCCACCGTCCACTGCCGTTGCTTCCCGAACCGGTTAATCGGCCATCGGTGCCCCGTGCCTGCCTGCCCGGGCTATCGCTGGAGCACGTAAGTGCGGTTCAGGCCAAGCTACGGTAGGTAAGAGGGGTGCCTTTTATTATAGGTGTAAAAATTTAACCCGTAAACATGATGAAAGTTTGTTCTTAACAGTAGGGTTTTCAATTTTTTTGTGGGTCTGCCTTGAACGTAGCTTCGCCTATAGGCAGGTTGGTGCATTGTGGACATGTTAAATTTGGTTGTCGGGTCAACGTCTTTGTGAGAAAGATCTTCACGCAAATTACTGGCCGTGATCTTTGTGAAAATATCACGACCTACTACTGGGCGATAAGCCAGCGACGAACAGCCACGTGTTGCTCCTACGATTGTGATTTGGAATGTGAGCCGGCCAGCGGCGGTGTTTGGAGGACCGCATCCACAGGCTCACACACTTGCACCCCTACTAATCATTCCAACGGTGAACCTGCTCTGCCTCACCTAGTGAGTCACCGCAACATAGAAGCTTCCTGGTCATGGTCATGCTCATGCCCTCTTGCGGTTAATTGGTTCAAAGACATATCAAGGTAAAGGTTTAAGAGGCCATTGCATGCATCCCCTTTCACCAATCCGCGTCTCGGGAGTTGAAACCGGCGATGCTGCCACGAGGGCGTGTTTGGATGGTTTATTGGTACCAAGCAACCTGGCCAGACAACACATCCGACCACATGCCTCCAAAATCGGACGCCCGGGAGCGATGCCCGTGCCAGACAAGTTTGTCATTCCTCAGTCAAAAAGCCTGGCAGTCCTTACCCTAATCTCGGGCTCCACCCAACCCCAGAACACTAACTACAAAGCCACGTGCTAGGGTTTTCTTCCGGGATGAGTGGGACTAAGGATGACGAGGTAGTGTAGCGTCGTCTTCCTCGCCCCTCGCCCTCCGTTACCAAGTCCCCACTGTTTAATCTCGACGACCACCATTCATCCTCCGGCTCCGACTCTTAATCGAGGCCATCGGCCCATCCACCGTCGGAGGACCGTCTCCTTCCCCTTACTCCCACTACTCACCATTGACGGCAAGATCCAGAATTCGAATAAGATTTTCGAGAAGGCCTCGGGATTTAAGGAAGTTTTGTAGAGCTGGCGCAGGGTGAAGGTGTCTTTGCTCGGGCAGGACAGGCTGCCATGGTGTAGAGAGATGGCGAGAGGAAGGAGACTCACTTGATCACGCGGCATGTGCGACGGCAATGCGATGTGGGCGGCGGCGATGGTCGGCGGACCTAGAAAGAGGGATAGGGGGAAAAGAAAGATCATTTAGGAGAAGACGGTGAGAACGCGACGCTAAAACATCGGGGCCACGGCTCCGACACTCACCCGTGGTAACAATGCCGATGCCCTGAGAGCATGAGCCGTCCGATCCTATTATCGGTGACGTGGCCCGATCCGAGCCATAGGAAGCGGCCACGGATAGTATGTAGAGATTTGGAGAAGGCCTCGGGATTTAAGGAAGTTTTGTAGAGCTATTTTTTATTTAAAAATTTGAGAAACACCAAGCGTGGGCAGTAGAGGCCCAAAACAAATACGCGCCACACGGGGCTTCCTGTTGGCCCACAATCCGCTTCCTGGACTGCATACGCGTCGACGGCTGAAGGCCCATCTAAAATGTTTTCCCATTCGTGATCCAGTCCTCCAAGAGCGCACTAAACCCATTCCAGTCCCCTCTCTTCTTCGACCATCCCTCCCCCAAATCGGAAGGCGGGAAAAAAACCCAAACCCCTCTCCAGAAGCTTCGAGAAGGGGCTTCCACGGACCCGCTTCCCCGGAGCCGATGGCTTCAGCTGCGTCGGCGTCGGGCGGCGACACCCCGAAGCAGCTCCTCTCCATCATCCGCGACTTCAGCTACGAGAAGTCCCACGGCGGTAAGCACCCAACCCCTCCCGCGCCGATCGAGCGCGCACGCCTTAGCTAGGTTATTCGCGCGCGTCTGCGGCTGATCGGATGCTCCGTCTCTCTCTCTCTCTCTCTCGCTTGGCGTGCGCTCGCGCAGAGCGCAGGGTGTCCGACCTCAGGCGGCGCCTCGCCGATGCGCGCGCCGCGGCAGACGCGGCCGTGGCGGAGCTCGAGGCCGCGAAGCGCGCGCGGGAGGTTGCGGAGCAGGACCTCCGCGGGAGCCAGGTGCAAGCCGCGATCGCCGCCGATTCCATCCTTGCGCTAGAGGTTTCTCCTCGTCTCGCCCTGAAATTTATGAATTATTATTATTATATCGCGCTTGCTATGCACAATTTTCGTGACCTGAGTTACTTTGGTGCGTTTAGGCGACGATCTCGTGTCTCCAGGAGGAGATCTCCAAGGCCAGCACTGATCTGGACGCGCTCAAAGTTAGAGCTCCGTATTTTGCAGCGAATTTTGGCTCTTTGTTGCTTTATTAGTGTTAAATAATTAACGTATGTTCATCCTGGTGTATGGTTTGGATCGGAATGGATGTCCTGTTGGCGCTTCACGAATTTGCTCTAAAAGACTAAGGGAGACAGTGAGAGGTGAGAAATATGTACTCTATCTAATGCCTAGTTTCTCTGCAAATTGTCCCATACATATTGTTCTGTACTATCATTTTGTTGCTCGCTGCTGATCTTGCTTATACTTTACCTCACTGCTGCAGAGAGGAGTTCATTAGCAAGATGTATGAGATGAATGCAAAGATAAGGTATATGAAATGTTTTGTTTTGGCTGTTATGACTTCTTTCTTGTTTGAGGTAATCATAAAACAAACTATAACTGATGCTGCATCTCTCTTTTTTTGGCTTTGCCTATAGCAGTGTTGGCAGTAATTACCGCTGTATAATAGGGATATGCTGATGTATTGTTTGGGTATTCTCAAATAATTGAGAATGTGAGGTACAAGGGAGCATAGTGGTGACACTTTTCATATGAAACATGTATCAGGGGTGCTCGCATGAGTCATGACATTGCACTAAGAGGACACTTTTAAGATTCTTATTACATCCTACTTTTACTGTTTTCAATTTCCATAGGTTTGGCATTTCCTTGCTGATTAAAACTTGTTTTTGTAAGTTTGAATTTTGTTATCACTATCAGGTTAGTTATCAAAAGGTAGTGCTATCTTGTTCATTATCTAGAGAAATAATATTCCTCTTCTACAGGCAATTTCAACAGATGGTCTCTCTAGAATTAGCAGAGCACAATCACAGTGAGCTGTCGTCTACAGAAGGTGAGTAGTGAAAATCAGAATGCAACATACTCCACCACTTTTCTGTTCCTGAATCGTTCAAGGGGTTTTTCATTGAATATGTGTTGTTCTAGTCATTTCTTGTTTATTGCTTAGCTTTTCTTCCCTTTTACAAAATATAGACTATTGATGATTGGAACTCTAAGAATTTCATGCTGATTCTGCTTGAATCTCCCCACCCCCCTCCCGCTCCCCATAAGTTTGCAATATTAAATTATGTCACATTGTTTAATCTGATTCTGTACTCTATATTTTAGAGTTCTTGTGCATTGCAAGGTGACAGCTGATAATTTCTCATTTATTACTGTAAGCAAAACATGTGATTATTTAATAGCAGAGAGGAACTTCAAGATAACCCAATTTGGTGTTGGCTTTGTACTTATGGATCTAATTTGTGTTGTTAACTTTTGTAAAACTGTTTGTCTGTCGATTTTTCTCATCTTGTTTCTGAAGTATGTCTTTCATAGTTAGTCTAAACATACTTTGCCCTCTCAGATAGTCAAATGTATTGATGTTACGATATGTTGAGTGATACTGCTCGTTTCCTTCCCTTTGACGGTTTGCAATTAACATATTGATCAATTTGTGCACTTCATTCCCTTACACTATCTGAGATGTCCCCTTTGTAGGTCAACATGTCAGAGACGAGAGTAAAACTGTGGACTCAGAAGGCAGTTTGAAAGATTTGGCAGATAAGGTGAGCAACATTGAAGCTGAGGTGCAGCTCTTGGAAGAAGAGTATAAAAAGATCTGCTTGATCATGATAAGGTGTGCTCTTCCCAAAGCATTGCATTATATTTATCTGCACAAGAGATCTTCCAACATCTCATTTTTCTGTTCATAAGACCATGCTGATGAAAATATGTGGATGTGAATTACGTGATATTTGAATGACAGCTGACATGTTGAACTACTTTAATGGCCTTTAGTCACTTTTAGTCACTAGAACCAAACAGGGGTAACTAAACTTTTAGTCATTGATTTTAGTAGCTAAATTTTAGTCATGAGAAACCAAAAAGGCATCATCAAACTGTTAAATGCATATTAAGCTGATGTAGTTCATGAATCAGGAAAGTGAGAAACATGATGGCAACAAGCTGGCATTTGACTGGATATAATACTTGTTACTGTCTGGTTAATGCATCTGATTACCTGAAGACCAATTTATGAACTGTTGAGCTGTACATGTGTTTGTTTGCCCAAGGCAGTACAGTGTCGAGGGTCATGACTGACTTGCAGGCAGATGATGTGTGTGGTTTGAACTGCAGTGTCATCTATTTTTATTTTTTAATCCATATCAATTGTCCATTCTTTCCCTTGTTAGTTGGGGAAATGCTCGGTGATCTTGGACATTTTGTCCTGCAGTTTAACAAATCCAATGATTTTGGTGTTTGTTTGCAGGTCCGTCAGGAGCTGGCCGATGTCCAAGCAAAGAGAGCTCTTATGGAGGCTGTTATGAGAGAGACAAAGCAGCTACAGGAGATCGGCAAATATCCAGAAATTTATGTGCAGGGCTATCTGTTTCTATGCATTTCTATTCACATTTCCTCATGCTTTCGGTGAACATTTCTTTAACCTGGAACACGCGGGCAGCTGAACTGGAGAAGGAGCACGCTTCACTTGCAGAGGAGCTGCAGCGTCGGTACGCATGCCCCGGCTGCGGAGTCAACAACATGCCTGAGCTGGAGGGGCCACGGGCTAGATGAGGCGTCAGTTGATTTGCCGTGCATACACAAGTTTGTCAGATGGGTGACGTGGGGCTGTGGCTACTGGATTCTTGAACTTGTTAATGAGGCATTTGATTATACTCCTACTAGTCAGTAGATGCCTTAGACGGGCTTGTCATACATACCGGCGAGCTGTGAGTTCCTGTCTGGAGAAGTTAAGCTATGAAAGTTGACTAGTTGAGGGATGTCCGGGTCCTGTCTGCACCCATTCCTATACTCAACCTTCGTACCGTTGCCATCTTAACATGTGATTCCATGACAGAATTACAGCTATGGAAATCCAACTCCGTTAATTATGGTATGGTGAGACCGGCATGTTGGCGTGAGCAATGCTCTCTCTTCCAAACCATTTTTTCTCAAACAACAATCAGGATGTTCAGCAAGATGTAAAAGACCACGATCTGGGTGTCTCAGGCAGACCAAGCAGGATAATAATTACACTATCCTTGCATTGTTCTTTATTTTTCTCTATATCCAACTCTCTAGAGATGATTAATTATAAATCTTCTCCATTTTAATTCACAAGGCTGAGCTGTGTACTTTGTTTTTATCCAAATAGCAAACTACAAGAGGAACAGTTACAAGAGATCACATACAGGTGCTTTAAATTTCATTTGTAAAGTTGCCAAACAGGCTAAGTAGCAAGTACAACGAAAGAAGTATAGTTTTCAGGATCCTACCCGCCCTTGTATTCACTTTTCACAAAAAAGCAAGGGAGCAAAAATCTAGATGGCTTCTATTTGCTTCTACACACGACACAACATATGGCATCACCAGCGCCAAGACTCTGCCTACACACTTGGTGGCGTGCTATCGTCCCTACAAAACTTTGCCTCCTGAGGGGGGTCTACAAAAGTAAACATTATGCTAATTACCAACACCAAGCAATGGTGAAATGTCAGGTCAAGTCGAATCATGATGTTAGTTTCTCCAAAGTTTGTAATAGCCTGACAGAGTTCTGCTTATTTCTGACTAGGAGACTGATTTCATCCAGAGCTTCTTGCTTTGCAAGATAGCTCCCAACTGCTTTGACATATGGGAATTCTGGTCCAAACAAATGAGCAGCACAAGCAGCCTTAGCAGCCAGGAGCTTGCAATCTCCTGTAAAAAACACAGAACTGTTTTTAGCCATGATCCAATCGTGCACATCATGCTAAGGGCATATTCATGATAATTCTAATTCCATGCCTCAATGTCATTATGTTCTCCAAGGAATCACCATATCACATGTTATACTATCAACGTTTTGGGACAGCAATCCAGTAACACTATACAGTAATCCCTTCACCGTTACTATCCCAATTTGGGTGTAGCCTCACCATACCTTGTGTCGTTGACATGCTCATAAACCTCATCTATAAGGTTATCATTAGGTAAAAAGAAACAACAAGCTAAAAGCTGTCACAGGAACATGGAATATCAGAGAAAACCTTTTCACACCAGTACACCACAGTAAAGAATTGAATCAAATTGGCTTATCGGTTATCCAATACTAAACAATATGCTGCAGGGTTCTGCATACAGATACCCATCATTTTCATGAAAACAGTAACCCTAGATCAACCAACAAAATATTCCCAGTCTCATTATGGAACAAATTAGAGTCAATATGGATGACACTTCCAACTTGCTGGCCTATATAATAATCTTAATTAAAGTAGCACATTATGTCACTTTATTTATGCCAGTAATATAAATGAGGAATGAGCAGCTACCTGATCGAAGTTTCTGATGTATAAGAATTTTGGCTGAAATGATGGTGTGCCCACCATCTGCATCGGGCCTTCCATGATTCTCTGGTAAACCGCTCAAAAAAGACTGAAGACAATTTACTGGAAACCACCAATGCTTCATCTCCATGGGTATTAGTACATGATATGCAATCCTCATAGTCAGCAGTACTGTCAGAAAAAAGCCGAAGGAAACATGATACAAGCTCTTCCCAGATGCACGGTTTTCCATTGACGGAATCTAAATGTAAAGCTATCGCCTCGAGTAGTTGGGTGGCATTATAATATCCTGGGGGTAAACAAAAAAAAAAAGGTGAAGGCAAACAATGCTTAGCAAAATACTTAATTTCCCAGATATGCATTCTATTGACAAGTCTAAAAGTAAAGCTATTTTGCCTCAAATAATTGGATGGTGATCCAGGGGCAACCAACGGAAGAAAAAGTGATTTAAAACAAAGATTTGCTTAGAGCAAAATACTTCAAATCACCACAACCTAAATTGATGTTCAAATATTTTGCACCAAGGAAAATAGTCACAGGAACATTGCAACCATGAAGTTAGTGTTTTGGCGTGAGGAAAAATGTATAAGCTGTAGTTGATTCTTCCATATCTGAAAGGCAGCAGCCTGTCCGTGCTGTAGCTGTAGGCTACTCTAGCTTATGGAGGCGCATGTGAAAACTGTGGCCAAATTAATATTTTATTGCCCCATTTTGAAAAATAGGGACTGGGCCTTAGACTGTCGACTATCAATTTCTAATACGAAAACTACAAATGAAGTACTACACAATGTGAAAGTACCTTTCATGAAGGTTCTAGTAATATCAATCTTATGCTGTCAACCTGCTAGGGTTCCTTTATGTATTGATTGTCCAAGCTTTTTAAAAGTTTGATAGGTAATAAGGTATGGCAGTAATCCTTGAATAATATTTTTAGTGAAGCCTCAGTTGAAATGGAATGTTTCAAATCCCTTTACCAAGGAAGCCTCAGTTTAGTGAAGTGAAAGCCCGTGGATATTCTATGCACCAAAAATCCAAACATGATGATCACAGATAGCCAATCATACAGCAAAAGAGTTTAACACAGTTATATGTTAGAATCATGCAGCTATCTAAGTAGTACTGTGATTAAACAGTAGAATAATCTGGAAGAAAAGGTGTTAAGCCCAAACCTTTTCTATGCATATTTATTAGCCTCTCCATGGAGTAACTACATGTAGCATCTCTTCTCAAAGCCTCCTCATAGCAAGACGAAATGGTTGATACCTGGTTTTGGTCATACTCTTCCAGCAGCCTACCTCTCAACCTGCACCAAGAAACGAATTAACTTAAACTACTCAAATCACAAAACCTTTTTTTCAATCAGATGAGGAATAAATAAACCAAACTAGATTAAAAAATACCAAGATTCAAGATGACACATTGTTTTACCTGAAAGGGAGGGCTGTAGTGGAACTGAGGCAGACCTTTTCAAGCTCATCTAGTGCATCTTTCAGTTTATCACCAAGGAGGAGAATCTGTCAAAAGGTATGTAGCAAAAAAAATGAATAAATGGTAAAACAAAAAATCACAAAAGTAAATGAAATGAAATTGACAGGAGCATTCCACGTTGATTTAAAACAAGCAGAATGAAAGAAAACATGGATGTCAGGAACTCTAATACAGGTGTACCAGGAGAATCAAGGAAGGCATCAAAGCGGCACAAGACCAGGCCAGGTCTGCTGAGGAGATGGCTCTATATATACACACATGCTTGGCTTCTTACTAGCAGCATTCCCCTCTAACAAACGGTTCATTACAATGTGGAGGATATGAGGGAGGGGAACCAAAAGAGAGCCAGAAGCAAAAAAAAAAATGGCACAATGATGCACAAATTAGATGACAATGGTGTATTAAATAAATTGGTAGTTCACGCAGAGCGATTTGGTTTTAGTTTTAATACAGTTGCAGAATCATGTAACTCCTAATATGTATGAGAGGAGATAAAGTACCAGATACCTGTATTAGTGGCAATAATGCAGCCATCACTGGCGGATTTGAATAAAGAGCCAATCTTAGACATTTTTCTGCATCTTGATATAAGGTATTAGGCACTGACTTGTACTTCATATATTTATCAAAACAATCATTGGAAGCACCAGTAGCAAACTTTAGCTTTAAAGGCAGCAGGCTCTGCTCCAATCCTTCAGTGCAGATAATAGAATGTTAACATTCTAGGCCAGAATCATGTGGAGCTACAAATATGACTTCACAACAAGATCACAAAAATAATAGAGGAATATGCTGGTAAGGTGATAATTTAGCTTAATGAGGTGGATTGGTCTGAGAACTAGTCTGGCAGGTAACACAGATGAAGCTGCATCTTCGCACTGGTTAGCACAGCTCAAGTAGCATCCCAAGTCCCAAGTTCGACTGCCTGTAGTTGTGAATTTCAGGCTAGGTTAAAAAAAGACTAATTCATCCCATCCTCCTTGCCAAGACTCTAGGCTCCGATGCTCACCCTAGTGTCTCCAATCCAAACACCTCTAAAAGAGGGACAGATCCATCCCATCCTCCTTCAACCATGCAACAAAACACAAGCCAAGAGTCTAGGCTCTGATGCTCTGTTTTAATTAAAAAAAATGCACAGGAGATGTCTCCTCCCGCCCGGTCTGGTTTCTTTTTTGAGCTGAAGCTGCATTTTCAAGCAGCATGTTCATAACAGAAGCTAAAAGTAAAGTAACTCAATCCTCACCATCCCAACTGCAACAAGATGCAAACAAACTAGAAATAAAGAAAGTCTAACTTGTTTTGTAATAAAAAGAAATAGAAAACCTTGAAATGCATACAAAATGTCCTGTCGTCACTCTTCTCTTTTTTTTTTTTTTTTGATTTTAATAATAATATTCCAATGAATTGCTCCTTTGTTTCTATACTTTTTTGTAAACTCATACAATGAAAAGGATAATTAGAATCTAGACTAGATCGTGTATCGAACTTAGAATTATTTTAGTAATGGATTCTAGGAAAACACACTGCAGAGGTGCATGCAGGATTGGATGCACTAAAAAAATGTGGGCCGGCACCAAAAAACTATGGTAGGTGCTACATTAACATTTAACATTTAAGCATTTTTTTTTAATGAGCTCTAGCCCATATGGTCTCAATATGGGATCATTACATTGCTCCTGAGTACAAATTTCTTTGTCTAACTAGAAGTCTATAACAGTATCTCACTTTTTAACTGAAACAGAAGCAAAAGATTAACTACTACAAAATTGACACTTACCACAAGTAGGACCATCAGAGGTATCCAAAAATATGCTTCGCGAGTTTTCATTTGCTTGTGATTCAAGTGGATCCATTTCCTCCTTAAGGTGAACAAAACCAGGTTTGTCATTCATTTTTCTGTCTATATCCTCATTATTGATCGAACTTTCTGAAGAGCAAGAAGCCAAACTAGACTCATCAATATCCATGCTACCATCATCTGAATTATCCAGAAGATCAGTTCCTTCAGAACCATTTGACTTCATGGAAATACCACATGATTCATCATAAACATCAAAATCCTCAACTTGCATATCTTTAGGCAAGCCAGAGTACCATTTATCAAATGATATCAAACCATGAACTAGGTTTAAGATTGGTTCTTTCGGCAGCAGCTTGCCCTTGGTGATAAGGCTGATAAACAAAAGAAATTATCAAGTTCTCAAAGTACATCAATTCAATCATGTGGGAAGAACTAAAAAAGACTTATAGAAAGGAAAGGTGGTAAGCAACTAATACCCAAAAGCTTCAACCCTAAGCAAGTATCATAGAAACTGCACATAAGGTACTATAGGAAACTTTCAGCAGAAGAAATATCTAATTTAAGAAATGTATAGGCTTTTGCAGTGATAGAAGTGCATATGTATATTCTGAAGCCATATTGGAAATTGCACGTCCAAACTACAACACAAGTATCTTATAATTAATTGACCACTTTAAAAAAAAAACTATGCTAATAATCTTTTGCAACCCATGACCTTTTTCTTGGATATCTATATACAGGTAACATATTTCATAAAAGCTAACAGAAAAAAGTGAAGCTAACAGGCTTCTAAGTTCTAACCCATGACCACAGCAGATCAAGAGGTCTAACAGATGGAACAAAAGAGAACACTGAATGAGTGTACACATGACGCACGTTGTTGTTGCGAAGTGTGCATTGTCGATGTTGCCTTGTGAAAGGTAAAATAGGGCCAGTTCAAGTGTAACCATGTTTTTCTGTCAAATGAAAAAAAAAAAAAAAATGGTCAAGTATCTAAAAATAACAATAACAAAATGGGCAAGCAGGCAGCAGAACATAAGTTATTATAAATGTTTTCCCATCTATCAATATTATAAAATTAAAAGAAAAAAATGAGCATTTCACAGGGAAAACAATAACTATCACATTACTGCTTATTTAAAAAATAAAAAGCCTTGTAATCCTGATGAAGAAACACATAACCTTTATTTTGTACTCCCAAAAAAAATATTCCAGATATGTCCTTATACGAAGCGCTAGTAGCATAACTAGGTATGTGTCCAGTTTCATTCATATATTTCTCATTTCAGTCATACTAGTATCACCTAACTTGAATGCTTGATACACTAATCCCTCTAGATTACGGAAGCTTGACAGTAGAATTTGGAACTTACTTTTGGGTTAGAAGGAAACCAATTCAGCTTTCGCATCCAAACATTGAACAACTTCTGCGTTCTGAGGTAGTAGCTGCTCCTACCGCCGTGCTGCACGCTGCTGTCCTCAGCAAGACGCTTGTGGATCTCCATGGCCGTCTTTCATCCAGCACTTACATCAGAAACGCCAACTAAAACGAAGTAATAAAAAACATTACAAATTTTTATTAGGCATGGTTACTTACCACGTACATTCTGCGGGTCTCCTCGTAGGAGTTGGGCGCCCTTCGGTTGCCGCTGAGGAGCGTTGAGACGACGCTGGCCGCGTCACGCCACCGGTGCGCTCCCGTGAGCTCGTGGAGGATCCGGCCCAGTCGGTGGCGGTTAAGCCAGAGGGTGGGAGGCTCTGCTGCCGCAGGCCTCGTGACAGGGCGGGGGTCCTGCGACTCTCTCGGTTCCCGGGCCGCCCTCCGGTGCCCCCCACCCTGGCATCCGCGCCGGGCTCGACCTTGACGGCGGGTAGGCGGGCGTCGGTGTTGAGCCGGCCAAGGACGCGTGCCCTGATACCACCGACGGGATGGTCTGGGGGTGAGGAGGGGAGGGCTCAGGGAAGCTGGGTTGGGGTTACTGGGAGGCGGTGTCTGCGGCGGCGCTTCTTGTGGGGCGCCGGCGTGTGAGCGGTGGGAGGCTCTGCTGCCGCGGGCCTCGCGAAGGGGCGGGGGTCCCGCGACTCTCTCGGTTCACAGGACGCCCTCCGGTGCTCCCCCACCCCAGCATATCCGCGCCAGGCTCGACCTTGACGGCGGAGCAGGCGGGCGTCGGCGTTAAGCCGGCCAAGGACGCGTCCCCTGGTACCACCGACGGGATGGTCTGGGGCGTGAGGAGGGAGGGCTCAGGGAAGCTGGGTTGGGGTTTCTGAGGAGCGGTATCCGCGGCGGCGCTTCTTGCGGGGCGGCGGCGCCGGCGTGTGAGCGGTGGGCTCTTCGATTTCTCTCTTGACGGCGGCGTAGGGCGAGGGAGACGGCGTCATCGTCCGCGCCATGACGTGAGGCAGAGGCGGCGGCGCGGTGGTGGTATACCGTCCGGGGTCGAGGGGTTTTGCAAGAAGTCGCGCCGGTGCTCCGCGGCCCCCAGGCGGCGGCGCGGTGGTGGTATACCGTCCGGGGTCGAGGGTTTTGCAAGAAGTCGCGCCGGTGCTCCGCGGCCCCCAGGCGGCGCCGGTGGCAGACAAGCAGCGGATTCCAGGCAGGCGGAGATAGAGGGGGCGCGCGGCGCCGTTGGCCGCCACCGCGGCAAAGGGAGTGGAGGAGCGCGCCCCTCCGCTGCCTGCTGGCGCTGTGTCGGGTAGAGGACGGGGGGAGGGCGGGCGTCGCGGACTCGGGGGGGGGCGCGCGCGCGGCGCGTAGGCGGCGTGTCGGGGGAGGGGACGGTGTCGGGCTGGCTGAGTGGATGCCTAGGGTTGACGTTTGTTGGGCCGGGCTGTATGCCAGACTGCTCTATGCCTACGTTTCTATGGGCCTTTATAGTTATTTCGGTTAATTTGAGTTAATTCGGTTAACAGAGGCCTGGAACGAATTAACCGTAATAATCTCGGTTCTCTGAAATCTAAACCAAATTTTTTGATTTCGGTTAATTCGGTTTCGATTCTGGTTAGTTTAGTTCAGTTCACGGTTCTCAGTTTTTATGCCCAGAGTGACTAGCTGCGCTAGAGAGGGTGTCTGTTTCCAATAGGCCGCTCGGATTAGTTGGTTGAGAATTTGGTTTACCTCCCGTATATTTTTTAAGGAAAGGTCTCCCCACCATGTTTTCCTCAAACACACAAAAGGTTTGTGCGTCTTTTTTATTAAGACGAGGAATATTGAACGTTACAACGACGCACGACGAATGACGCACTAGAGGAATTCAATTATATAATCAGTTCTGTTCTCCTTACCAGAAGATCAAATCTTATTACTCGCTACATACGCAAGCTCGCCATCATGTTGATCTCAAGGGTCTTTGGTTACCTTTATTTTGCTCGGTGATGCACTTCTTAAACATTTTCTCAAGGCCTCAAGCGGTAGATGTTTCTTCCACGACAATAGTGTGAAGAACCCATACTTAGGCAAAAATAATGGGAATGCTTACTTGACCCACATATAGTTAAGCAAAAGTAACGAGAATGCTTACTTTTTTTTTACCGAAGTCGGGAAGGAAACCCCCCACCCTTATATTTTTTGTTTTTTAATAATGCTGACACGAAATTCGCTCCCATTTGGGATTCGAACTTCGAGAACATGAGGGGTGCCTCTAGAGTGTCTAGGCTGGCTGGGGTAACCAACCGAACCCAACATCCTTTGGCACGAGAATGCTTACTTCAAGTGCAGGGTCTAGTGGCGCAACATGCACACCTGTCGTGGCCATCCAATTTGTGCTCGGCTGTCCACACCCCCTGAATCAACGAAAGATGGCAGCAACGACAGTGGCCGTGATCTCCTATCTTCTTCCCAACACTGGTGGGCTTAGAAGAGAATGGGCTCAGGGAGAGGAGGTAAGCTAACTCGACGGTGGGGACGGTGGGAGAGCAATGCTAGGGTCCCTGACGGCGAAGGTGGCCGGATTGATTGGGGCAGGGCGACCATGGCTGGAGCTTCGCCCGGCCATAGAAGAAGGAGGTCATGGTAGGAGCTCATGACAACATGTGGGAGGGGAGAGGAGAGAGAGAGAGAGAGAGGAAGAAAGAGGTCGTTGTAGGCAGTGACAGGGGAAAGGAGGAGGAGGGGGGTTGGGGCCAGGGGAGCAAAAACCCCCGCGCTGATGTGGAAGAGGGGGATGCGGTGGTGTGGAGGCCAATGCGGATGCATATGCAGCTAAAGTAGTTCTTCGAAAATAAAGATAGAGTTTAGGCATCAACTTTATATACCCAATAATATCCTTATCTGTCTATACTATAATAAATCTATATCTATTTTATCAAGGAGAGAAGGAATTGACAGACACATGTCACAGATCTCCTCCGTCAGATCTATCTACATTTTTCATCCAATGGTTATCCGGAACGAGGTGTTTTGCTTACCTGCCTCGTGTATAGTCGTCGCTCCATCAGATCCAGATCATACGAAAAAAGAAAATAAACACCTCCCCGCGCCACTCGCAGACGAGAAGTGCACTACAGTTTGCCTCGACCAGTTTCCCGCCATTTTGACAATTTTGCCTCTCGATCGATTTTACTTACGCGTTGTGACCCTATCCACCATGACCTGCCGATTGATCATCAATCAAAACGTACAAAATATCCGTCAGGGCGTATCGTGGGAGCGGGGTTTCGAGCGTCCGGCGGCGTGTGGCGTTCGTCCGCTCAATCATTGGTTTTCTGAGGTAATTTCTCTCTTAAAATATCCTTATCACGTAGGTGATAGCAGTATATTTTTGAAGTACTATTTTGTATCTAGACATAGTGTATAAATAAATGCATAATAAAGAAAATACATTTAAAAAATCAGAAAGTCTTATAATTTAGAATTAGAACGGAGGGAATACTATTTTCTGAGAAGTACTATTTAACAGTACAGTACACTAAATACACACACTCACAAACATACATATCGATTTTTCTAGAAAAAATATACACTAGTATGATATAATGACTAGCGAGCGTGAGAAAGCACACATTTCACTCGTGGATTGGTTTCTTCATGGACAGGACGAGAACAGCATGCTTGGTCTTCTCATTCTCAAGGTGTTCGGCAACACGGTGAGCGTACTCTTGGAATAACTTGTCAAGTATGGCTTCTCCAAATTGGCTTGCAACAAGCGGCTCCATCACTGCTCGTAAGCATTTAGCGACATTTGCACCGCTCCTAATACTGTTATGCACAACATCACTTTCCGAGTCATCGTAGGGATCCCAGTTTGTCTCGAATACTTTGACATGATTCATGTTGAACAAGCCAACTTGCTTCACTATCGCCTCCACTTCACCAACCGACGGTGAATAAATCGGTAGATAGAATGACTCAAGTTTTTCCTTCTCCACAAGACCCTGCAAATTAAGATCAAACAAAAAGTCCAATTAGCTAGTTACCGCAAATTACAGCAAATTGAAGTCACTAGTGATGAGTGATCAAAATTACAGTACTTTGTGTGTTTGGTTGGTTTACCTCATCAACTAGGAATTTCAGCGACTGTGCAAGCAGCCCGTAAAGATGATTAGACTCTCCAGTGAGCACATCCTCATGCTTCCTTCCAATAAATGTCAGAACCATTTGGCCGCCATACACGAGCTCCTCGTAGCGTAGCTTGAGGAAGAGGGAGAAGTCCTTCTGAAACTGCTGTTGAAACAGCTTCACCATCGACGGTGGCATAGTCTTTGTGATGTACATATCTAGGCATGGTTTTTTGGTGCCCTTCAGTTGCTCAGGTGCCTATATATATGTATGAATAATTGAATATACAAAACAGAGGATAAAACACAAATAACAACTAGGATGATAATGCTGGGAGTCCATGAACAAAATACAAAGACGTGTGTGAACTGCATCTTGCCAGCATGCATACCTGAGAGCGCCACTGAAGGCAGAACAAAGAGTGGAAGAGGTGAACGCTTTCACTTGGGAAGATCCTAGTGTAGTAGGATCCCGGCAACCCGGTGATATAGCACGGAGCCCCTGCCTCTGCCTCTCCCTTGTGGTTTCTTGCTGTCATCGATTTATTGAACTGCTCGATCAGCTGGAAGAGATTGTTGAAGTCGTTTCCGGGCAGGTCATTCAGGAAGAACTGAAGCTGCGGGCGGTCATGTCGTCGGCCGAGCTCCTTGCAATGGCGAGCTATGATGCCAATCACCTCGGAGACGAAGCGCAGTGTGTTAGGCCCCGATGAGCAGCCTAAGTCGGCCACGACCATGGTTTTAGGGACGAGAGCTGTGTATACTTCTCTAGTGGCCTCCTCAAGGACCGGCTTAATCTGAAACATAGCTTTCTCCTGTTTTCCATCATATCCAACAGAAACATGTGTTATTACTTCTTCAGATCTTGTTACTATCTCGCAGGTAGGTATATCTTGTTACCAAATATATATAAATGATTGTGACGAAGGAAAATGCCATTTCACGCTAATGCATGAGACAAGTAAAAACAAGTAAATATATAGTTAGTATTATGCAACAGAAGAAGTATGCACTCTGGAAATAATAAATAACTGAGAGAACTATTACTTGAAGCCTAGAATTCTTTGTGTAGCTAGTTTCTCCGTTCCCTGTGGCCATGTGGAGATCACACTCGATTCTCATAGGCATGGCTGCGTACGTGTTGAGGCTCAAGCTGCTAAGGTGTATACAAGTACTCAATCCAAAGCTCAGCACATACAAGCACACAACACAATTTTGCATGCATGCTCGTAGCAGCGACGACTTAGCCAAAACACGCACAGGCTATAGTTAGAGATCAATACGATGCACATCCGTGCATGTGCCAATGTATCTAGCAGCTCTTCATATGTGTCAGACAATGGATATGTCGGCAAAGGATGCTAGCACGTGGATGATTTTAAAGAATTCCAAAACGGGCCAAATGAAGCGGGCTGCGGGCCCGATACGAAAAGCACGGCCGGAAGCGGTCCGGCCCGGCCTTGCCGATGCCCGTGCTTGGCCCGCGCCGGTGCCGTGCGTGCTTCCGGGCCGCTGAAATCGGCCCGTGGGCGGGCGCGCGGCCCGGTCGATCCAACAGGAGGCACGGCGCAGCCGATAAATCCTGGCCATTGGATGATTTAGGTGGTTTCGTAGCCGTCGGATGATAGTATATAAGATGAAACCCTAACTTCCAATACCTGTGGCCGTCATTTCTCCATCCCGTACTCTTCTTCCTCCCGTGCATCACCATGGCAGCTCCTCCTCCTCCCTTGCGCTTCCCCATGGCTGGTCCTCCTCCTCCCTCCTTGCGTCCCCATGGCTGGTCCTCCTCCTCTCCTCCCTGATTCCCATGGTGGCGGGCGGCGACGGCGGGCTGTAGCAGCAGCAAGGCAGCGTGTGATGATTCACCGGGAGGTCCGAGACGCAGCAACTCACGCGGGGCGGCGCACCTCGCGCGAGAGGCGGTGGCGAGCAGCAGCAGCTTCGGCGGCGGCTTCGCCCGAGCAGCGCCAGCCAGCGCGGGGGTGGCGGCGCGGCACGGCGCGCATCGGGCCAGCACGCCACGCACGGCGGCGTGCTCGTCGGACGCACACGCACGACGTTTCGGCGGCCGTCGTCACCGTGCGGGCGCGACTTTGGCGCGCCGACACGACATGGCACGCGACGCGGCGGCGCGCCGTGCCCCGCCGTGCCGTGCCCATCCGTGCCGTGCCTCGCCGTGCTCGTTGCCGAGCCGTGCCGTGTCGGCACGTTTGGAATTCTTTAGATGATTTTCCAAATCTCGTCATTAATTGAATTTAAAAAAAACAAATAGCTTTATTACCAATAATAAAATAAGCTTATATATCTGTCACACATGAGCCATGAATGCGCGCATGCATCAGGATTAGATCTCATGTGACATGCTTATCATGCTCTAGTGTACGAGCGTGCTGTGTCTTGCCATGCATGTCCACACACCTACCAAATTAAACTCTACCCAACAACGTAAGAGCATGCATCTCCAAGAGTCTTGTCGTTTAAACCCACTCTCAATTCTGATCAGTATATATCACACAGGTAGTAGGTAGTGTTACCAGTTATAATGATTCTCTAAAACTTAAGAAAAAGCAGTTATGCATGCTCTGGCAAATAAATAAATGAGAGAAATATTACTTGGATCCTAGAATTTCTTGTGTAGCTAGTTTCTCCGTTCCCCGTGGCCATGTGGAGATCACGCTCGATTCTCATTGGCATGGCTGCGAGTATGTAGTTGAAGCTTCAGCTAAGGTGTAGAGAGGTGCCCAAGCTAAGCAAAGCTCAGCACATACAAGCACAGCAATTTACAAACTAAAGCTGTGTGAAGGGTTAAATTTATAGACAAAATTGCCATATGTTTCACACATCCTCGTGTAACAGCGACGTAGCTAAGACGACACGCATAGTGCTAATATTGCACGTGAAATCAGCTGCTCACACTGATGTGCCATCACCATCTCATTTCGAACTGTGTAATTCAACCATCTCATTTCGAAATGGAGGCCATAAATCCGGTGGACTACAAAGAAGATAAGGCGTTCACTGCTAGCTTTCCTTTAGGGCGTCCCCAACAACTAAATTTATTTGGCCAATTAGATGTGGCGCGGCAAAAGAGAAAAGCAGGAAAAAATGTAGTCATTAGCGATGAACAAATAGCTGATTAATTTCACGTAGGCCAAGAGAATCTGAGAGAGGAGTTGTGGGTCCAATAGTATAAAAATATATAAAAATAGTCTTTTTCTTTTGTCTACCATTTTCACGTTAGCTAGCTACGTAACCAGTACCATTGCGGACGTTCGTAGCAAGCAAACAAAGCTGTCATTGCAACGACGCCACTTTCTGTCTCCCTATGTACGTGGGGACCTGGTGACTCATGCCGCTTGTCGATTGTATCGAGTCACCGGCCACCTATTGTCCTACTATGTGCGTCTGTACGTGCCACACACAGATCGATCATCCACATGATCCATCATCTTATCTGTCCTAAGTGGTGCCGAACAAGAGTACTTCGGTTCCGATCCTGTGGGATTTATTTTCGTCCAAGTATATCTTTTGACACAGAAAAACGGTATCGGAAAAAATATCAGTACGTGTTGCAATGTGGAGGCGCATCAGATTGGTAACTCGAGGGTGATGAAGACCAACGACCAACCAACCAGCCAGCCAACTAACCAAACAGTGGAAGAACTCATTTATGGTTCTGAACTTGTAAACATCAAGTATGCAACAGAAAAAGCAATTGTGCATGCTGGAAAATAAATAAATGAGAGAAATATTACTAAGCTCAGCACATAGAAGCACAACAATTAACTTTGCCACTAAACTGTGTGAAGGGTTAATTTTATAGATAAATTTTCCATGCAAGTTTTCACATGCTCGTGTAACAGTGACGTAGCAAGAACACGCACAGTACATGCCAACATTGCACGTGAATCAGCTGCTCACTGATGTGCCGTCACCATCTAACATCGAATTCGTGGCCACAATTAGTTAGTGCACTACAAAGAAGATAAACTGTTCACTGCTAGCCACGTGGCACTGTTATTGAATGCCTTTTCTCTGTGATGCTATTTTTTTTTTTAAAAGGAGTTTTATCAAACTCGGCTTTTAAGAAAGCCAACGCGTTTTACTGCTGGGGTTGCCAGCTACAAGCAAAAGTAAAACGTAAACAGCTCCACCGAGCTTTACAGCACCCGCAAACTTAACAGAATATAACAGCCACATCTCTCTTAAAGTTCAAAGACATCAGTAGACACCAGACTGATCGGAGTGAAGCCCCTAAGCCACTTCAACATCTCTTCCTTCACTTGGGTGATACGTCCTCTGTCTTTTCCTTGAGCAGAATCATCCATTTCTGTAAGAAAGAAATTGCAGAGTAAATTATATCAACCAGTGACTTAGGAAACTTTTTTTCAATGGCCATTTTATTCCTATTGCACCATATCGCCCATGCAAAACCAGCAAACACAAAAATCATCAGTTTAGGTGGAAGCATCCCGTTGCCATACAACCAATACTGTGTAAAATCATCCAGAGAAGTAGGTATCTCCACTTGCCAAATCTCCCTAATCACAGACCAAATGAATCTGGCTACATAGCATTTAAAAAAATTTAACAAACTCAGGGCCATCATCCAGGCAGCAGTTTCCAGACCCTTTCCACCCCATTTTTATCGAAGATTGAGTCACTTGTAATCTGTCATTGAACAATTGCCACAGAAAAAATTTGATCTTTTGAGGAATCTTACTTTTCCAAATAAAACCAGCTACTTTGCTAGGCATTCCCCAATCAGTAATGAATCTATAAAGTGATTTGGTAGAAAATTTTTTTGGATTTATCTAACTCCCAAATCACTTGATCCTTGTTGTCTGAAAAAAAGTAAAGCTTTGTAGCTCCTCTTTAAGATCCATCCATCTATTGAAATCTTCATTGGATAAAGATCTTTTAAAATTGACCCACCAATCTCCATCCACCCAACAGTCAACCACTAAACAGTTAGGCTCTCTAGCCAATTTAAACAAGTCTTCATAAGCAATAGCTAAAGGGACTTGTTTAATCCAACAATCATGCCAAAACGGCATATTTTCCCATTTCCCACTTTGAAACTAACCCCCAATTAAAAAGCTTCTTGACTCTATGTAAACCCTTCCGAAATTGTGAGCCCCTAGTAGGTTTTGACTCAAAGAAGGTTGAATCCCTCATGTATTTAGCTTTTAGAATTCGAAACCAAAGGGCATCAGGTTCTTTATGAATTTTCCAAATCCATTTTGTCAGAAGACATTCATTCATGATTACGGTGTTGATAATACCTAGACCCCCTGGTCCTTTGGTCTACTCACCATCTCAAACCGGGCCATGTGATATTTAAAGTTTTTATCAGCTGCTTGCCATAAGAAGCCAGATCTATTAGTATCCATTATATCATGTATGCCTTTTTGGAGATCATAGAACCCCATGCAGTACATAGGGATACTACTCAAGCAAGAATTAGTCAAGATTTGTCTTCCCCCTGAAGCTATGTGTCTACCCTTCCAAGGGTCTAACCTCTTCTTCATCTTCTCTGCTAGGAACCCAAATTTCTCTTTATTTAAGTGTCTCTCACTCTTTGGAATACCCAAATATTTTAGAGGTAGATCTCCCAGCACACAGTTAAGTTTATTTGCCATCTCATACTTTTATTTTGGGACACCCCAAAAACATATACTTACTTTTATGAAAGTTGATTTTTCAGACGGACAACCATTCAAAACAGTAGAGAATTAGTTTAAGATTTCTAATAGATTTGTGCGAGTCATCAATCATTATCACTTTGTATCGATCGCATATTGAATATGAGAAATACCCCTGGAATTAGGTGATCTAGAACCCCTTTTATATGACCCTTATTCACAGTCCTTTCCAACATAACAGCTAGAGCATCTGCAACCAGATCAAAGAGAAGAGGAGACAGAGGGTCTCCTTGTCTCAAACCCCTAAAGGTTTTAAAGTATTTGCTCCTCTCCCCATTTACATTCACACACACCTATCCTCCTTGGACAGAGCTCATCACCCATTTATCTGGAAAGTCTCTCCCCTGTAGTACCTGTTCTAGGAATTTCCAGTTTACTCGGTCGTAGGCTTTTTCAAAATCAATTTTCAGAATTAAGCCCTTTTTCCTGGACCTGTTTAATTCATGCAAAGTTTCATGAAGAACCACCACTCCCACCAAAATGTTTCTCCCTTTCACAAAACCCGTTTGGTTTTCCCCACAACTCTACCGGCTACTAGGGTTAATCTGTGCATTAGCACCTTAGTGAACCATTTGAAATCAACATTGAGCAAACAAATGGGTCTATATTGTTTTATGCTATTGGCTTCCCTGGTTTTTTGGCACTAAGGTAATCACCCCATAATTCAATCTTTGATGTCCAAATTCCCTTCCCAAAAATCTTTAAACATTGGCATCACATCCCCTTTGATATGATCCCAAAATTTTCTAAAAAACAGGACATTAAAACCATTCGGTCCTGGAGCCGAATTCACCTTCATACCCCATGATAATTTCTTTAACTTCATCTTCTTGAAACTGTTTAATCATTTGTAATTGTTTCTCTTCCTTGACTTTATATGATTTGGGCCAAAAGGACTCACCCAGCTTGAGACTAGATTGTACACTATGCCCAAAAAGTGTTTTATAAAAATCCACAATGTGTTCAGTAATCCTTTTTTGTCCCCTAGAATTCCTCCCCATCGGCTTTCGGGGTCGGGATGGTGCTCTTTCTCCTTCTACCATTAACATATTGATGAAAAAAACTTGTATTGGCATCTCCTTGGAGAATCCAATTCTTCCCTGCTCTCGCTTCCGGTGAATTTCCTCGTCTCGAGAATATTCTCTAACTTGTTTCTCCAATCTAATTCTATCTTCCCATTCATCTACTTATAGAAGTCTTGTTTCAGTCACACAGTCAATTTCCTCTATTTTCATCACTATGTCTTGTTTTGTTTTCCTCTGATCTCCTAGAATTTTAAGATTCCATCCCCTAAGATATTTCCTTAATTGTTGTAGGCACCCTTGCCATCTAGCTAGAGAGTATTGTTTTTCTCCTCCCCTGGTCCTATCAAATGTCCACCTGCCCCCACCATTTCCATAAAATTCTCCCTGACTAAACCATTGTTCCCGGAAAAAAATATTTCTGTCTGGTGACACCATGCTCACCAAGATCCAAAACAATTGGGCAGTGATCTGACCCTATTCTAGCTTTACTCCATGCAAAGCTTTTTGAGTACTTGTCATCCCAATCTGTTGAAGCTAGAATCCTATCTAATTTGATAAGGGTTGGGTTTTGTTGCTTATTGGACCATGTAAACTTCATACCACTCACATATATTTCTTTGAAAAGGAACTTTCCAATGAAATAATTGAAAAGCTCCATCAGAGAATTATCTCCTTGTCCCTTATTTCTATCTCCAATGTCTCTGTCTCACAAAAAGTCAGATAAATCTTTTATGAAATCCCTAGAAAACTCATGCTTAGCAGGGCCATATATATTGCACACCCAAAAATCTAAAGTTAGAGCTCCTAACTCTAATCAAAATATTTAGAAAGTAGGTACTACTCCTGGAGTCCTCCATTTCAAACATATCATTATTATGTTTCGGATGCTATAAGTGGCATGAATCGGATGGACTACAAAAAGAAGATAAGGCGTTCACTGTTCACTCAAAGAGTGTCATTGCAACGACGTCACTTTCTCTTATTATGCTGTCGTCTCCCTATATGCAGGGGCTTGGGGGTTCGTCGATTGGATCGAGTCACTGGCCACCTGATGTGTTCGTCTGTGCCACACACATATTATCCACACATGCCATCAATATCTATCAAGTACAAGGGGTGCGAACACAAGAGTCCTTCCCTTCCAACCCTGTGGGATTTATTTTTCGTCGACGTATATTATTATTTACACGAAAAAAACGATGGATGCAAAATTATAAAGATGTAGTCCATCTATAGTACACGATAAAAGATAGCTCCTGTGACGCCTTCCTCAGTACACGAAAAAAGATGGAGGGAAAAGAGATACTCCCTCCGTTTCAAATCGTAAGTCACTTTGACTTCTTTTTTAGAACATCAAAGAGACTTTACAATTTGAAAACAGAGGGAGTATGATACGAGACAGAGATCGTTGTTTCGCAAAATATGTACCTCATGAGCTAAAATTTAGAATTATGAGATAATTATTGTATCATTGTATGATCTCACAATTCTATTTTATTCTATACATAAATTAATAAATTGTGATTTATACTATGAATAACTTAAAAAATATAACTAATATTTTATATATACATATTGTCTATTAAGTCGTCTTATAATTAGTTGCAATGGTATAAGTCAGTCTAAGCCAACTCCTCTAATAGTACTAAATATTGGCAATGGCTCATAGCATGATTATTAGACCCACACGAACTCTTGATCGGGAGCTAGTTTCTCTCCCTTCTATAAAATATAAAAAATAACGCTAAGAGCTAGCTTATGAACTAGCAACTGCGAGTGCCCTAAGACAACATCAATGTACATGCCGGGGTGAATTGAGCAGCGTGGCTGTTGCTGGAGATGGTGCAGGTTCAGCTGCTCGGTGATACGGACCATGGCATCTCCACTATGACTGAAAAATAAATTAGTGACGGTTCAGGATGTCATCAATGGTGATCTTTTTGTTTTTGGTCTTTTTATTAAAACATTCCCTAAAAAACACCCCTGATAGTATGATAAATCTAGACATTTTCTCCGCGCCATGGGTGGCGGCGTCTCGGCGCCTCGTACAACAGCGCCAAGGTAGGCGACGTGGTAAGCGAGAAACAAACAACAGGGCAAGGGGCGGTCAGCGCAACAGATCATGGAGACCCACGGCGCTGGTGAAATTTTACAATTTTGCCCTGTTTTGAAAACAATTTTTCACAAATACGCCCCACGACAAAACTATCGTTGAAAATGGGCCAAAAACGGGCGTTAGGGACGGCGCGGCCGAGGTATGTGTCTTTCGGCACGCTCTCACCACGCGCGAAGTAGGCCATGTCGGCCCGGCGACCCGGGTCGCGACATCCACGGTGGCGAGTGGGGTCGAATACGTCGGCGTCGCGTCGCGGTGCGCTTAAGCGTATAGCTCGGCGCTACGTCCCTGCGCATAGGGGTTTGGCGTGCGGGCTGGGTCTAGGCCCGTTTGGCCCAGCCCAAGCTCTCGGCGTGCTTTTTTAGTTAACGCCGAGCCACATACCTCATACCGCCGTCGAATGCGCGCCAAGCTACGACCACTTAACCTAGCGCGCCCGCCGCGGCCTTCTTCCTTCCACCTTTTCTTTCCTACCCGCTCTCTCTCTTTTCTCTCCATCCCACCGACTCCCCATGAACCCTAGCTCCTAAACTCATTACGTGGGTTTGATCTCCCATCCGAACGCCCACAAGGTAAATCTCCTTCCCCTCTTCCTTTCTATCCATCTAGATTTTGTTGTATTGGTTGTTGTCTTGTATAACCCTAAGTCATATGGTGACATGGTATCATGGTTTTGTTGGACAAATGTATGTTGTATACTACTCATTTTGTTCATTTTGGTAGTTTGTTAGTATGTAGATGACTTAGATGGTTCTTGTTTTAGTGTTTGTTTTGGCTTTGTGAAAAATAGGTAGTTTTGTTACATTTTTGCCTTGACCATGTATGGAGATGATTTAGATGGATTTAACTTGTTAATATTAGTCCATAGATGTTTGTCATCCAAGCTTAGATATTTGTTTTGCACATTTGTTTTGCACACATATATAGTTGAGCTTATGTGTAATACTTGTCATTATTGATTTTGCTAGCTAAAATGGACTTGTCCCTGTTAGGTGCACCATCCGGAGGACCATCATGGGAAAGGTCCATTCCCACCACCGGTGCCGACATCGGCTTGTCCTTTGGGTTGCTGGCCTATGTGAAGCGATCAAGGCATCCTCTCTCCGTAGGGCGTGTCTTTACCGTTGTCAAATACGGCGTCATCCCCCTAGAGAATCTGATTGTGGTCTAGATGGATGCAGGTTCTATCAGTGGATCGATGGTGAAGATATGGTGAATCATTGCATTATGTTGTTTCCTTATGACCCTTGGAAGAGCGTTCCGTATGATGAGTTTGTTCGTTGGGTGCCTCCGCCGGTGAACCCACCTGAAATAACCGAAGTGGGGAAGGCTGACGCTACATTGCACCGTCTAGAGAATCCTCCTACATGCCTTTGTGGCAAGACAACGTTCCTCCAAGTTCCAAGCAAGCCGGATATGTTTACTCCATTCTACCGGTGTGGTGAACGTGATTATGTAAGTGGTCCTGTGAGTCATGTTATTTGTGATCTTCTTTGTGTTGTACGGACTATAACATTGCAAAGCGATATCTCAATTTCAGAGAGAGGTTTTCTAGTTTGTGACTTTGAGGAGTACAACTATGGACCCAAAGCTCCATGGCCTACCAAGTGGTTTCTAGAAGAGTGTTCAAAGGGCCACATTCCATGGCCATGCCTTAATCTGCCGGTCAAGAAGTGCAAGTGTGGCATCAAGACCCTTGAAGGAGTTGTTCCCTTTGAGCTTGGGATTGGTTACTATTGTGGCAATGCTTACGGAGGGCCAAATGAGTTCTTTGTGAGTTTACTAAACTCGTTATGTACATACATACCATTTTTTTGCTAATGTTTGTTTGTGTTTCCCTTAGGTTGGCTCGACTTGCAAGTGGGAGGATTTTTGAGGGTTGTGGAGACGTACTCGCGAGCCCGAGACCGAATACAATTCCCTCGCGAGAAGAAAAGGAAGATTTTTGAGCAGAATAAACCCAAGAACCCTAGTTCCACTATACCGTCATGCAACAAATCTTGTCATATATATAAATATAGATATATATTATATACATTGCTTATAAATAATAACAAATAATAATATACTTTAGAACATTGTGCTTATTTTAATTTATATTATGGATTAAACCACGAAACCCTAAGCTACTAGCTTAGTAGAGCATTATATCATACACCTATATGTCTCCAAACTAATAATACAATAGGCCATGTGAAACTAATACCCAAAACAAAAGCTAGCATGTCCAAAGAAACTAATATCCCACAAAGCAAAATAAAACATACATTTCATCTATCGGGGAGAAATTGGAGGAGGGAAGAGATTTTACCTCGCCGAAAGCCGTCCTTTCGTCACGGCGGAGTGATGTGGTGACGGGCAATGATTGGCCGCCGTGGGTTGGCGGATCGCGGGTTGGGACGCCGCATGGTGGCCGCCGTGGGTGCCCACCGTGGGGTGATTCAGTCTTGGCGCAGGTGGAGGCGCGGTGGGGGCGGAGTGGAGGAGGGGTGGCGGGGTTGGAGGCGGAGCGGTGCCGGCGGCGGGGTGGCGTCGGAGGCAAGGGAGAAGATTGGGTTGCGGTGTGGATTGTCAAGGCCACGGCAACTTTGGAGCAACAAGTAACTTTCCAACTCTCGAGAAAGATTATATTGGGAAGAAGTAGTTGGGGAAGGCTGCCAAAAGCTCTACGAACATCAACCCTAATGTGGTGGATTGCAAAGGCCTAACAAAGTTTGTCACCCCCGGGGCCGCTACAACTAACCAGGAGGATTGAGTGCGACCTCGGGTAACCTATAGTCTAAACACCATGTCTATACTATAGATTACTACTCTAGCTACCACCTAATAACTAGAGTACTCAATACGAGCAAAGATCCCATGCAAATGAATAAATACTACAGTAAACATATATATGGAAAGCATAAAAGTAAATAGAGAAGATAAATATATTAAAGCATTAGTCTTGTAGAGAAGATACAAAGACATACCATACCCTGAAGGCTCTTCCAGAACTAGAGCACAACTCCACTCTCCCTTACTCTTGATTAGATCTAATCTAGATCTTATCTACTTCTAATCTTCTTATCTAATCTAGTTCTAATCTAATTCTAATTCTCTAATCCCCGAGAGAGAGAGATATCCACTACTACAGGATTGAACTTACATGGTGTTTGCAAATCTTTTCTGTGGCGGTTTTTTTGAGAAAACCGCCACGGAAAATAGGTGGCTCTGGCGACCCCCGTCCAGGGGAAAAACCGCCACGGTTAATAGATTAATGGTGGCGGTTTTTGTAAAATAACCGCCACGATAATGCCTATTAACCGTGGTGGTCATTGTTAAAAACCACCATGGAAAACCCTAGGCTATAAAAACAGCCCCACCCTTCTTCTTCCTCGCGGGAATCCTCCATTTTTAGGGTTTTGAGCTTCAAAACCCTAAAAATCACCATTTGTGTGTGTGTGTGTGTGTGGGGGGTGAGGTTTTGCCCTTGGATTTGTTGAAGTTTGGCACCGCAAAGGGGTATTTCTCCTCTCTCCCTTTCTTTTGAGATCTAGTTGCATGGTGCTCTCTCTCTCTCTCCCGCTTTTTGAGATCTAGTTACATGGTGCTCTCTCTCTCCCCCTCTCTCTCCCTCTCTTTTGAGATCTAGTTGGTCCTCTCTCTCTCTCCCTCTCTCTCACTCTCTCTCCCTCTCTCTCCTTTTTTCTCTCCCTCTCTCTCACTCTCTCTCCCTCTCTCTCCTTTTTTCTCTCCCTCTCTCCCCCCCTCTCTCTCTCCAATTCCTCTCTTTTCCACTTAACTCTCTCTATATCCCCAATTGGATCCCTCGATCTCTAATTATCGATCGCTCTCTTTGCTCTGGTTTAATTAATTTGAGCAGGCCGTCATGGCGCCGAACAAGGATTGGATGTACAGGCCGAGGATAAGTGTGGATTTCATTGATGATGTGTGAAAAAAGTTTGTGCCCGTCGCGCAGAAGCATCGAATTAGTCAGGGTTTGGAAGAAATGGTTTTCCCGTGTTATCGCTGCAAGCATATGTTCTTACACAAGGATGATGTCGTGATGAAGCACTTGGTACGGTTTGGTTTCATCAGGGAGCCGAGGTACACCGTGTGGAAGTATCATGGCGAAAAAGAACCGAAAGTGTCGCGGACGGTTCATCCGGAGGACCCTCGGCGACATCGACGGAAACAACGGTGGTGGGACGAAGAATCCAGAACAACCCCCACCGAAGCGTTGATAATCGTGATTACATCATGGTAAATGAACTGCTTGAAGACTTGTTAGAAGACAATGGAGGTGGAGATGATGGTGAGCAGTCAGTAGTTGATGACATGTCGCCCGAGGATGCTGAGCTTTTTGAGGATATTGCTAACCTTAAAGATGAAGATGACGTGTTGTTTGGCAATCCAAGATAGCTCGAGAATTTTAGATAGATGAAGTAGGTGACAATTGACCCCCTCTACAAAGATGATGGCAAATGTCCGAAGCCATGCACAGTGCTACGTTTTTAACCTAACGATGTTGATGCTCAAGGCTCGCCACGTGTGGTCGGACACCAGCTTCAATGACTCATTACGGGTCCTCGGTGACGCATTAATGTTTTACCGGAGGGAATAAGGTGTCCGCCAATACCTATCGGGCAAAGAAGTTGATTCGGCCCTATGGCGATGAAGCTTAGGAAGTTTCATGCATGCCTTAACCATTGTATTCTATACCGGGGGGTAATTATGTGGACTTGCACAACTGTCCGAACTATGGCATGAGTCGTTATAAGAGGAATGTTGGTTGTCGTGCCGCCGATGAGGAGGGACCGTCGAGAGGGCCCAAGAAGCAGAAGACGGGCAAGAAGAAGCAGATGCCACCTCCTGAGGATGAGGAAGAAGAGGGTTACACACAAAGGAAGATCTCTGCCCTATCGGTGTGGTACCTACCCATGCTTGATCGCCTGCGTGCAATTTTTGGGAACCCAGAGGATGCCAAGCTGATGTCCTGTCATGCATCAGCGGAACGCACAAAGGGCGATGGCAAGCTGCGACACCCCTCGGATGCCAAAATGTGGAAACACATCAATGACATGTTCCCGGAGTTTAGGGACGAGCCTAGGAATGTAAGGTTCGCGTTGAGTGCGGCGGGATGAATCCGTTCGAGACCTCGCCAGAAGACGCACAACACCCGGCCGGTTACCCTCACCATATACAACCCGCCCCGAGGCGAAAGTGTCTGAAGTGCAAATATCTTCTACTGGCCATGCTAATTTCCGGACCGAAGCAGCCAGGCAATGATATAGATGTGCTCATTGAGCCAGTAATGGAGGAAATGGCGGAACTATGGAAAGAGGTCAAGATTATGGATGCGTCCGAGAAGAAGAAGTTCACCTTAAAGGCCATCATAATGGCCACCATCAGTGATTACCCTGCTCTCTTCTCATTGTTGGGGCAGATTAAAGGGAAGACAACTTGCACAGTTTGCATTGAGAATACCGCCCATTTACCTTAGTGGATCCCAAAAGACGGTGTATATGAAGCATCGCTGATTCCTATGCAAAGAACAGTGTACCGGAAACTTCGATGGATGAGTTCTTTGACGGCAAAGCCGAGGTCAAAACAGAGGAGTCGAAAGGGTAAAGTGCACGGGCCAAAGGTGTTTGAAATGGTGAAGAACATAAACAACGAGTTTGGAAAGAAGAAGAAAGCCGGTGTGCCAAAGCCAAAGAAGAAGCAGAAGCGGAACAACACGACAATAGAAGAAGAAGAAGCAGAACCCAATCCGACACCGCCCAAACTCCCATTCAAGAAGCAGTCGATTTTCTTCAAGTACCTGCCATACTGGAAGATGCTCTATACACCCCATGCCATCGATAACATGCATCTACAGAAGAATGTCTTCGAGAGCATGGTCGAGATTTTGCTAGACATCAAGTCTAAGACGGCGACGATGTCAAATCATGTCAGGATCTTGCCAACATGGGCATCGGACCGAACTTCACTTTCGACACCCTCGGGAATAGCGTAAAAGTCAACCTTCCGACCCACGAGCTACAACTTGACATGGGATGAAAAGAGGGATTTTTACAAATGGCTCCGGGGATGTCAAAGTGCATCGCCCGAGTTCGTGAAGATGTTCGATTACACGCCTGTGCTACTTTTTAATCGCATCACGAGAAGGTCATCGCAGGTGTGGTTTCTATGCTTGTCGTCATGAGGCGCAGTGGACGTGTACCATAGTACTGGCATGATGAAGAAGAGAACCACGAAAATTGGTGGATGAAAGACGCCAACAAGGACCTTACATTCGGGGATGTGGTTGCTATTACATCCGTAGGGCCGTCGCGGCGACATTGTGCAACCTAGCAAACCACTTCTTCGACCCCCGAGAGCGACTTTTGCTAGAGACCTATGTGTTACGGGAACTACGGGACTAGAGGAATAAGTTAGACATGACGGACTATAGATGGGGTGGCCCTTTTTGATGATTAGATGTCGACTATAAATTTGTAACCTAAACTTAATCGATCGTTCGATCAAGTTTTAAAAACCGATGGTCACCTGGCCGTTAAGTGATTGAATGTCAAAAACATGTGAATTAATGTCAAATTGTGATTCATGTTCAAGATTTGTGTAAATATTCTCTTATTTTATTATTAATATGTGGTGTACATCATAATTTATAATTTTATAATATTTACAATTTTTTTATTATTCTTGAATTAATTAATCGCGGGCGGTTAAATTACAAAAATCATCATGGTTAATTCATTAACCATGGCGGGCACATAAAGACAAAGAAACCACCACGGTTAATCGTTCGATTAATCTGTGACCCTAGGCTGCGTGGCGGTTTCAATGCCCGCCACGGAAAACCAAAAAAAAACCGCCATGCAAAGTCGATTCAAGTAGTAGTGATCCTAACATTGTGACACCTCTACCACTAAGAGATAATGAATAAGGATTTTGGGGGTAACCCCCGCCCTTGCTTATATAGGCCTGGTGGGATGAATCTCAGCCCTTGGATCAAACCGACTTGATTGGGACGGCTTAGATTGGATCTCAAGGTCGGTGGTGGGAAGCTTCTAGAAGTCGGGCCCGTGGCCTGACCCGGTGCCGCCCACCCCCCATCATCGACATGTGGGGCCCAGCCCTCGCAAGTTGTCTTCTCTTGTCTTTTTAGACCCCTAGAATTTATACTAATCGCCTTTGATTCAGTCATTTTTCTTCTGTTTCTCTATTTCTCCTCTTTTCTTCAATATTCTACGCAATATTTCGAGTTCACCAGAAAACCGAGTATGCATCAAAACTCATGAAAATCATTAGAAATAATAACACTTTAGTAGCATTCATCCCATGATAGATAGCATTTCATATATATAAAAGTGGTCAATAACTACTGTCAACACCGAGTCACATACCTCGGTCGCTTATTTGTCTTTAACACGCTTTAAGTTTTGGCCCATTTTCAGCTTATAGTTTTGCTAGGGGTCTATTTGTGAAAATTGTTTTTAAAACGTGAAAAAATTGTAAAATTTCACCACGGCACCGAGCCCCTGTGACCGACGGAGTCTACCCACGGAGTCTGGCCAGTCCTGCTGCCTCGGCCAGCTATGCTGCCAAGATGCTGAATGCTGCTGCTATATGCACAAGGAAAAGCAACCAAGCAAAGCACAGCCGGCCTGCCATGCCGCTGAGATGCTGCCACGCACGACGCAAACAAGCTAGCAACGCAAGCAAATAAAGAACGTGCATGTGCGTATAGGCAAGCAAATACATAACACGCATGTGCATGTATACTCTCTCAGCCCAAATTGTAGTGTGTGTTTAGTTACCTGAAATTTTCACCGTACCACTGAATTTGGCAATGTAGAAATTTCGTTTGTTTATGGTATATATTGTCCTACCATGGCCTAACTACCCAAAAAGATTGGCCCCACCAAGTACATCCAAACTGTCCAATTAATTATTTTTTACCTACTGTCGGGCGTTTTGAGGAACGGTGGGTGCCTCGGGTGCCGGCAATAAAGAATTTATAAGTCGCGGTGCCTCCTCCCTCGATGGCGAAGCGCAAGATGGACACGGACGCAGCGGTTTATCCCGGTTCAGCCAACGGGGCCCTACGCCCGGCGGGGGGTGTGTCCTGCCGCCGTGTTACCTCGGCCAAAGGTGAGCCTGCAGTAGGGGTTACCTTGGCGGCCGCGGGAGAGACGCGGGTCTCAAGCCCCACGATCGTGGTTATGGTGGTGGTGGTGTGCGTTTCCTCCGCGCGGAAGGGGGGTTGAGCGGGCTCGAATCCTATCGAATCGAAAACGAATCGAATCGAATCGAATGAGGCATTATTCCCCCTTTTATAGGAGAAGGAGAGAGATAATGTTTACACAGTGGACGCCTAGGTGGCTAATTCTCGAGGCTACACTGGTTGCACAAGCGGCGCCGCAGGGTGGGCCGCTTGGATGTTGCTTGACGAAGACACGGCGTCCCCGATCCGATGGTGGACGTGCCGCCCCGGCGCTGCCCCGAGGGTCCCTGTGGAGGCGCCCTCACGTCCGCATGGCGAGGGCCGGTCCCAGAGGTTGCCGGGCTATGCGCGGTCGGCGCCCGGGGTCCGCCCAACGCGGGCGCTTTTGACGGGTGCTCGGGAAATGAATGGTGTCATTCGGGTTTCCCCGTGCCGGGTGGTGTAACACGCCACTGGGTTCAGCTTTGGCGCCCCATCGGCCGGATTGGGGAGACGATTCGCAGATTCGATTTGATCGGGCGTAATCGATGGCACCGGGCGCCGCTTCGTCGCGGCGACCGCATTGAATGCGGCGGTTTCCCTTCCTCCGGACCCAGACCTCCCACGCTCGAGGGTCGGCGACCCTAGGCGGGCTAGTTTGGGCTGCCTCACCCCCGAGGATGGAGATGGCGAGGCGGAGTTTTTTGCGCCCGGGTGGTGAGCTAGGCCACCCTCGGACGGCGGAGAGATTTCTCCCGGGCCGGTGAGCTAGGCCGCCTCGCAAAACGGAGATGCGTGAGTCCGAGCCATGGTTTACGGGCTTTGTCGGCGATGGAACGTCATGGTTCGTTGTCCGGCGGAGGTCCTTGACCTTGTCCTTCGTGAGCGTGATGAGCTCTTTACGCCGTGGTGACTCCATTTGCTTTGTGGGCCGCCCCGTGGGCCGATTTTTCGCCGTTATGTGGCCGCGGGCCAATGGCCCAGTCCATAAAATGCGCCGGGCCGTCCCTCCTCCGCTTGAGGATGATAGCGGGCTAGGTTTTTACTAGCCTTGGCAGGCCGCGAGATTCCTCATAGTTTGGAGAACGTCTGGGGGGCCCAATATTTAGGTCCCCACAGTAGCCCCTTCAGCCCCGAGCGCAGTGAGGACTCTTAGGGGTTCCGCCGCTTCCGCCGCCTTTGTTGTTTCTCGGGTGGTGGTTCGTCTACAAGGGGTGCGCTGAGCTATTCGCTGGGTGTAGTAGCCCAGGCCTCGAATGGAATGGCGGATTTCTTCGGAGGTCTTTTATGTCTCGCGACGCCGGCAAGATCAAAACAGCTCTTAAATTGCGCTTTTGTATGTGCGAGCGTGTTTGTTTTGCGTGGGCAGCCCCAGGCCCGCTTGCTATGTGCAAAAGGTCGACCGTGCCTCCTCGACTTTGATCATACGCTCCTCCGCCGCCCTCCCGGAAAGGGAGGAGGAGGGGAGACACGCCACAATGCCCTCGTAGTTTTAATGTGTCGCGGCTCCTGAGCGTTGCAGCGGTCTGTTTAAGCTGGTGCCCGTGCCCTTGCCGAGCAAGGGTCGCTATGTGATCCGTGATTCACCCCATGAGAACCCGCGGACCGCTTAGCATATCCCGGTTTGGGCGACTAACCCCCAGGGCCTCGGTGGGCCTCCCACGGATGGGACATCTCTATAAGCAAAGACCGGGCCTTAAACACGCTCGCCAGAAATCCAGAGCCCTGTGGGGCCCGGGTATAGTTGGTTGTGCATTTCCCCGGCCCCTCGCTCGTTATCCCGAGGCGACTATCAGAAACCTTCCTCGCGGGCCCACCGCAACCTTCGAACGTAGGGTGTGTCACCGAGGCTCGTTTAGTTTCAGCCGGGCGGGAACCAGCGGGCCGACTTTTGCCCTCGGGTGGGCGTCTGCTGGATATGGGTGGCGGGCGGTTTTACCGACCGGAAGGCGAGGGCGTCTAGTCGCCCGCGCGGTGTGGCGCTGATTGCAGCGATGGGGCCTGCCTTACGTCTTCTTGTCGGCGAGATCGAAGGCTCCGTAAAGGCGCATTAATGCGCTCGCGGTTCCACATAGCGGCTTGGCGTTGGATGGCGGTTCGCTCCATCATGGGCCGCCCATTCAGAGTCGGTTCGATTGCTCAGCCGGGCGGTTTGCCTTCCCTTCCCCTATAAATGTGGGGGTCGCCACGCCGACGGCGGATAGTTGCTCCCTTGCTCTTTGCCATCGCCTTCTTGCCTTCTTGCTGCAGCAATTAGGAGATAGAGAGATAGTGTGGGAGAGATTAAGGGAGAGATTCACTTGCATTGTGCTCATGTGATCGGGGTTGCTAGCGGGTTGCCACCCGCCGCCTCCCTTTCATCCATGGCGCGAGACAGTAGCGGTGACGGGCGTGAGGGAGGTGCTCGGCTTTGGCCGTGGCGAGGGGCGGCGGCGACGGAGGGAGGCTCCGGCGTCTCGTCGATGAAGGGCTTCTTCGTCCCGCAGACCGATGAAGCGCGGCCGGGAGTGGATTGCTCCGGATTGGAGGGAGGAGGAGCCTAACCCCTCGATGGCTACGTGGTGAGCTTGATGGATCTTCACCGGCGCGGCTTAGGTATCTTGTTTACAAAGCCGGTTCATTAGGAAGCGATCCTCCACTACTATGAAATCGAAGCTTCATCATCTGCCCCTCAACTCGACCTCTCTGTGCCGCCATCTTGTCACCCTTTGTGAGGGATTCCCGGGGATCGAGCGCGTGGGACCTCTCGGTTGTGGTTCTTCAAGGCGACCTTACTATCACGGTTCTAAGCAGGCTAACCCGCGGGCGGCTACGGCGTGGAGTCTCGCTCAAGTCCGCTTCGGCGCATCGAGTTTAACCGAAAGCTGATGGGTACATCGTCTCCAAGCTCACCTCCTCCAACAAGGGGTGGTAAGATCGGTGGTTCTACCTCCGCAACGACGGCGAACGCCTTCAGGTATTACCCGGCATGTCCTCAAGCATACGCCGCGAAGTGGAACCGTCCCCTCGAGGATCATCATCGGTTGGAGGGCCTAAGCGCGCGGGCCCCGCGTCAGGGAAGGACGAATGCCGCTGCCGTGGTCGCCGCTTTTCCATCGGCGTCGGGTGTTGCCGTTGATGGCTCGCCCTTTGCTCATGTGCGGATGACCCCAGGCCGCAGGTCTTGATGCGTGCGGATGTCGGGCCTTACGCTTTCCCACCGATGGCGCGGCGAGGGTGAGGGATGCGTTGGGTCCAACACCCGACACGTATCCCGAGATCCCCATGCTACGGCCAGGGTATATCTCCCAGTAAGTGCTTCTTGACCCGGTGTCCTTGCATTGCTTCGGTGCATTGTCGCCATGGCGAGTTCTCACTCTTTCTTCTGCGGGGCCGTCCGGATTACCGCTGACTCCCCTCCGCTGTTCGCGGCATTGGATGCCCGATCGCCCGGTATTGGCAACGCGTTTCTCTTTCGAAGCCGCAGCGGCGTTGAAGAAGGAGGAGAAGAAGAAGAGAAAGCGTGGCGAAGCGCGTCGGGCGAAGCGGCGGGGCGGGGAGTCACGACACCTCGACCACCGAAGAGGACGCAGGATCCGGAGGGCCGGTTCTGCGTGAACTTCGTCGGATGGCGGCGATGGCTCGGATATTGAGCCATGGGGCTCCCGACGGTCGGAGCCGTTCTGAGCGAGCGGGCGCTGGCGTCGGGGATGCTTGACACCCGATGCTGCCCGAGGCTCGCCGGCGAGTCCGCCGAGGACCGTGGCGTTAGGCCATGTAGGCACCTCGCGTCCGCTGAGGTGAGGCCCGAGGGAGGAGTCGACGCCACTGCCGGGTACCCCGGCGCCATGGGCACGGTTCGGGGACGAGCCGGGCGACCCCTCGTCCCCCGGATCCAGCCTCGCGGCGCGACGAAATGTCGTGGGTAGACGGCTCGCTGGCGTCAAGTGCGACGCCTAGGTCGCAGCCTTCCCGAAGCTCGTCGGCCGAGGGCGATCCCTCGGAGCCGTGGAGTTTCCTTTTCGCCTTGCAACCTTGATTTTCTTCCGGCATATGATTGCTTTGTCGACACGTTCTTGACTTCAGAAACGGGGGCCGCCGTTGGCTCGCACCCCAAGAAGGCTTTTGAAGGCTAAGCGTTTCAGCGCCATTGCGGGGCCCAGAGCCGGGGTCGCCCGCCAAGATATCGTGGCCGCCTTCGCCGAATCCCTCTGCGGGCGCCCGGCCAAGGCCCTGAGGAGGGGTCGGACCCTGGCCGCCGCCGAGGCCACCCCGAGGTGGTGCAGGTCCCCTCGGTGGCGATGGTGGGTCAGCCACTCACCGATGGTGGTCGACACGGAGAGCTCCGGCTATGGCCTATGACGCCGGCTTCGGTGGGAGCGAGATGGCGCCATTCGGCGGGTCGACGCCGCCCATCCCGGGAGTCGTGGGCCCCTTTGTCCGGGAGTTCGCGAGAGGCTCTTCATGGCAGAGACAGCGCAAGTCCCCTTCGCCGCACCCGACCCCTCGCCGATCCGGGTTCACGAGGCGATAACCCCGACTTCCCGCTTACTCCACGTGTCCGGTTCGAGGCAGCCCTAGGCGAAGCGCCGGACTTCGCCATGACGCAGGACGGTGCCCGCGGGTCGGGCCCGGTGGGCCCCGACTTCTATTGGTCCGGGTTCCCTGGGAGTCGCTGGAGTTGCCGTGGAGGAGATGTATCCCCTCGAGCCGACGGGCCGGGCGTCCACCTTTGACTCGGTGGCACGCTGGGGCCCGCCGGCTGCCAAGGTGGTCGACGACCGCCCCGAGGTCCTCGAGTGGGAGAACCCACGAGCGTATCCGCCGCTGGGCCGCCGAGGGCCTAGCGAGGACGGAGAGACCATAACCGCCGCTTCGCTGAAGTCGACGCTGTAGTATCTTGACGGCCATCCCCCGCCGCATGTCCTTTTGTGCTTGCGCCTTGATGAGTAGTATTGTCGTTAAACTCTCCGCCGCTTCGCCGGGGAGAAGTCCGAGCTCCTTCGAACGCCCCCGAATCGAATGCCCTTGGTCAAACTCGGGTGAAGTTGATTAAGGCCCGTGAGCGAGACCTCCCCTTCGCTGCCTCGCCGAGGAAAGTGGACTCCCAACGGCGGACCCCGGAGGCCGAAAGCTTGTCAAGGCCAGTCCGAGGCCGACAAAGTGGTAAAATGACATGGCTCGGATGAGCCATGATTTTGAAGAGGCTCGGATCCAATCCCTCCGTGTGAAAAGGAGGCCCATGACGAGCGGGACCGTCCCGGAGGAGGCGACGGCAGCGGAGATGTGCGACGCCTTGAACACCCAGACGGGCGAAGTTGGTGTCCGAGGGCGACCCTCGGGAAGGGAGAAGGAGGAGCTCGCAAGTCGCCATGGATGAGCACGGGCGTGATGCTGGCACTGAAGTGCCAAGGCACGTCTTCTTCCTTAGTGAGCTTTGCCTTCAATCGCCTTGTCTTGCTAACTCAGTTTGAGCACCAATTTCAGGCGGAGAAGGTCGGGACCGAGGCCGCGGAACACCGCTGCCACGCCGGGCGCAGGGGCCGGAGCAGAGCGTAAGTCGTACCGAGCCGGAAGAGGCCTTGTCGGACTTCGCCCACCGCTTTTGGGAAGGACAACCCGAGGTTGGCCTCAGCAAGACGCCCAGCCGTGGGTGGCTACCCCTCGTGTCCGGTTCGGGAACGCTTTTCCTGGCCCGCGCGGCGGACATGTACCGTTTTTACGCTCTCCGGATGGAGTCAATGTCTTTGGGCGGCTGCGAAAAGGCTTCTTCACCGGTTCCGGCGGCGAGGAGGAAGTTGATCCCGCCGAGAGGATGCCGGCGATGCCGCCAAGACTCGGACGTTATGCGACCGTGGGCGACACCGGACCCGGTTGGCCTCCCGCCGAGGATGAAGTGTGTCCCTCGTACTCCCCCATAGAGTCAACCTATGAGGCGGACAGTAGATGGTGGGCCTTGACCGAGGATGCGCCGGTGGTCCGGACGCCTCCCTCGGGGGAAGCAGATTGTCGAGGGTGTTGCTCGTGTCGGCTTCCCTTCGTCGGCTGCCGTGAGGCGCAAGTGGATGAAGCCCACCCCCCCGACCTCCTTGTATGAAAAAATTGGAGCTTGTGAGATGGATGTATATAAACAATGGCGCCGCCCGAGGTCTATGGCCTTGGCGGGTGCATTTATGTTTATGTTGCGTTTCTCGAATTTGTTCGTTTATTGTGTGGCCGGGTCGCTTGCTTTCTCCGCCGCGAAGATGGTAACCGTGGGACGCCATCGGGCAAAGGCATACGATGCCACTAGGGGTGGTCCGCTTGCCTCGTTTACCTTTGCTTTGGATTTGTGCGTGAGCGACCTTCGCAACTTAAACGATTGTTTCGAGAACAAGTTAAGAAAACTTTTTTCTTTCAAAAAAAAGTTTTGAAAAAGGAAGGGAGGGGGTCCCAGGAGGGTCCCCCATGTAGCCCCCGAGGGAGTTTTAGTCTTGTGCCGGACGAGGCTAAGACTCCCTTAAGGTTTACACGAGAAGCACTTTTTTCGTAAAAGATGTAGATCTTTTTATTGAGTGAAAAAAGAACACCGATGTTTGACTTCTAGTGCGGAATTTAAGGGTAGAAGCGGCGTAAAGTCGTTCTATGTTCCAGGCGTTGGAGTAGACTTCGCCCTTCGCTTTTTTTCAACTTGTAGGTTCCGGCCTTAATATTTCAGCTGATGAAATAAGGCCCTTCCTGTGGTGGCGTGAGTTTGTGACGCCCTTTGTTGTGTCTGTCTTCACTGAAAGCAGGGGTCGTTGACTTGGAACTCCCCGAGGCTTCACCGCTTGGCGTGATACTTGCTTGCAGAGCTTGTTGGTATCTCGGCGAGTGAGGAGCGCAACGCCTCGGCTTCATCAACTTGGTCAATGGAGTCTTGCCTCGCCTGCCTGGTTGCCCTCCTTTCGGTGTAGGCTCGCGGCCTTGGGGACCCATATTCAATGTCGTAGGCAAGATCGCCCGCCCCATAGACTAGAAAGAATGGGGTGAATCCGTGGCTCGGCTTTTCGTTGTTCAAGGCTCCATAGAACCGACGGCAGCTCTTGGTACCATCTTTTCCGTATTGGTTCAGGTGATTGAAGATCCTCGGCTTGAGCCCTTGCGTGATCATGCCGCTGGCACGCTCCACTTGACCGTTGGTCTTCGGGTGAGCTACGCCGAGGTATCCACTGATGCCATAGTCGCCGAAAAGTCGAGGAACTTCTTCCCCACTAAGTTGGTTCCGTTGTTCCGTGATGATGGAGTTCGGGACTCCAAAACGGAAATGATATTCAGAAGAAAAGAATTTCACCGCTTCTGGGGGGTTCACCACGCTCGGGCTTCTGATCCATTTGGAGAACTTGTCAATGGCTTACTAGGACGGAGTAAGTCCTCCTCCGCCTTTCCGGGGCCCAATCATAAATCGAGTCCCCACACCGCAAATGGCCAATGCGAAGAGGTATGGTTTGCAGTGCTTGAGCGGAGGAGGTGCGCCCCGCGTGCGTAGAATTGGCATTCCTTGCGTGTACGCGACGACTTGGTTCGCTGGCTCGCGACCGCCGAGGGCCAGTAGAAGCCTTGCCTGAAGACTTTACCGACTAGAGTCACCGCGGCGTGATGACCGCATTCGCGGTGGGTGTTAACGAGCAATTCTTGGCCTTCACCGAGGGTATGCATCGCATGTATACTCGAGGCTCCTCTTTTTGTAGAGTTCCCCTTTCTCTCCAATTAGTGTGAAGGACTTGACCTTCGGGCTGCTGGCCGGGCCTCGATCTTGCCCTCGGGTAGCTCTCCCGGGTGAGGTACTCCATCGGCGGTTTTCTCCGGTCGAGTGCAGGTGGGCCGCCATAGCCGAGGTGTGGCTTGGCGTGTGCGCCCCTCGTGAGCCCCCGAGGGTACTTCGAGGGGGTGTATTTTGACCGAGGGTTTATTGAGGTCTCGGGTGAGGGCGTTGAGGAACGGTACCTCGGGTTCTTTGCGACCTTGGCGATTCATCCGCGGCCTCGTTGTAGCGTCTCGGCGTATGCTTGTGCTCAAGCCCATGGAACTTTTTCCTCCAATTTGCGCGCTTCCGACAATACGCCTCCATCTTGGGTCGGTGGGGCGCCAAGGCCTTCATGACTTGGTCGATGACCAGCTGCGAATCCCCTGGTTTCCAACCGTCGGGTTCAGAGGTCCGCCCCGCGATCCGGGAGGCCGTTGTTGGCGCCTCGTATTACTGCGGCGTTGTTGGGGCGGGAAAATGCAGCGGATGGCATACCTCGTGTGAACCCGGGGGGTGAGATGAAGAGCAAACCCGGCCCCTTTTGCCTTCATCATGGATCCATCGAAATACATGGTCGGCACTCGGCTTTGGATGGATCGCGAGGGTAGGCGGGTATCGGTCCATTCGCCCTAAAGTCGGCGAGGACACTGGGATTTGATCGCCTTGCGGCGCGGGAATGATATATTTTAGCCCATAGGCTCCACCGCCCCGGCCGCCCTCTTCCCGTGGCCTCTTGGTTTTGGAGGATCTCCCAGGGGAACGAGGATACCGGCAACCTGGGTGCTTGAGGAGAAGTTGGCGGTTTCCTTCGTGTCGATGCGATGGCGTACAATAGCTTCGCATCCGCGAATACCTCGCCTTGGTGTCGGGAAAGCACTTCAGCGATGAAGTAAGCAGGCGTTATCGGCAACGTGTGCCCCTTTTTCGATGCTCCACTTACCACCACGCTGGCGACCACCGGGTAGTGGCGTGGCGTATAAGAGCGAGGGTTTCTCCCCGGGTTTGGCGGTACTAGGACGGTGGGTTTGTTAGGAGCTTCTTGAGGTTGCCGAGGGCTTCTTCGGCCTCGGGGGGCAAAGCAAAAGCGTTCGGACTTGCTTGAGAAGCCTATAGAGGGGCAAGCCCTTCTCCCCGAGGCGTGAGATGAACCTCGCTTAATGAAGCCGGGCAGCCCATGACCTACGTACTCCCTTGTGATCTTGGATCGGACCCATCTTGGTGATTGCGTCAACCTTGGTCGGGTTTGCTTCGATGCCTCGTTGAGAGGCGATAAAACCCAGCGGCATCCTCGGGGACCCCGAATACGCATTTTCGAGGGGTTGAGCTTGACTCCCTTCTTGTTTAGGCACTTTCGAAGGTTTCCCGAGGTCGCCCGCAGGTCCGACACGTTTTCTTGGATTTGACCACTATGTCGTCGGCGTAGGCCTCTACGATCCTTCCAATGAGTTCCCGAAGATGATTTGCATGCACCACTGGTATGTTGCTCAGCGTTCCTCGGCCCAAGGGCATGGTGAGGTAGCAATACATCCCGAAGGGGTGTTATGAATGAGGTCGCGAAAGCTGGTCGGACTCTTTCATTTTGATCCGGTGATAACCGGAATACGCGTCAAGAAAGGACAACGCTTTCACATCCCGCAGCGGAGTCGATAATTTGGTCGATTCGAGGCAAAGGAAAGGGAACTTTCGGACATGCTTTGTTGAGACTAGTGTAGTCCACACACATCCGCCATTTCCCATTCTTTTTCTCTACTAATCTGAGATTAGCTAACCACTCGGGGTGGAATACTTCTTTTATGAATCCGCCTCAATTAGCTTGTGGATCTCCTCGCCGATGATCTTCCGGCTGGCGTCATCAAAACGGCGCAAGCGTTACGCATGGGGGCTTTGAGCCCGGCGGATGTCTAGGGAGTGCTCGGCGACATCCCTCATTATGCCCCGGCATGTCGGAGGGTCCCCACGCGAAACGCGTCTTGGCATTCGCGGCGGAGGAAGTCGGCGGTAGCACGGCTTCCTATTTCGGATCAAGTCCGAGCTGATGGTCGCTGACTTCTCCTTAGGGTTCTCGGGATCGAGTGGGATCTTCTTGGTGCCGAGGGGGGCTCAGGCTCCCAGGCGCTTGGCCTCATGCTCGTCGTGATTTCGTCAAAGCTTCTCTTCGCATCGGGCGATGAGTGCCTCGGCAATGGCGAGTGCCTCGGTATACTCCACGCTTTCCACGCCGCACTCGTATGCATGATGGTGCGAGGGGCGGTCGTGATGACACCCTTCGCCCCCGGCATCTTGAGCTTGAGGTACGTGTAGTTCGGGATGACCATGAACTTGGCGAAAGTGGCCGCCCGAGGAGTGCGTGGTAAGTACCGCGGACCCCAAGGGATCTCAAATGTGAGGGTCTCTTGCCCGAAGTTCGAGGGGTCACCGAAGCAAACCGTAAGTCGACCGCCCGAGGGGCTTTAGCCGCTTGCGGGGGACACGCCATTGAATGCCGACCCTCCGGGCGGATCTTTGACTTGTCTACCCCTACAGGAGGTCGGGGGTTTCTTAAATAGATGAGGGTTGAGGCTGCTCCCTCCGCCCATTAGGACTTTGGTGAGCCGAGTGTTGGCGGCGATGGGATCCACTACCGATGGATAAGCCCCCCTGGTTCGGGATGTGCCGGGGTGATCCGACCGTTTAAGGTGATGGCCTGGTCCGACCACTTTGCGCAGCCTTCGGGGTTGCCGCTCCGGGCATAGACCTCCCGACGCCTCCTTCTTCTTGCCAAGACGGACATGTTCTTTGGTGCTACCAAGATCATGAAGCGATTATTCACCTTCGAACTCCTCGTTGCCCTTGGCGCCACCCTCGGGGAGCCTCTTCCTCTTCACCCTCGGGGATGGCCTTTGAGCTTGGCGAAATGTTGGCGTACCCTCTTGCACTCCCGAGGGTATGCTTGGCCAGGGTAGCTATGGTTACGGCGCATGGCTTCTTGAGCATGTCATGAAGGTTTCTTGTGGCGGGGTGGGGCCCTTGCGTCGACCGCAGCCACCATGTCTTCATCGTCCGCTTGGGTGGCGTGGCCCTTGCCCTTGTGGCTCTTATCTTTCTTTTTTCTTCTTGCTCTCCCGGGGTTGCGATCCTCGGGCTCCTCTTCAACTGCGCTTTCCCTTGCGAGCCCCGATTGAACAGAGCCCGACAGCCTCCTCACCGTTGGTGAACTTGGTGGCGATGTCCATCGGCTTCGTTTGCCTTTGGGAGTCCGCGCCCAGCCTTCTTCATGAGGTCTCGGCAGGCGGTGCCGCCAAGAAGGCCAGATGACGTCCGAATCCGGTCACATTAGGGGAGCTCGTCCGCCGCTTGGAGAAGGGATATGATGTAAATGCCAGGATTCGCCGGATTTTTGTCGGGCAGTTTGAGATCCCTGACGCAGTTACCCGGGCGAGGTATGTGCCCCCGGAAGCTACCATGCTCTCACCAAGTCCGCCTCAGCTTTGATATGAGGTTGGGTGGAAGGTGTTCCAAACGCAAGCTTCCGCGCATCGAGAGGTATAGGGGCAGATTTCTCATTATCACTTTGTCATCGGTGGTGCCCTCGCTGAATGGCATGCCACAAATTTATTAGTCGCCCACCATACCTCGACGAGTCTCTCCCGGTACTTTCGAGATGGCCTTGGGCCTCAAACAGCAGGAGTGGTGCCCTCCCTGATGTCCCCTGGTGGGAAGGCCTGAGGCCCCAAGCGATCGGGAGTACCCCGTCCTCTCGACCTGCCCGCGGCGCTTCGCCCCCGCTTGTCGCCCCTCGAGGCGAGCCACCTGAGCCTGGCTGCCTGATTTCGGCCCCTCGAGGTCGGGCTGTTGCGTCGCGGTCGGGTCTTCTATGGGTTCCCGGGACCCGGGCGGTTGCAATGGTTGTCATCCAGCGCTCGGGACCGGCGCCTTGCCGGGCTTCGGCTCGATCCCGGGTGGACGGAGCCCCCGCCGACTTCGCCTGCGATTCCTCTCGCGCCATGACGCCACAGGCCCGATCCCTCGAAGCGGAACTCTCGCTGTTGCACCGCGCTTTGTCAAGGAGTTGACTGAGGCCTTCCCGTATGCGCCTACCCTCGGTAGTGGAGGGCTCGTGCATTTCCGTGCATCAAGATGCCTGGCCGCCACGCTGTTCGGCGCTCTGCTGAACGGGCCGCTATGCCGGGATGGAGGCACTCCGACGGTCCGCCGCGGCCCGCCGCCATTGTGAGCTTGAGGTGCCTCGGGGCACGCTCGCAGCGCGCCTCCCCGCTGATGTTTTTGCCTCCGCCGCGCGGAGTCGCGTATTCCGCCCGGATTCGTCCTCGCAAATCTCGTAGCTGGGCGCTTTTGGCCGGCAGTGCCGTGGCCGCTACGGATGGACGCGGGCAGAAGCCGCCCGGCCCGAGCTCGAGCCGTGGGCGTACGTCCGTATCATCTTCGCTGGAGACGCCGCTGAATCGGCCATCCCGTGGCGGGACCTCGACATTGAAGCATTCCGCGTGGGGTCATAGTACTCGCCTTCATCGCTTCGGTGCATGGTGCGCCCGAACGCCTGCGAGGAGGTTTCGATTCTCGGACGGTAGAGCGGAGTCCCTCGCCTCGGTGACCGAGCCCGATGGAACCCGGGAGGGTGGTGATGGACGGGTCGCCCCGCATCCCGTGGAGATGCGCTCCTCCGGAGTGAATGTCCATGGGATAACGCCCCCGGGTGGAGACGGCGGTGGTGCGGCTCGTGCTCTCTCGGCGAAGGCTTCGGCGAAGGTTTCACGCCGGCGAAGATTCACGGGACTCTCCCGATATGTCCTGAGCGGAGGCGTTTTCTCGACGATTAGGGTTTTCGGGGTACCCTACCACTGCGGCGGTGGCGGGTGAGGTATTTCAGGGCCTGTGGGTTCCCGAGAGCTCCCTTCGCGAGTCGGCTGGGATCACGTCGATTTCGTGATTCGTAATCCGTTGCTGGACGCGCTTTAGCGCTGCGATGGGTCCGCCTTGCGCTCTTGCTGCGGCCGCGATGATGGGGCTTGCCGCGGTGGCGATCAAGCCCCTCCCTTCTACGCTGCGTCGGGCGTAGGATCATCTACGTGAGTTGTGGCCGAGCGCCACAAAATGCGGCGTTCCAGAAGAACGAGTGGTGTTCAGCGGGGAGCTCGTGCTCGGGCGAAAGGCGTCGGTGGAAACGAAGGCGAAACGCCATGAGGGCTCGATGGAGATGCACGATTGCACGCGCGCCCCTACGGCGCGACCGCCGGCGCTTTTGAGGAGCGGTGGGTGCCTCGGGTGCCGCAAGAAAAAGAATTTATAAGCCGTGTGCCTCCCTCGACCTGGCGTAGCGCCAAGATGGACACGGACGCAGCGGTTTATCCCGATTCCGGGCTAGCGGGCCCTACGTCCAGATGAGGGTGTGTCACGCTTTCGTGTTACCTTGCGCCAAAGGTGAGCCCTCGCAGGGAGTTACAGGCGGCCACGCGGGAGAGACGTGGTCTCAAGCCCCACGATCGTGGTTATGGTGGTGGTGTGTGTGCGTTTCCCCTCGCGTGAGCTCGGGGTTGAGCTGGTCGAATCGATCAATCTATCAGATCAAACGATCAGATCAATCGATGAATGAGGCATTATTCCCCCTTTTATAGGAGAAGGAGAGAGATAATGCTGCTTTACGCAGTGGACGCTTAGGTGGCTAATTCCCGAGGCTACATTGGTTGCATAGTGCGGCTAGGGGTGGGCTGCTTGGATGTTGCTGACCCGAGACACGCCGACTCGATCCGATGGTGGACGTGCGTCTCGGGCCTCCCCGAGGGTTCCCGTGGAGGCGTCCCTCCGCCACCGCATGGCGAGGGCGGTCCCGCGAGGTTGCCGGCTATGCGCGTGTCAAGTGCCCGAGGGACCGCCCCAACGTGGCGCTTTTTGACGGTGCTCCGGGAAATGAAGCGGTGTCATTACGGTTCCCCGTGCTTAGGGTGGTGTAACACGCCACCGGGTTCAGCTTTTAAGGCCCCATCGGTCGGATTGGGGAGACGATCTCGGCGATTCGATTTTGATCGGGCGTGTCGGATGGTAATCGGCGCCATTTGTTATATAAATTAACGCTTTAACAGAGAAATCCGCAAAGCGCCGCGGATACCGATATGTAGCTTTCCCGGGAGTATTCCGTAGTATCGATTTTCTTACCGGGAACGTGAAGTGTACTAGAAAGGTTTAGAACGCCCTAAGAGAATAATGGTAATGATGTGGGAAGAGAGGGTTAAGTTTTCTAAGTATTCTAATGAGATCTATATATGATCAAAGGCTCACTCTACTTTACTTATGTCGGAGCAACGCGGTCCGTCGATCCTAAAAAGGCGGGAAAGGGTGATCGGGGAAGGCCGCCAAAAGCTCTACGAATCACCAACGAGCGTGGTGGATTACAAAAAGGACTGAGAGGCATCACTAGAAAATGGGT
>JADLZK010003649.1:0-168866 GCA_015847255.1 Hyparrhenia diplandra
CTACTTATATTTACTACTATGATTGAATAAATATAATAATATAAGTTAGTGGATGATTTTTAGCATTATGATGTTGACAACTAAATATATGCTAGCAAATGATGTGGCTTACTAATGTGAATAGCTTGAATAAATCATAATGACATATGTTAGTTGGGTGTGTTAGTGGATGATGACGTGGATAATTTGCATGGTGAGATAGAATGTGCCGATTGGGATTTTGAGTGGAGTCGACGTGGACACTTTGCATGGTAAGAGAAATAGGTAGTGGGGTTTATATCTTTATAAAGAGATATAGATAGATATAGATATAGATAGATAGATTGTCCTATTGCTTTTGTGGGACCTAATGAGTCATCAATATGATACTCGCTCTATTTAAGATACATGTATTGAATGCCTAAAATTAATTTATCCCAATTTATAAGATTTAAGATATGATCTAGATTAATTAACCCTATACTATATTCATTCTTGCTTTTAAACCTGATCCATGCGTGCCTTTTAAATGCCATCTTGCACGAACGATTTATGATCAGTAACCGAATAACGGGCCTAGATTCTCTAACTTGTCAAGGCAAGTCGGATGTGACTTACCCCATGCCCGATGCCTCCATTCCAAATCCAACTACGATAGATAGAAGAAAGTGACTTTCCCACCACAGATAAGAAAGCCCAGTACCGCTTAATCTGGCCCAACATGGTTGGCTGCCCTCGTGGCCGCCAACAGAAGCGTTTGGAAATTGTTTTGCAGAAAATTTTGTTGACGGAAAGAAAAACATTCTTTTTAACCGTTTCATTGAAAATTCAAAAACTAGATACTGCTCCATAAAATAGAAAGCCGATCACTTGTTTCCCCGTGATTAAGAGGATTAAGATTAAGATCACGTGATTAGGAGGATTTGACAAATCTCTTTTTCTTTTCATAGATTAATTAATAATTAATTAAAAATCTATTAAAAAATGGATCAGATTTAATTAAGATATTTATTTCCTAATATGTAAATAGAATACCATAGCGTTGCACATTTAAAATACTTAGCAAAATACTCATTTGATTCTGCTATGAAAATTTTTAGTTTTTTTAGAAGTATATATATAAAAATACTTAGTAAAACTTTATGTTATTTCGGTTTCATAGATAGTAATCCTGCTGTACTTGGGCGTAATCACAAATGGGCTTTTCTTACTTGGGGTAGAAACGTTGCTTTTACTATGAGCCATTGGATGTGGAATGGAGGCATCGGGCATGGGGGTAAGTCACGGTGACTTACCTTCAAAGATAGTTAGAGAATCTGCCAGCCGAATAACATGCACGCCTACCTTTTTAACCTATATGTTGCTAGGATATTAAGCAATTTGATAACCAAACTATAACTAATTAGTGAGAGACAAGTTAATCTTTTGGCTATCATTATCTATGTATGTTTATATCTCTTGTTCAGGTAGAGTTTAGAAATCGTTTCCAAATTTTTCTAGAGCCCATTGTCCTCAGCCGCGCAAGCGTGGGACAGCGACTTGCCGGCGTGCTCGTCGAGTGGTCCGGTCTGTGTCCTGGTTCTCCCCTGTCCCTCCCTCCCTGTTTCAAATCAGGACCAGGAACACGGGATTTTTGGCGAGTAAAGCGTGCTCGCCTGCTCGGTCAAGGAAAGGAAAAGTTTCCGAAAGAGGGACAGCGGCGAGCCGGGGCGCATTTCGGTTGCTTGGATCGGAACCGACTAGCCGAGCAAGCGCGCCGGAGTCCGGATGGGCTCCTCGTCCACTCCGGCGGCGGCGCCGAGCCGGCGCAAGGTCGCGCTCTACCTGGCGCTCCTCACCCTGCAGTACGGCGCCCAGCCCCTCATCTCCAAGCGCTTTGTCCGGTAAGCCCATCCTCGCTCGCGCCAGCCAGAGCGCCTTCCCTAGTTGATTTTGCAGCAGTAGACGTCTTTTCTACCCTAAAACTAGAACTAGAACTAGAACTCCCGTGCTCGGATTTTTTTTTTTCCAAGACCATTTGATAAGGCACGTACCATTTTGGAGTCGCGGAACGAGCGAATTCTAGTTGCCCCCTTGTAGACATCCACATTGTGGAGGTGTGGGAGCCTATGCGGTAGCATTTCAGCTATTACGGGAAATTGGGATACATTGATCTGACACGGAAGCTTTTGGCTGCCTCCGTAATCTGAGACCTGAGAGCTTTATAGGATGGTTAATACAGCACACATGGTTCTCCTTCTAAAAAATGACGACGTACATGAGGGAGATTACCACGCAGTAGCCTTATGCACAACATTGCAAACATCTTCTCCAAACTTCTTGCAAACAGATTGGCACCAGACCTCGGTGGCATTGTGTCAAGCTGCCAAAGTGCCTTCATAAAAAAGCATTGCATCCAAGGCAATTTTTTTTTTTATTGTTGTAAAAAAAAAAAAAGGCAATTTTCTATTTGTCCAGAACACAATCCGTTGTTTATACACGCGTAAAACATCTGCCCTCTTCCTCAATCTAGATATCGCTATCGCTAAGGCCTTTGACTCATTTAACTTGGGTTATCTCCTTGAACTTCTCCAAAGGGTCGGGTTTGGCCTAAAATGGCGTCAGTGGATATCTATCTTTTTCGGAATAGTAACCTCAGGGGATCTCCTCAACGGCATCCCCAGCAAACACTTTACACAGGGCAAGGGAATTCAACAAGTTATCCCTCTCTCACCGATGCTCTTTATCCTATAGTGGTTGATCCGCTTCACCACTTGATTGAGCTAGCTTCAGAACAAGTTATGACAACTCCCATTGGCTCACAAGAGCTCAATCTTCACATTTCCCTATACGCAGACGATGCAGCTATTTTCATCAACCCAATCTGCCAGAATTGGACACCATTCGCCACATCCTTGACACTTTTGGACAGGCTTCTGGGCTGGCCCCGCTCCTAAAAAAAAAAAAAAAGCTTCCATCCTCTCAATTAGCTGCCAGGGAGTAAACATCGACCAAATTATTTTAAGCTTTCCAGGGCAGCTCTTGTCTTTCCCTTGCCGTTATCTTGGCCTAAGAAAACTCACCAAAGCACATCTTCAGCTTATCATTGACAAAACTGGGGCAAGACTACATAGCTTGAAAGGCCAGCTGACTTTGATCAATTCGGTTTTCTCATCGATTCCAAGATACGCGCTCATGGTTTTTCTCCTCTCCAAATGGGCCAAAAAGCAACTTGGTAGGATCTGAGGTTCCTTCCTTTGGACAGTGTGTGACAATGCTAGTGGCAGCCAATGTCATGTAGCTTGGAAATACTGCATGCTGCCCTCAATTTGGGCGGACTTAGCATCTTGAACCTTGAAAGATTTAGCCGCGCATTTCGCCTACAGTGGCTTTTGTTAGACTGGACTGAAGACTCCAAACCATGGGCAGGCTCTGAACTTCCTTGTAATGGCACTGACCTTCAGCTTTTTGAAGCCTGCCATCATTTCAATCGGAGTAGACAACAAGGCCCGTTTTGGCAAGACAATTGGCTCAACTGTAGTCACCCAAATACATAGCACCGTCCTTGTTCAAGCTGATTAGTCGCACGAACAGCTCTGTCGCGTTGGACTGTCCGGTGGGAGGTGGATTTGCATTCTCTGCTGCAAAATTTCTATGGTGGTCCATGACGCTGAATTTGTTAATCTTTGGTCACAAGTCCAGCAGGTCGAGCTCCTGCCAAACAACCTTGAGAACATCAGCTGGAAATGGACAAGAGATGGCTCCTACACCTCAAAATCAGCTTACCTTTCACAATTCAAGGGTTCCTTCTCGCCGTTTGATCCCAACCTTGTGTGGAAGGCCAAGACCAAAAACAAGTACAAATTATTTGCTTGGACGCTAGTCCAAAATGAATTCTCACAGCAGACAACCTTGGAAATAGGGGCTGGCCACACCAGCCCACATATCTGTATGCCACACCGATCCAGAAAAGGCATTGCATCTTTGCCTTGACTGCCCCTTCCCAAACTTTGTTTGGGTGTGAGTACTCGCCATTCTTACTTGGACCTCCCACTGAACATCGTGTCAGATGACTTCACAAATCGTCGCGCCAGACGGTTGGTGGCATGAAACCTCCAAAGCCACACCAAAACCTTCACGTCATGAGCTCAATTGGATCGTAATCTACATCATGTGGAATATTTGGAAAGAGAGAAACATACACATCTTTGAACATTCATCATTCAGTGCAGATGAAGTGGCATTCTGCACCGTGGGGGCATAGGCATTTAGTCATTAACCAATGTAGAAGTGCCCTTTTGTAGCACCTTAAGCATCGCTATTGTATGTTTCCATTTTTCTTCCTTTTCTCAGCTTCAGGTCCTGGATGTTTATCCGCACCTCTCGCCTGAATGTTTTTCAGGTTTGCAAAAGTGGTGTATAGCTTTTTCTTTTTCTCCCTTTTAATCAATTAGGCAGAGCTCCTGCCTCGTTCTGAAAAAAAAGAAGACAAAGATTTGATCGATGTTTATTCTAGTTATACTGTTCTAGTCAGTTGAGACTTGATAAATTGGATAGGGTAATAAATTTTCTTGTTTAAGATCAAGTAGATAGGTTCCTCTATGTGATAATCATATAGATGAACTGGATGGGACATGGTATAGATGAATCAGATGGACATAGCTCCCTTTCTTTGGTAATACCTTAACCAAACCATGAAAAGTGCATGAGTTCATACCAGAATTTTCAGCATGACATTCATGGCTTTGAGATGCAAGGTTTTCTGTTTTTTGTGAAATTGTATTCTTTGCACGGCTATTTATTATGAAGGGAACGGAATATGATTTTGAATGTACTGAACCCTTTGTTGTTTCTACAACTGCAGCCAAGATACTATAGTTACCACACTAGTTCTTGCAACGGAAGCAGCAAAGGTCTGGTACTAGTTTTTATTATGATTAATATGACATGTTTTTCACTTGGGTGCTTCTGATTTCCTTTTCATCTGTATAGGTTATTTGTGCGATCATTTTATTGATTGCAGAGGGTAGTCTGAAAAACAGTTCAGTAACTGGACTCTCACTGGATCACTGATCATGCGTCTGGACTGCCTGCTGCCATCTATGCCCTTCAGAATAGTCTGCTGCAAGTATCATACAAGAATCTGGATTCCTTGACCTTTTCAATCCTTAACCAGACTAAGCTTTTGTGGACAGCATTTTTCACATTTCTTATTTTGGGGTATGTCCCTATTTGCATTTCAATTTCTTACAAATATTCAGGTTGAACATCATCTGAAGAAATAACTACCAGAATATGTATGCAAGTATTATAGTTAGAACTTCCTTAGTATAGAATACTTGTGGAGCCATTTCATCCTTCCCATATCGTGCCTGAGATCAGAAGATAATCACTTAATGGAAAAGAAGCACTTCTTAAAACTTGTCTGGTACTGTAAAGTTTACCTGCAACATTGTTCAGTATGTGGAAGTCCACATGAAAAATCTACATATTTAAAATCAGCTACAAAGCTAATTATTCAATGAGCCTACTTGTCCATGCCTTTTTTTAGCTCAAGAGAGATAGTAGTGTCCATAAAAAATGTGTGTCTTGGGTGCACCGCTCAAGAATTTCACAGAACTAGTAGTGGTTAATGTGTTATGAAAAACGAAATCCCAGCATGGAGTTTCATCCTCAAGCCTAGAATTAGCCTGTTTTGGAAGTAGTCAACTTTGTGTCTATTTAGTCATGCTTTGGTTTGGAGCTAATTCTTGGGTAGATCGTGTTAGTAATCAGAGCTAGGCTTAGTCTCTACAGATCACTTACCACATGAAAGTTGGGACTATATTATGTTTCATTTGAAATTTTTGATACATCATATCACATAATTAACTCTCTAATTAAAGAACTACCAGCTCTCAGTAGTTTGATTTCCTTTTGCAACATCGCAGACAAAGGTATGATAATAGTAAGTCCAGCACTCATTAGTTTGATTGCAACATCGTGCAGGCAAAAGCAATCTTCCAGGCAAATTTTAGCATTGGCCCTCTTAATTGGTGCTGCCGTTCTTTTAAGTGTGGGGGAGAGTAGTAGCAAAGGTTCCAAGGATGGTGGCTCTGACTATATCTTGCTATATGGTATCATTCCAGTTACAGTCGCTTCTATGCTGTCTGGGTTGGCTTCTTCATTGTGTCAGTGGGCATCTCAGGTTGGACTTTCGTACCTTGTTACTTTCCAGGATGCAGTTTATGGTCAATGCTTACATATTCACTAATGCTTCAGGTCAAAAAACATACCTCTTACATGATGACTATAGAGATGTCCTTTATTGGAAGTATGTGCTTGTTAGCAAGTACCTATCGGTCACCAGATGGAGAGGCCATCAGGAAATATGGATTTTTCCATGAATGGACTTTCTGGACTGTGGTGAGTATTCTTTGTTATTCCATTATGTTTTTTACCCCTCTCACTGTTGGTAAATTCTGGACATGACCCAAGTTGTCTGTACGTGCATTAAAAATCATAAAGATTTGGTGCTTAACTGTAGTTGTACAATCTAGTTTCAGAAAATAAACAAACTGGGATAGCTAAAATGTACACATTGGATGCCGTTATGTGATTCAGCAGTTAAATCATTTGGATTCTGCACAGCCTTAGCATGCATGCTGTCTATACCTGGTCCAATGGGCAGGTTTAGGTGGTTCCTCTCATTGGGAGAAGATATACCTGTTCCAACGAGCGTGCATCCCCGACATTGGTTCACCTTGACAGAACATTTTTTATGGCAGATTGGGAGGTGATCTTCCTCAACTGTCTATTACAAAAGGCGGTAACAATGCTGTCAGATCACTGCCTACTACTCCTTGGCTTGCATGACAACCTATCTATGAAACACTGGTTCCACTTGGAGAGTTTCTGGACTGACCTTGATGGGTTAATGAACACCATCAAGACTTGGGAACAGCCAGCATATAGTTTGTGCCCGGTTGAGCATCCATCAAATTCAAGCGCCTGAGGGAGCGCTGCAGAGCTGGAGTCAATGCCAAGTGGGCAATATCAAGGGCATGCTTGGTTTCTTGGCTCAGTACTGTGCTGCCTTGCCTAGCTAGGATACTGACCGAGCTATGTTTGGATGTCGAGCTAACTTTTATCATAGCTTGTGCAAGCAAGGTTTGGAAGCTGTAACCCTTGCTAGCTCAAGCCAGCCAAGTTGGCTCTCCTGGCCCGGTAAGCTCCCTCGTGGCTAACGCTGGTGAGGTGAAGCGAACTCGCCTGGGAACCAAGCACGCCCCCAAGTTGCAGCTGGCATGGTGAGAGAAATCCTGCACTGTTTAGCAATTGCCCAGGACACAAGATCTTTATCCCTGGATGAGTAGGGGCTGAGGTGAAAACTCCAGCAGCACTCACTGGGGGATGTGCCATAACATGGCTACAGTCACACGTCTTGAACCTGTGGGAAGGGGATGGGAACATTGCTTTCTTCCATTGCATTCTCGGCGTCACCAGAGGAAGAACTTTATTGCCAAACTGATCACCGATGGGCAGATGGTGACCGACCAGGAGGAAAACACCAGGTGGTTTATGTCTACTTTGAGGGGCCATGGGCACTGATCAGCGGTGGGATCACTCCATCAACCTAGAAGCACTAGGATTACTGAGCATGACCTACTTGCTCTCGATGTGACATTCACGGAGGTGTGCAAAACAGTCAAGGATTTCCCTTCCGATAAGTCACTAGGCCCCAAAGTGGGCAGGTTCTACAAGCGTTGCTGGGGAGTAATCAAGTCTGACCCCCTAGGAGGCGTTTGGTCAGTCCCAAAGAAGGTGGTGGATGCCATTGCTGTCAAAGTCTACCAACCAATAAGCCTTATACATAACTTTGCCAAGCTCGTAGCTAAGCTGATGACGAACCACCTGGCACAGACTTCAAGAGATGGTGTCGCGCAATCCAATTTTATGCTGCTTCAACAGACAGCCAAGTACTTACACTAGCACAAGGAGCCCAGAATCATGATGGAGCTTGGATACCTTGACACCGGTGCTTGACTGCAGACATGCAGACCAGAAGAGGAATGCCACACCCATTGAGTCGCAAAATGTGTGATCTGGTTGATGAGGACTTTTAGCACTTATGACCTGTGCGTTCGCCCTTGAGGCCTCATTGCATCTTTAGCTGCTTCAGCATCCCAGACCAGCCAGCTGCACCGATGGACAACTTTGTAGAGTTGTGGCATTGATCAGAGCTCCTTGTATGCAAGAAGAAACACATGAGCTTCAACTCGCTGGTCATCCTAGGTGCATGGACGATTTGTAACCACAGGAATGACTGTCTTCAGCACCGGTCACCTTCCATTGAGTGCTTGCTGCAAACGGTAGGGACCGAGGTCCATCAATGGATCCTCTCGGGGGCAAAGGGTCTTATTACCTTTTTGTCCAGTCTTGTTTTCATATATGTATGTATATAAGAGGGGGATGTAACGTTAAAGATGAGTTTTCTTTGTAACAAACTAGTTCTATTTGCAATGACATGCTATTACTGAAATCCACCGGACACCTTTTACAAATTACAATTTTTTTTTTTTTTTTTTCGAACACGCAGGAGAGCTGCGTATCATTATATTAATAGGAGAAAAAGAGTCATACATAGACCGAACACACACACACACACACACCAAAGCCAAGACACTAAATCACCGGCTAACAGAAAACACAAATTACAATATTTCCAGTACACAATTTCAATCTTCTGCTTTCTGTAATTAACTCTATGAGATATATTTTCAGTGTTCAGTTTTTTTTTTTTTTGTTAATGTAGAACGTAGAACATTAATTAGTTGTTAAGGTAGCACATCAGTCTAGCAGGCTAGAAGTTAATCTAGGCATTCTAATTTTTTTATGGATGGTTCATGGTTAAGACAGGATAATATCCTGGCATTGCACCCTCGCCATTTGCCTTGATAATTAGGCTTTTCCATATTGATGTTTGCATCTGTTCCTCGACTGGTCTAAAATAGTCAAGTACATAAATGTTGATCTTTGAGGATCTAACTAGGATATTGCTACAGTGTCTTTAGTGCAAGTTAACTTTTCTCAAGGACCAAATTATTGAAATAGGTATTGCCTCCCTTTATGCTTCAATTTTTAATGCCAATCTTTTGAAGGCACTGATATGTCCTGCATTGACTGAAAAGTACATCTGACACAGATGGAAGCAAAAGCTGTAATAGATCTTCATTGATGTGTGGGTCTCTAATGACCATTCTTTACCTCAGGTACCGGTATTAATGAATGCTGTGGGTGGAATTCTTGTTGGTCTTGTCACAACTTACGCAGGCGGCGTTAGAAAGGCAAGTGCCTAAACTGACATTAAATGAAAAACAGCCATGCCTTTCATTGACATCTGGGAACTGGACTTTTTTTTCAGGGTTTTGTTATAGTCTCAGCTCTCCTTGTAACTGCACTTCTACAATTTGTGTTTGATGGGAAGCCACCATCACTCTACTGCCTGATGGCATTACCACTTGTCGCAACAAGCATATTCATCTACCAGAAGTATCCATATGTTGATAGGAAGAAGAAAGACTGATGTGCATAATTTTCAGAGATGGAAAATATCATCAGCAGGGTGTAGTGCTAACCTCATCTGGAATTTACACCTTCAAGTGGGCCAGATGTGACTCTTGAAGAGTTGCCTGTTCATGAAGCTCTATTTCGATTATCTACTGATCTATATATAGAATTAAATTAGTAGGATACTAGCCTGGAATCAGTTTCAGCAGGTAGTTGACATGCTTGCATGTCGCTTCTTGAAGAAGTATTTACATGTGCAGCTGTCTATATTTGCACAGCATTATGAACCTTTTGTATCTTCCATGGATTGTTATTTAGACTATGTGACTTTGACTTTAATATATATTTTTATGATGACAGACACTAAAAACCAATTATTGTATGTTAAACCCTTCTCATTAAGAATCTGCACTATGATAGTTGTTGGTTTTATCCTGCAACGACTCATCTAACTCAAGATGGTTTTGCTTGTCAATTGTGATTGCTGCGGTTCCCACTCGGCCAGGGCAAAGCATCATGTGCATGATGTGCTCGTTGTCCCAGCCTATGGCAGAGTGGAGAGGCTGCCATGCAATTGCTTAAGTATCTATGTTGTCTCCGGTAGCATATCTGGTAGATTTTCTACTTATCATAAGATGTGCAATCCTTGTAAATCATTTATGTTGCCTCTAGTAAATCTCATTGTTTGTCATCCTAAACTTCAACTGTCTTTCATATCACCTAATTAATTCACCTCGGTGCATTGTGAAAAGTTTCAGGTTACTTTTTATTGTGGCGTAGTAGCAGCAGCAGGCAAGAGTGGCACACAATCTCAGTGCCAAGATGTTCCCTTTGAGTCCTCACAGATAGCAGGTAATTTCTACATGTCTACCAAACTGAGAAAACACCTCTATGTTGACTATCCCATCAACAAAAACTGCAATAAGACAACAACCAGATACAAAATGAACCTGATGCTAGAAAACTCTTATCTGACGAATTATACATATCTCGTGGACGCCTAGCAACCTATACCACAAGGTTCTATACAACTAGCTTCACATAGCCATTATTGCATCCAGGAAGTTGCATGATTGATGACTTGCATGCACACCAAGGCTATAGACGAACAAAAAGTGATAATAATTTACATATGTATATAATATAATTCTCTCTGCCGAACTCCTAACCAATTAATCCGGACACACAGCACTAATTATCCACTTCCCACCCTGTTGTCCTGCATTAAGAGATTCATAAAAAAAATGGATCATTAGTAGGCATTGGGAATGTTCTACTCAGCTACTGCACATCAAATTCAAGTTGTAAGTTAATTTTAACTGCCACATTAACAATGACTTGAGACAACTACTGTCTACTTTTTGCTATAAGCTACAAATTTTCAATTTATGACAATGCATTTTTTCTGCAAAAATAAGTTACCGTGCAACTGAACTCACAATGACTGAGAGAGTTGACTCCAGTTCATCATCGTATGTGATTGTTGATGCCTGTCCAAATAACTCCTACTAGAAATGTCAGCCTCATCGGCAGCATAAGGATCAGAATGTCCCGAAGCTGCCGGAGGTGACCAGACCGGCACCACTCCACCTTCCCTGCCTGTCCAGCTGCTCGATGCCTCTGAAACTGATGGAGCAATACCTAGCACACGGTGCATGTTGTTCTGAAGATTCTGCTGCTGATGGTTGCCATTCATCCTGACAGTATTGCCAGTGCCACCGTCAACTGTTTCTTCCCTCTCCGCCCGTGCCTGCAAATGAATGTTTGACGGCACTTCTGGCCTACTGTCCTCACTGGCGTTGCCAAAATCTGCAGTGAGTTCAGTTTCAGCTCTAATGAATGAGGAAGTCATGCTAGGCACCATCTGATCTTCTCGTCTCCGACCAGCCACTGCTGGTGTGTGGATAGCAGGTTGAACCGGTTGTCGATCCACTTCCATGCGTAATTCTTGAGGGAAGTCAATTGGTGGCTCATCTGTGGAATCGCCGAGGCCTTCTTCCATTCCATTCTCCATCGCAGCACGAGAGGCTGCCTCAAGCTCCCACATCTCTGACAGGGCATCCTGCAACCTGGAATTGGCAGCATCTAACTCAACAATGGGTCGTGGGTAGTTGGAACCTAGCTCAACTCCTGCAGCCTGAAGCACAGACTCAGGTGCATCCCAGGGGTGGTGTATCCATTCCGTTGGCAGCCTCGCCAACTCCGGTAGCCATCGCCGTACATACTCCCCATGCGGATCAAACTTGTACCCTTCAAACTGAACACATTGCAAATTCAGTTGATATAATTCATCAAGGTGCTGCTTTATTATCCATGAAAAGATTGAATGAAGGGCCTAAAGTACCTGAGGGTTGTCAATGCGGTCAAGCTCACGGCCATCAGGGAGAGACCCAGAAATGTACTGCCAGCCCAGTGCGTCACTCTCAAGGTCAGCATCCAGCAAGGTGTCCCAGAAGTACTTCATCCCCCAGCGCCATGGCAGCTGGAGTACCTTGACAAAGAAGCTAGAGACGACAACACGTATCCGGTCATGGACCCACCCAGTGGCCCAGAGCTCCCTCATGCCAGCGTCGACAAGAGGGTAGCCAGTCCTCCCTTGTCTCCAAACCTTGAAGTACACCTCATTGACGACCCAGGGGAAGAACCTGAGGTGCGACAGAAGGGGCTTCTCGTGGCTGCAGGGGTGGTTGAAGGTGAGGTACCTCGAGTACTCCCGCAGGCCGATGGAGCGGAGGAATAGGGTGCAGCTCTCGCCGCCAGCATGGTTGCCGTCGTTGCTCCACATGAGCTGCTTCATCCGACCTGGTGGAATACCTTGCGGACGCTGAGCTCACCGAAGTGCAGGTACGGAGACAGCAGGGACGTGCTGGTACTGTCGGCCTTCTTGCGGTTCACGGAGTAGTCCATCAGTGGACCGTTGAGGAAGGCCGTCAGTGCCTTGTCAGCATTCTGCCACCCTGGTGACCACGCCCTCGCGAGCAGCGCGTTGCTGCCCCTCTCGGACTCGTCTTCAAAGATGAGCTCGTCCCACGGACACCTTGACAAGTCGCCTGTGGAGCTCAACAAACGAAGCAAAATTCTATGTCAGCGATTGATCTGCAAGGACTGGGTCCCCTACAGTATGAGCATCAGAACTCTGTAGCTGTAGGCTATGTGTTTGGATACCTGAATTGATCCTCTTGGGCGGCAGCAGTGGTGCGGCGGGGTCCGGCATGCACAGGCACCTGTTCCAGAATGGTGCGAACATGGTGAAGGGGCAGCCGTCGTCGTCGAGGACTTCCCACGGCTCGTACAGCAGATCCGCGTTGAAGGACTGCACAGTGATGCCCTCAGCCGCCAGCTGCTCCTTCACACGGTGGTCCCGGACCAGCGACAGCGGGTCTGCACGGCGGGCACCAGACAGCGATCGGTGAGCAACGGAAGACCGTTCGTGTCAGTCGGCCCAGTTGATAAGGTGCTTTATTTTTTCTTTAATGATGGTTCTTGGGAGAAGAGTCGGTGTGTTTAGAAGACCGAATTTTGGGCCGAAATTTCTGTAACGGGTCACATCGTACACTCAGAAGACGTTTCGTTTGTTAGTGGTAAATATTATCCTATCATGGTAAAGAATAGGATCAAAAGAATCGTCTCACAATGTATATCTTCAATTAGTTTTTTTTATTTACCTAAATTTTTATAGAAGCCGGCAAGTGTATTTGGGTACATTAAATGTTTCGATGTGATAGGATGTGATATGATGTGATAGGAATGCAGAAAATTTTGGAGAAAATTTGAGCTTCTAAACACACCCAAAGATGCAGGTTGTTTGGTGACTACCAGTGGCTGGCTGCAAGGACTTTTTGGAATTAAAGAGGGCGACGGCGACCAAAGTTAGTAAGGCAGGATGATGCTAGTTGCTAAACTTGGAGTTGGTTTACGTGTGGAGTAAGGGTCTTAAGGTATGAAGAATATCCATTAATGGCAGATATGTACTACAAGCAAAACTGTTCATGAAAAGATCCTCCTCTCTCTAAAAACAGAAAACATTATCCTCTGCTTTACTATTTGGATCGTGAAGAACTGGATCCCCTTGAACCAGACAGAGCAAGGCTAAAAAACCATAATCAAAATCGATTTTAACACGAAGTCAAAGCTGAAGATCTGCATATACTCTGTGGCACAAAGAAGCCAAGAACAGCTGCAACATGTAACAACATCCAGAGTGGGAGAGAAGGATCGAACCGTAGAGGTGGTTGAAAAAGAGGTGCGTGGCGCCGGTGCTGCGGACGAGGTCGAGCAGCGCGACGACAGCGTCGTTGGAGCGGCGGGTGACGAGGCGGCCGGCGCCGAGCCGTCGGAGCGAGGCGTCCAGGTGCTTGAGGCTTTGGCTGAGCCACCAGCGGGACACCCTGCCGGGGTAGTAGGGCCCGTCCTCCTCCGGCGCCCACACGTACGCCGGCACGACCTCCCCGGCCGTCCGAGCGGCTGCCGCCAGCGCCGGGTTGTCCTCCACGCGCAGGTCTCGCCTGAACCAGACCACCGTCCGCACCCCCCGGCTCGCCGGCGCCGCTCATCGAGGACTGCGATGCTGACATGGCACCTCACCCTATCCAAGAATCCCCAGACACAGGAACAAGCTCTTGGCCCTCCGGCGAGATCCGCAGCAGCTCAAGAATCGGTCAAGCAGCCAAGAACAAGATCCTGGCTCTCTTGTATGAGTTGCGCAGGCGAATCAAGCTGCTTCACGCACTGAGTGAGGAACTGCGGAAAGGCTGGACTGGATTGGCCTCTTCTCTTCACTTCAGGTAGACTGCAGTGGAGATTGAATAATCTGACCAATCCAATCTACCCTTCTATGATTGAATAATCTTCTCTTCAGGTAGTCCAGAGTAAAATTTTCGCCTGGGGAATCGATGATGTTGCAGAGAGAGAGAGATTGGCAGAGGGGCTTTGCTTTGCTTTGCTAGTCTGGAGAGGCGAGGGTGTGGTCCAGTGGAGAGGGAGGCCTGCGGATATTGCGATTGGTTGGTTTGGATTTGCTCTCGCCTTTTCCTCTGGGCCCTTTATCTCCTCCCTCGTGCTCGCCTCTCCCATAATATTCCCTCTCCATTTTTCCATTTTTGTTTTCCCCATTTTGCGTGAGAAAAGAATTTGGGGGTATTAGATTCCCGTGGAACTCATACTTAGCCACTGGCGGGTAGGTCCTGCATTAGCGCCTGGAACTTTTCCTTTGCTGCCTTCGTGTGGTTATAACAGTAACTTTTATTACGAAAATAAACAACTTCTTGAGGTTAAAAAGTAATATTCTATAAAAACATGAGACACCGTCTTCTAATATTGAAGTCAACTATAAGTGCATGCAAACGATAATTGCCAAATCCAAAAGTCCTCCGAAAAAGAAAAAAGGAGATGAACATGCATCTTTCCTTAATCTACCTGAAATTTTTCACAAAGCTATTTATTCTGTGATGAAGTATATAATGGTTTATTCATGGCCATTCAGTGGTGTACGAAGCTTCTCTATTTTGTTTATCTTTATCTCCCATTTTGTTACCAAATAGTCATGTATATGTATTTAATATAATCCTCTACCTCTAAGAGCAAGTATTATAATATACCAACAAACCGGGGGTAGAAAAGTTCCTCGCGCCTTCTCCCAAATTCCACCCATACAAGGTTGGCTCTTTTCTAATTAATACAAGGGCCCACTTGTCTACCTCCCTCACACGTTTTCTTGGTTCTTGTGCCCCAAGCCGGCTTGCTTACTGACTTCTCCTCTCTCCTTCCTTCTCTCCTCCACATCAAGATTTAAGGCAGAACTGACTTCTATAATACTACTTGCTCTAACATAGATTGTACGGGTTGTTTGGTTAGTAGCCTCCCAGGTAGGAAAAGCCTCGATCCTCAACCTAATAAGTGCTTAAAAGCAAACGTATGGGAGAGCACGGCCAGCTATGCAAATTTATCTACAGTTGAATCAAACAGACCTTATATGATACATCATACATGGAGTATTTATAATTATTCATATGGCCACGGTAACAGGCTAACAACTAACCACTCATTCTAGTTTGAACTTTTGCAGGTAGGTAGTGAGGTTTATTCGCGCAAAGTGAGGCATGAGCTCTATCCTAAGTTAAGTTGAGTTCGATCAAGCTATTAGGAAAAAATATTAGTATACTTTAAATAAATGCACGTGTAAGGAATATTTTGTGGAGAATTTAATGAAGCTAATTTGATATAAAAATTTGATCAAAGTTAAATAACTTTAATTTATGACAACTAAAGTGAGGGACTTGTTAGTGGGGCTTCAAACTTAAGGGTTGGAATTTTGTTTCCTTATTAAAAAAAGAAGGTACGACTTTAAATGGCTTCTGTCAAACATCTACCTACAGCCGGGAACCCACATGTCATCCTCACTTCTTGGCCGTCCAATAGCCACCTATGGCATGTTCAACCGTGAGGACTTTAGGAGCAGATTAGGCTCCTTCCTTGCATCTCCTTCATTCTTTAGTTTGGGCTTCTGCTTCCTAATCCTTGTGTCTTGGACTTCTTAGTATGTCGTCTTGTAGGCCTTCAACAAAGCTTCTAGTGTCTTGCTTGAGGTATTGAATCATTCGGATCATAACTTTGCCTCGGGGTGTGTTCGGTTGGTGAAAAGTGAACCCGAAAAGTGCTACAAGCACCCGTCACATCAAATCTTTTATCGCATGCATGGAGCACTAAATGTAATTAAATAAAAAAACAAATTGCACAGTTTATTGAAAAGTACGAGGCGAATCTTTTTGAGCATAGTTAGTCTACGATAGGACAATAATTATCAAATACAAACGAAAAAGTGCTACAAAGAAATTTCAACCCAAAAATATTTCACCAACTAAACACACCCTCAGTCCAAGTCCACTTTGCATGTTGTTGAACTAATCCTTATATACATGTTCATCAAAACACCAAAATCCAACTTGACGGCCCATAAAGTGGATTTTCCTTAAACAGGTATATGTTCAGTGCGTCTAGTAATGTCACCACGCCACGATTCGAATCCTAGCATGGCTTTAAGTTATAGTAGTCTTTTATTTATTCTTATGGTTGATATGATTCTATGGGGGTGTTTAGTTGGTGAAATATTTTGGGTTCGGGAACTGAAGCACTTTTCGTTTGTATTTGGTAATTATTGTCCTATCATGGAGTAACTAGTCTCAAAAGATTCGCCTCGCATTTTCAACCAAACTATGCAATTAGTTTTTTATTTGCCTACATTTAATGCTCCATGCATGCATTAAGAGATTTGATGTGACGGAGAACTGTAGCACTTTTCGGGTAGGTGCATGGCAACTGAACACTCCCTATGTTATTTAGAGCACCTATATAGCTAGCTAGCTAGTGCCCCAATTATGATGGCATGCCATGCTCTATATAGGGCTAATAGTTACTCTCTTTCGTACTTGTAAAGGATGTCGTTTAAGATAGTTGCACGCTTTGCGACCGGGACGATGAGACTATCGACCACTTGCTTGTGTCCTGCGTCTTCACCGAGGCGAATCCGCTTTGTTCCTCTCACGAGTCGGCCTCGACCACTTGTGTCCTTCGCGCGGACTCCACGCTCGTCGACCGGTGGCTCCGGACCCGCTACTTGGCTCCGCAAGATGTCGAGGCGCGCCTTGACTCCACGGTTCTAATTGTCGCTGGGTAATCTAGAAGGAGCGTGGAACAAACGCACCTTCCAGCGGGGGCCACCACCGGCTCCTGGAGAAGCCGCTTGAAGAGGGCGGCTCTTGGGTAGATGCTTCAGCGGAGTTTCCCCCTCTCTTGGCGTCTTCGGTTATAGCTACGCTTACCTCTACTCCTTGTCGCAAAGTTGGTTCCCTTCCTAGTACAACGCTCTAAGCTCCACCGGCACGACCGGTGCCATTTATATGTGTTCTGCCTAGTTGGCCGCCCAGGCATCTCACTATGGTAGACCGCTAGGATGTAATCGGACATTCCCACATCTCTTAATGCAAAGCGGGCAATGCCCGGTTTCGAAAAAAATGCCGTTTAAGATAGCTATATAGGCTCCAAATATAACTTTGACCTCTTGTTATTATAAAAATATTTTTAGAAAAGTGATATATGTATACTTTTATAAAAGTATTTTTTAAAACAAATCTATTCATATAATTTTCATATTTGCAAACTCAACAACTTAGAAGTTATTGGTGATTTACATACCCAATGTTTGACTCAAACATTGTCCAAAATGATATCTTTTACGAGTACGGAGGGAGTAGTTTTAGATCTAAACGGATCCAAAGTCTAGCTAATTGTTAGCTGAATATCTAGCTAACAACTATTTTGCTAGTTGGATCAAACCAGCTAATAGTCAGTGAGCTAATATGGCAGCTAGCTAATGGATCAGCAAGCTGAGCCACACGTTTACATCTAACAACGATCCACACGATGCCGGCCAGCACATGTGGCAAAACAGTGAAGCACTTAAAATATTTAGAATTCAAAAGCTAAGTATACCTGTCTAGCCGTGTGTAGCACGGTACGACATCGTCACACCTTAACCAAAACATGGATCGCAGACCTGTAGGACGTACTGTCCATCTATAGATGCTACTAGAACTTATTGTCAGAGAATCAGTTTACTATAGGCTAAAGCTAGGCTAAAGCTTCATCGCACATGCGTGCATAGTACTACACGAAATTGTGTCCTTGCCTCTAGATTCTTGCTTTTTGCCAAATCGACCGGGTGAAATGAAACGAGACTGTGCGTGCCCCGTGAGCATCCCTACTGCTGGTAGCTGCCGGGAACCAGGGCCACCACGTGGGACGATACCGCGGCCTCGTTTAGTTGGCTAAAGTTTCTAACTCTTTTTCCATCATCTCTCCATCACATCACATTAAATACACCAAAAGACATATGTTTGGAAAGATAAAATATAGGTAAAAAAAATAACTAATTATACAGTTTAGATGTACATTACGAGACGATTCTTTTGAGCCTAGTTACGCCCGTGATAGGATAATATTTACCACAAACAAACGAAACGTCGCTGATTGTCTTGCATGCGAGTTCCAAAGAGTTACTTTTACAAATTTTGGAACAACTAAACGAGGCCCGCACCAATTGCTGCTGCAGAAAGAACGGCCGATTGGATCGATCGCCACTCACTTCAGTCACTACTACAAACAGCTGGTCGACCACTAGTACGCTTCGGGACGTTTGCTTTTACCGATAAATTGGCCAGGTTAATTGGAATCGTAAACTACTTTTGTTGGCAGGGCACCTCCGACTTGGCCTTGTTTAGATGGCTAAATTTCTAACTTTTTTCCCACTTTCTCTCCATCACATCACATTAAATACATCAAAAGAGCATATGTTTAAAGTATTAAATGTAGATAAAAAATAACTAATTACACAGTTTAGATGTACATTCATGGCGATTCTTTTTCGGAGACTAGTTCTCATGGTAGGATGATATTTACCACTAACAAAACGAAACGCTACAAGATACGATGTGACATTCGGTTCCAAATATTTACCATCTAAACAAGGCCTTGGTACAGGAGTTTCTGCATACTATCTTTTGCCTTTTGGGGCATTCGATAGATCTGTGCTGGCGACGTGATCCCATCGATCATCCAAGGGGCAAATAAATGGATAAGATTTACATGTCAAATCCGATGGATCAGTTCATTGCTTCCATCGATCTAATATATGCTGTGTCCCGTGAAAAGCACCAAAGCGAACAGCGGCAGCGGCAGGGGTATATGCCACTGTATTTCTTGGAATGCCTCAGATTTGGACATAAAAGTAAAATTGTATTGGTGCTAATTCTTTCCGTAGCCGTGGCCAGTGTTGAAAGAGTGTTTTTCACGATAATTTGTGTGAAGAACAAGCAAAGAAATAAAATGGATGATGAATATTTGAACAATAGCTTGATTACATTTGTTAGAGAGAGAATTCTTCAATCAAGTCAATATCTCTTCCAACAAGGTGATCATAGAGTTACATAGTAGTAGCATTTACTATTTTATAATATCCCTTACTTATTAATTTATAATATCCCTTAATTATTAGAGACAACGACACTATGTTTTGAGCTTGTACTTTGGTTATCATTATTGGTCTGTCGCGGTCATTATAACTTATGGTCTATTATATTGCATATTTGCTTTGAAATTCTTTATATGTGGCATTCCTATAACTGTTCACCTACCCCTACTATAGGAGGTGTTGAGACTGCTCTACAAACTCCACGGTTGAGGGGCTCAACAAAAACGAGTTTGTGGAGCACCCTTTTATGTGCTCTCACAACATCCTTTTTCTCAAACCAAGTGTGTGGAGCTATCCGTTTGGCAAAAAATATGGAGCGGAGCTTAAAAAACATGGAGTGGAACAATCCCAAACATCCCTAGAGTATGGGATGTATAGGATGTTTGATTGAGCAAGACTTGCTCTACTGGTCTACTCGACCTTAGGGGGTTTTTCCACTAGCCAAATAGTTAACAGCTAGTCCCATATACTTGCTCCTTAAAAGTAACTTTAAAAGTATATATAAAATAAATTACTAGTACTATGATATGTAATAAGTTTAATATACTATTTATCGTTATGGGGATCACACCTGCCCCTCTGACCTTCGCTACCTGAGGTGTTGGGAGGAGGGGCGAGGGTTTTCCATAGGAGAGAGTTTTCCATAGGAGAGAGGGAAAGGAAGCGGGGTGAGTGACAACCTCCGCCCGACTCCACTCCCGCTAGAGTTCTTGATGGTGGGGCGGCTGGAGGTGGGCGGGAGCGAGAACAAGCATGTGAAAGTGGGACAACATAACTCGATTATTAAATGGCCGTTAATTAAGCCACCAACCGACCCTCTCCCTTGTGCCCGTACCCGGGTATTTATAGGGAGTCGAAGGGTCGGGGGGTCACATTAGATTAGGGAACACGCCCCAATTACACTTACGCGTGGGCCCATGCGGGCATAATGGTACACTCCCCCCTCGGGGGCATAGGGGTAAACACACATGTGATCCGAGACGCCTTGGGGAACAGGGTTTCCCTCTCGCCGTCAACCGCTTCGGGGGTTTTTTTTCTTCGGCACGCTCCAATCTCACGGGCCTCCGATGGTTCGCCGCCAGGAAAGGTTGTGTTGGACCTCCGCGAGTACTCCAACCTGCAAATGAGGGCAACAGTGGGTGAAGGAATACGTCGGCTCCGCATTGGGTGGCCCGCCGGAGGTCAGCCGCAGGGCTCGCGAATGTAGGTCCCGCGGAGGTGCTTTTCGCAGGAGTTGTGCTAGCTACCCTTTTGGTTTAACCAGTGGTCATCTCGGCCTGTTGACGCGAGGTCCGCGGGCCTAATGTGTACGGGCGAGGGTCGCCTCCCCAACAATCGCGGAAATATATTTTTACAAAAAATGTTTACAGATATAAATGGTGATACTATATGTTCTATATATAAATATAGTTCACTTTTCGGATAGAATTTCGCCGTTAGTCGATCTAACTACTACTATTGTTGTGCCACGATATTTTTTTCATGTGGTTTCTTCCAAAAAAACGACATTTTTCATGTGTCACAAATTGCTCTCTCATCATGAACAACGTAACGATGAGGCGGTGGCCCCGGCTCGCCGACAGTGTAAAGAAAAAAATATTTATATTATAGATAAATATTTATATACAATAAGAATCGTTTAGACTTCTAAAATTTCTGGCTTTACTACTGACACGATCGAGCAAGCAAAACACTTATGACAAGGAGAGCTCCCCATCAACATTGCTACCACAGTACTAGGAAAAGTTTGCCACATGTTTTAGTCGCAGCTGTCCTGTCGTTGGAAAAACGAAAAGCTAGAAAACTACTGGCCTGCGCTTGACACAGGCTATATCTCTTTCACTCTGTCGCCATCAGGATGGTTGATTACTGACTAATTAAATTAATCCGTGACGGAACAAGAACAAGACGATTCCAGCGATCCATTTCTCGTGACGATCCCACTCTAGAATAACTCCTAAATCTACATCTAAATTTCACATAATGTGAAACATAATATAAAGTAACATTTACATCTAGACACCACCCATGTCTTTCACTATTAAAAATAAACTAATATATGAAAATAACCCCTTAAATATACCTCTATACCTCTTAATCATCTACATATACTATTATAAAAATATCATAATGTGCTCCTAACGTACTTCTAAATCCTATATCTGTTGGTCAGGTTCCTTTCAGTAGAATCTAACCACCTATGTTCAAGTTCTTGACTTGGCACGAGTGTTCCTATTTTCCCGGATTTATTCAAAGAATAAATTACCGGGCGCTATACATTCAGCAGTAGATGATGTCTCTATCAACAACGAGACGCTTGTGATTGACTTTGTCCTTTGGATGTGTTCAGAACAATGATGTGTTTATGGAATTGTTGAGAAACTACTAGAGAAAGATTAAGTGACGTGTGGGATAGTAAGTGCCCACTAGAAGACACCACAAATCACTAAGGCCTTCATTTACTCACATGTTGGTTGGTATGGATGAAAATGGTATGGATATTTATCCGACCGTCTGTGCTCGACCAAATCCGCCTAGAGGGGTTTAGATCTATCCCTATCCGAAGTCGGGTATTCAACATCTCGACATTGTATCCGTATTTGAATACTCAAATCATATATTTATGGTGTCTATATCCCATCGTATTCTAGCCGACATGGCTAACACTATCTGTATTCGAATCCGAATCCGACCGTAAATATAAAAACAAGTGTGATATCAGTGATATTTGTTCATATCCGATCCGTTTTCATCCATATTGGATGATAAATAAAATTAAAAAGAACAAAAATAGAGGGAGCATTCTTTTTTATTTCAAAAAAATAGAGGGAGCATATACAAAGCGAGTTTGGTAACCATCTCTGTGGTGCTACTTTTTTCAAAAAGCGCCCCACCCCTTATTTTCTCAGGAAAATGGCGGTGCACATTGGCAGAGCCAAAGCCAAAAGGATGGAGGGGCCAAATGGAGCTTCATAGCAGATCTATCTAAAAAATTTTACTCACTCCTTCTAAAGAAATGCTGTTGTCGCTCCTCGAGTAGTCTCATAGTGAAAATTCATCCCACGGCATGGGACCAGGAGGGGGAGGGGGGGGGGGGAGCCCACCATGGCCATAACATGGCTCATATACATTGTGCATCCATATATGTACTCATGTATAAAAGTTGAGATACAAACTAAAATCAAAAAATCATACGAAAACAATAAATAATAGGTGTATGTGCACTACAAGATTAGATTCTTGGGGTTTTGTCTTTGCATAGCACATACACGTGATACACCTGAACTTTGTTATTGCCGTATGAATTTTTCAAATTTGAGTTTGCTTCTCAACTTTCATATGTGAATACATATGTGGATGCGCTATGGATATACCAGCTTTTAAATTTTTTTGGAATAACCAAAGTATGATTTTTGATATGGTTCGCATGATATTGTACCTAAGATGTGGTGCAAATCACACCATTTGATTTTTTTTTTTTCCTTCTAACTTGAGTTTGTATTAGAATTACATGTGCATAGAAGAGTATGTAATGGGTATGAAATGTCTATTCTAACAAATAATAAATCTAGTTAACAAACTATTAGTCAAATCAAAGATTATAAAGTTTGTTCCTCAAAAAACTGATTATAAAGTTTGAATTTATATGTGTGCACACGAGAGTAGATCATATGGTGCATCTTGCAGATCAACGAGAAGATGCGCTGCATGCGACCTCAAGAAAAAAAAAAAAAGGCACAAGATCAGAGAGAATGGGTCCAAGAAGTAGCATGTGGGTTTGCCCGGCCCTCATCAGCTAAGCTTTCCCGGTCACTACTCCAAGCGTCTCGATCAAGTTTCTCCTAACCCCGACCCCGATGCCGACCCCGTTGCGTCCCCATCAGCTATGCTCCACTGATGAGCGTATAATGTGGTGAGAATCGCGCGCATTTAGACCACATGGCGGCGTTGTTTGCAGCTCGACCACTCGTTTCCCAGTGAGCTTGGTGATGCACACGCACGTCCATTCTCATGTTTTGTTACCTAGTTCCTCTCCCCCATGACTTTCTGTCCATTGCGGCAAAATAGCTTTGGCTTTGCTGCTTTGCACAGCCGGCCGGCTAGATTCGGATAATGATGAACACAAGATCATGTCACAGTGCGTGTAGCTAGGTGTGCACCGAATTAATCTCTTAAAATTTTATTACTACTAACTTCGCCCTAAAAGACCTTTTTTTTTTCGTGACCGGGGTCATTCACCCGTGTTTCATTAATACGATAACTTCACCCTATAAGAATGCAAGTATTCTAGAATGATGTTGGGTAAAACAATCTGAAGTTTGATCTGATCATGTCACAATCTAAATAAGAGACTTGATCATAAGTTGAGAGTGCTCAACATATGAAATTAAACTAGTTGTTTGGCAAAAATAACGGATATTCAATTGATCGAATACCGACCTCGCCCCGGCCTACTAAACCTAAACCTTGCGTGCCTATTCGAGTTTCAGACGTGTCAAATCGTTGTGTCTCCCTATCATCACATGGGCTTGGGTTGTCACGAAAGAGAGTGAGCGAGCGCACACATATAAAAGATCTCCCAACAGTATGGGCATATATATCGAAGTGGCATACTCTATGTGGCTTTTGTGACAGCTCAGACGCGTGCAATGTATGTACGTGCACTAGTGACTAGTATTCTCATCACTTTGTGAAATGGTGGCCCCTGCCCCTGTGTTCTCCCTTTCTTCTTCGTGGTAAGGCTGGTACCAGCATAAATGGCGTTCCTTCCCCCTCTGCTCAAATGTGCATTGTAGGTTTATCCATTTGACGTGTGCCATATCATTCAATCTTCTACAAGTACATATAATTTATACAATATTATTTTGTTAATAGAACGAATAATCAAACATGATGTCTGAAAACAAATAAAAACCACTCTTTTTTTTGGTATGGAGAGATAGGTCAATTGCTTTGCAAGATACTATGACTAGTACTAAATGGCGGCGGCAGCACTACTAGGAGTAAAGATGCATGTTTGTGTGTTTGTTTTCTTCAGATACAGATGCATGGACCGGAGTGGATGGATACAAATAGAATTCGTGGCACTGGAACGTAGACGAACAAATTGTTCAGTAGGAATACCCATAGAGGATAGCGTGAGTGCGTCACTGACTCAGTCGACGAAGACGGGAAGACGACGGCTAGGGGAGAGAGAAAGACGGCGGCGGGCGGGCGGGCAATGGCGGCTGTGCCTCCGCGTGTGTGCCATGTGAAAAGGAGCCCCCTGCGCGCTGCGCTGCGCCACGGCCGCGTGCTCGCTTGCCATTGCCTGATCCCTGATCGCCTGCCCTTGCTGGGAAAGAAAATCCGCGGATCCCGATACGGGTAGCACTGATTGATTGGCCACGTGTGGAGACGACAAAACCAGCCCACGTGACGATGGCGAAAGCTGGCTGGCTGCTCGAGGCGAGGCGGAGGCGACTGCACTCCACAGTCCACAGTGACGGCCGGGGCCCGGGCAGGGGTACACGGTGGGTGAGTGCGGTGCGCGCAAGTGAGCGACGGCGGAGAGCAGCGGCCAGCCAAACCTCAGCTCCCGAGTGAGCCTGAACAGCGGGCGTGGTGGCGCCGTCATATCCCGGCCGGGGCCAGGCAGGTCAGCAGCCAACAGGATAGGCATGTGCCCCGCCCCGCGCCCATGCCCGTGCCAAGATCCGCACACGCAAGTTGTTGCCACGGGACGGGACCTGTGCCTGGAGTCCTGGAGGGAAATCCACGATGGTGGCTGGGATGGATCGTAGTAGTCGTGAGCGTCATTGGGAGTCGTGGGACTGCCCCCTTTGCGCATGTTCCACGCACGCCCCTTCGCCGTTTCGCGTGGGTTGTGGGCGCCGCCACTCCGCCCGCCAGCAACGTCTTTTTTCCCCACCGTGGCCTTCCCATACCTAACACTATCCAAACCAGATCATCAACACTTTCCAATTACGTTACCAAACACTATCTAACTTCACTCAGATAAATAAAAAACTAACAGACCGCCATATATAAACGCAGTGCAAGCAAAACCCCCGACACAAACTGGTTTGGATAGTGTTCGCTAGGACCAAAACTGCGATCTATGGTCGTGCGAGACCTTAGGTGTAAGGCCAGGCCCGCATATAGATGTCACGGCCCGTTTAGGTGCCATTAGAGAAGACGTGCAACTTTGCATTTCCAATCTTTCCATGTCCGAGTTCAAGGTTTCTTTCGATTTGTTTGATATTCACTCCATTTCGTAGTTAGGTTCCTTGCTTTCTGTTGTGTTTTTGTGTTTTGTTTACATTTTTGTTTTTTTCTTTTCAGGAACATGTCATTTCGACATACCGGCTTAGTTTGTCTTTGGATTTGGTTTCCTCCTCTTATTGAAACACGGGTGAATGGCCCGATCGCGAAAAAAAAAAAGATATTCACTCCATTTCAAATTGTAAGTTCATTCCAAAGATCTTAGAGAGTTAAAAGATCTTAAGTTTGACACAAAGATATGTGACATCAAATAGATACATTATAAAAGTATTGTTAATAAAGATTCTAATAATACTTAGTTTGTATATAAATGTTATTATCTTTTTAAGATTTTTGGAATAACTTACAATTTAGGATGGAGAGAGTAATTTCCAAGACGCGACCTATTCGATCCGGCATCCGCTTTATAAAGAGAAAATGTTTCTCTCCGAGGAGTCATCTAATTATGTATTGTTGAAATGGACCTACTCCTCTAGTCTAGTAGTATTTTTATTTATGTGTGGTATACTATATGAGAAGAAATATTTAGAACACGTTTGGATAATTTTTTTAAATTATTACGATCTGCATTATGGATTATAGTAATCATGATTTTATTCCATAGGTTCACAATATTATTTTTTTCAGTGCCGTATATATATTTATGGACATGAGTATATATAGTTGGGGGTTGTAATAATTTTTTGGACATTTTTCAGCGTATATATATTTATTATGGACACCAGTATTGGATATTGCGAGGCTAACGGGCTGGCATGGCCTTGCTGGCTCATGAGGCCCACGACCAAGACGAGTGCTGTTGACTTTCGGCCTGCTAGGTTTACATGCGTTCATCCTCGGGCCAGAGGATCAGCAACCCGATTTTACATGCACGGGTCGTTTTGGGCTCGGGCGGAGGGATAAAAAATGTCGGAATTTTTTTAAGGAATCTGGACACGGCCCCTAAAAAAAGGCGTCTTAAGAAAGCATCTCCGGTGGTGACCCTCAAACTGGGTCCTAAAAATTTCATTTGCGGGTTGGATTGTATAAAATAAGGGCCCAAAATTTACTCCAACTCCGATTGGAAAAATCAAGCCCGGGACCTATCTTCGGTGGGACCCACTGTCGTGGAAACCCGATTACAGCGAGAATCCAGTCGCGGCCGTGAGCCACGCCTTCTCCGGCGAGAGCCCCGCGCCAGCGCCTCGCCAAGGCACCCGCGCCCCGCCAAGACCTACGCCCGGTCGCCGCCCGATTTGCGCCACGCCCGCGCACCGGGCTCCGATGCCCCCGAGGGCGGGACGCGGCGGACGGGCGGACACCATGGACCTCCGAGGGCCAACGCGTCCGGGCCGTCTAGGCTCCGCGCCATGCCTTCCTTCCTCCGCCCCTCGGGCGCCTCTTTCAGCCGGCCCACCCACGATCGCGCCATCGCGGGGCACAAGTGGAAGGTGCCTCGCACCGGCGTGGTCGGCCTGGCGCCGTCGTGTCCAAGAAGCTCATCTCCCCGCTTCCTCGGGCGCATGAGATCACGCCACCTCCCCGCGAGGATCTTGGGCGAGATGGCCAAGCTTCTCCGCCACGCGGCCATGTTCCCTAAGAGGCCAAGGCGGGCGGCGCGGCGGTCGACGACCGCGCCACGCGACGGCTTCGAGACACCACCGGCATCGACGACGGCGGCGCACCGGATCCTACCTCGCCGCGGACGCCCATCTCCGGCCGCTCAATAGGCTCGCCGCCATGGCCGCGGACCCGGCATCACGCGACGGCGTTCGTTGTCGCGGTCGTCACGCTTTGCCCTCGACGGTGGCCCGGCGGGCTCGGCGTCGTGTGGTGGTTCCATGCATCCGCCCGTCGAGATGGCCAACCGGGTTCCTCGTCTCGGTGGCGCGCCACCGTGCGCCGGGGTTCCGCGGTGTCGCTTCTTGGGGCGCCTTCCGCCGACGGGGAGAAGAAGACGCCCGGCGGCGCGGCGGCGCTTAGCGAGTCAACGCAAAGGGGGAAAAAATGCTTGCGAACCGAAGAAAAAGGTGGGACCCACGGTGTTGGCATTCCGAGAACCGGGGTGCCTCGGGTGCCGGCAATAAAGAATTTATAGGCCGTGTGCCCCTCCTCCGATGGCGTAGCGCAAGATGGACTGCAGAACACGGCGAGTTTATCCCGGTTCAGGCCAACGGGGCCCTACGTCCAGCGGGTGGTGTCCTCGCTTTCGTGTTACCTCGCTCAAAGGTGAGCTTGTAGTAGGGGTTACAAGCGGTGTGAGGGAGAGACGCTGGTCTCAAGCCCCCACGATCGTGGTGGTGGTGGTGGTTATGCTTCGTCCGTGCGGATCCCCGCTAATGGGGCATTACTCCCTTTTATAGAGGGAAGAGGGGGTAATGTTTACATATGTGGATGCCTAGGTGGCTAATTCCCGAGGCTATGCTCGTTGCATGCGCACGCCGCAGGGCCGGCTTGCTTGGGCGTTGTTTGATGAAGACACGCGCCCTAATCCGATGGCGACGGGCCGTTTCGGTCGCGGCCCGAGGATCCGTGGGAGGCGTCCCTCACGATCCGCATGGCGAGGGCCGATCCCGTGAAAGCCGGCCGTGGCGTGTCATAAGCCCGGTGGTCCGCCCGTCGTGGCATCTTGACGATGCCTTTGGGGAATGAACACGGTGTCGCCCCGGTTCCCCGTCTTTGGCGGCGTAATACGCCACCGGTTCACCTTGTGTCCCATCGGTCGGATTTGGGAAGTGATCGGCGCAGTTGATTTGACGGGCGCATCGATGGCCTGGCGCCTCGTCTGGTGGTAACCGCATTAAATGTATTTTGTTTCCCTTCCTTGAGACGGAACCTCCCACGCCCGAGGGTCCACGACCCGGGTGAGTGGGTTGGGCCACCTCGCTCGAGGATGGAGAGCTGGGTCTCCCTCGGGCGAGGCGGAGATTTTGCGCCCGAGGGTGGTGAGCTAGGCCACCCTCGGCGAGGCGGAGGTCTCTCACCCGAGGTCGGGTGAGCTAAGCCACCCTCGAGGCGGAGACGGAGATTTGGGGTTGAATCCGAGCCTTAGGTTGGCCGATGATGACGTGGGGGCGCCATGGTTCGTCGTCTTGTAAAGGTCCACGACCTTGTCCTCCGTGAGCGTAGCGAGCTCTTTCGTCGCGGTGACTCCGATGGGGCGTCGCGGGCCGACTCCGATCTTCACGTGGCGTCGTGGCTCTTTGGCCTGGTCCATCGTCTCTTTGGGCCGTCCTTCTAAAGCGGGATGATAGCAGGCTGAGTTTCACTTTGGGCCCCGGGGCAGCCGCGATTTCTCGTTATATGAGAATGTCACGGGGCCCGATATTGAGGACCCGACAGTAGCCCCGGCGAGTATGGACTCGCTTGGGGGGTTGTGCCGTTCCCGCCGCCTTGTTTTTTTCGGGGTGGTTCGTCTACAATGGGTCTTGTGGCGCTCTTTCCGTTGGGTGTAGCCCCGAGGCCTCGAATGGAATGGCGGATTCCTTCGAGGTCTTTTATACCTCGCGACGCCGACAAGGCCGCGGCTTGGCTCTTAAATTACGCTTGTTTGTGCGAGTCCGTTTCGTTTTGCGTGGGCGGCCCGAGGCCCGCGCATGTGTGTGCAAGGTCGACCCGGGCTTCCTCGACTTTGATTATACGCTCCTCCGTCGCTCCCGAAAGGGAGGAGGAGGGAGACACACCTCGGTGCCCTCGAAAGCCGACCATGGTGCGCTCCGTTTGAACGCTGTAACGGGTGGGCTTTTTAAGCGGGGTGCCCGTGCCCTCGCCCGAGCAAGGGTCGCATTTTGTGTGATCTAGGATTCACCCCATGAGAACCCTCGGACCGCTTAGCGTATCCGGGGTTTGACGGGTCAACCCCCGAGGGCTCAGAGGCCTCCCACCGGATGGGACATCTCTATAAGCAAGACCCGCGGGTCTTAAACACGTTCAGAAATCCGGGCCCGGAGGGCCCGGTATAGCCGGTTGTGCATTTCCATCCCGTCCCCGGTTCGGGTTATCCCGAGGCGATCAGAAACCCATGGGGCCCGTAAACGGCAACCTACGGATCGTAGGGTGCACGTTGGACGTGCGCCAGCCCGAGGCTCGTTTGGTTCCCGCCGAAGGTGAGAACCGTCATCGGACCGACTTTTTGCCCCTTAGGTTCGCGCCTGCCTGGATATGAGCTACGGACGGTTTTTTCCCGTGATCGGGAGGCAGGCGTCTCCTCGCCGCGCCCGAGGTGACGTGCTGTTCCAATCTGGATGGGACGTGGCTCGCGGGCTTCTTGTCGGGCGTGTCGAGCACCGTCAAGGTGCATTAATGCCCTTGACGGCTCTACCGCGTGGCCGAGCCGTTGGATGAGCGGTTCCGTTTCATCATGGGCCGTTCATTCCGAAGTGGTTCGTTTGCCCAGCCGGCGGTTTGCCTTCCCGCCCCTATAAATATGGGGGGTCGCGGGCGGCGGATAGTTGCTCCTTTGCTCTTGCCATCGCCTTCTTGCCTTCTTTCTTTGCAAACAATCGGGAGATAGAAAAGAAAGATTGGGAGAGATTAAGGGGAGAGATCCACTTGCCTTGGGCTCGTGCGAACGGTGTTGCCAGCGGTTCTTTGTTCTTCATCCTCCCGTTCGTCCATGGCGCTATGCGGTGGCGGCGGCGGCGTGAAAGAGGTGCTTGACGCCGAGCCGTATCGAGAACGACAAGCGGCAGGAGGAGAAGCTTCAACGCCTCGTCGAGGAAGGGCTTCTTAAGCCCTCGTACCCGATGCCGCGGCCGAGTGGATTGCGCCAGATTGGGCCGAGGGAGGAGCCTAACCCTCCCGATGGCTATGTGGTGAGCGATGGATCTTCACCGGCGCGCGGGTTCGGGATGTCACCGGGCGGTTCATTCGGGCGATCCTTCATCACTACGACATCGAGCTTCATCATCCGCCCCGAACTTCGATCTCTCAGCGGCTATCTTTGTTACCCTCGTGAGGGATTCACGGGATCGAGCCGCATTGGGACCTTTGGGCGTGGTTCTTCAAGGCGGATCTCACCACGCCTCGGTGGTGAAGGGAGGGCACGGAGGGCGTTGCGGCGTTGGTGGTTGTTGGCTACCAAGTCCGATCGGGGCGGAACAAGGCGAACCGAGTGATGGGTACATCCTTTCCAAGCTTACCTCTTCTAACAAGGGGTGGCGGGATCGGTGGTTCTACCTCCGCAACGATGGGAACGTGCTTCCCGCATACACCGGGCGTGTCCTTAAGCGGCGTCGAATAAGTGGGCCGGGTCCCCCTCGGCGGATCGTCCCCGGTTGGAGGGCACGAGGCGGCGATCCTGCGGCTCGAGATGGGGGTGTGAACGCGGCGGCCGTGGTAGCTGCTTTTCATCGGCGTCGGGTGTTGCCATTGATGGCTCGCCCTTTGCTCATGAGTCGGATGACCTCCTCGGGTCTGGCTGGTCTTGAGGAGTCTCGGATGTCATCCCTTCGCTTTCCACCGATGGCACGGCCAATAGGGTGAGGGAGGCATTGGGGTCCAATGCCCGTCAATTCCGAGATCCCTATGCGCCCCGGGTGGGTACATCTCCTTGGTAAGTGCTTTTTGGCTTCCGGCGTTCTTGCATTGTCTTGTTGTTGCCGCGTTGCTACCACGGCGGTTCTTATTCCATCTTCTTGCGGGGTCGTTTGAACTATCACGACTCTCCTCCTCCGTGCCGATCACGGATGCCGCGCCGGCGAACCGATGCTTTCGGGACGACGCAGAGGGCATTGGCGTTGAAGAAGGAGGAGGAGAAGAAGAAGAACGTGGCCTCCGCCAACCGTCGGGCCGAGCAAAGAGCGGGGGCCATTCGTCGATACCTCGACCACCGAGGAGGACGAGGATGAGGAGGACGAGTTCGTCGTGGTCGTCGGATGATGACGTGGGGGCCCGTATAGACAGAGCCTTGGGGTTGCCGGCCCACTCGGGGTTCGCTATGTGCCCGAGCCCGAGACGTCTGGAGGCGCTGAGACTATGGCGCCCGAGGCTTCCTCCCCCGAGGCCCCGAGACCGGTGGCGGCTCTGGGTCTCCCCGACATGGGCGCCTTGACGTGCTAGGTGAGGCTCCGGCGTGAAGGGCCAACGACTCCCCGGGGTGGGCACCCTCGGCGTCGCGGGGTGCCGCCGAGGGTGAAGAGCCAGTGACGCCCCTTTCCCGCCCCGCCTCCGCCACGTGTGAAACCGTGGGGGAGACGGCCCGCGCGTCAAGTCTGCGACGCCCAGTCGCAGTCTTCCGCGCCTCGGCCACACCCGGGCGATCCCTCGGGCCTCGTGAGTCCCTTCGTGTTTTCTTGATTAGCCTCTTTTTCTCGTATTTTTTGGCTTCTTTTCGACGCGTTCTTGACTTGAGACGGGGCCCTAGCTCGTCCTTGCATCCCAAGAAGGCCCGAGGCCGGTGCGCAAAGCCTCGGCGCAGGGGCCAGTCGAGGTCGTCTCACCAAGACGTCGTCCCCACTGCGTTGGGCTCCCCGTGGTGTTAGGGGCCCCCGAGCCTCGGGGGGGTCGGGCCGAGAGCCGACGGCCGGAATTTCCCCGAGGTGGTTCAAGCCCACGGTGGTGATGGTGGGTCGTCCACCGGCCTATGGTGATCGACTCGAGAGCTCGGCGGGCCGCGTGGCCTTGACCCACACGGAGCGGTTAGCGCCCGTTTGAGGGTCCCACGATGCAGCTTGCCCTCCCGAGGAGCCAAGCCCCTTCGTCCAGGAGTTCTCTCGGAGGAGCTCTTCGAGGCGGCGGAGACACGGAGGTCTTCACTTGTGTTGGCTCCCAACGATCCAGGGGCTCATGAGGCGTACAATCTGTCTTCCCGTTGCTCCATGCGCCGGGTTGGCGCCCGCGCCCTTGCCGGGTCATCTTCGGCGGTGAGGTCCGTGCGTGGTCGGCGGCCGAAGGACCTCTCGGACTTTATTGGTGCAGGTTTCCCCGAGCTGCGAGTCTTAGGTGGATGAAATGCTTCCTCCCGAGCCGACTCGTTAGGGTGGTCCCCCTTGACCTTGGGTGATGTGCCGGGGGGTAGGTACGCCGTGGTGATCGATGACCGCCCCGAGGTCTCTGGCGTGGAGGACTCATGAGCAGATCCGCCCGATTAGGTCGCCGGACGAACCTTGCGAAGATGGGTGACACCATAACAGGTCGTCTCGCCGAGGCCGATGCGGTGAGTGTCTTGGCCGCCATTTTCCGCTGCATTTTCTTTATGTATGTGCCATAATTGGTGGTGTCTTTGCCGCGAATCTCTCCGCGGTCGCCGGGTAAGTCCGAGCTCCTTTGCCGTATCGTCTCCGGGCTGACCGCCCCTCGGGCAGACGCTGGGTGAAATTGATCGAGGCCCAAAGCGGAGACGCCCCGCTTTACTACTCTTGCCGAGGAGAGGAGTCTCGGCGCCGGGATGTGCTGGAGGCCGAGCTCGTCAAGGCCAGTCCGAGGCCGCCAAGGTGGCGGTGAAATGGCTCGAATGAGCGAGGACTTTGAGGATGCTCCGGGCGGTCCCTCCAGGCCCCGGGAGGAGGCCAATGGCGAGCCGGGACGGATCCCGGATGAGGGCGAGGAAGCGGGGCGGAGATGTGCGACGCTCGAACACCCGTGTCGGGGAGTTGGTGTCCGAGGGGAGACCCTCGAAAGGAGAAGGAGCGACTCCATAAGTCGCCACGGATGAGCACGGCGTGATCCGGGCCGGGCTTGAAGTGCCAAGGTACGTTCTTTCCTTCGGTGAGGTCTTTTGTCTTTGATCCCTTTGTTTTCTTGATGTTGCTTTGGTGCCTGTCGCGGCGGAGAAGATCCGGGACCGAGGCCGTGGAGACCTCGGCTACGCCGCTGCTCGGCCGGAACAAGAGCGGGAGTCATACTAGGAGGCTGGAGGAGGCCCTGGCGACTTCATCCGTCGCTTTGGGGCGGACAACACGGAGGTTGGACCCTCGGCTCGCACCCTTTTTGGCCGTGGGTGGCTTCCTTAGGGTGTCGAGCTCAGGAATGCCTTCGGCCTCGGGCGTGCGGGCGTGCTTGGCGGTGTTCTCTTTCGCACTTCCCGATGCAGCCCGTGGGCTTGAGCAACGTCGCGGGGGCTTCTTCCTCGGTTCGGATGACGAGGGCGTGGCCGACCCCGCCCGGGAAGGATGCCGCCGTCCGCCAAGACCCGGAGTTGTATAACCGTGGACGATCTGCGACGCGGTTGGCCTCCCGCTTTGAAGGCGAGGTATGCCCTCCGTATTCCCCATAGAATCAAGCTATGGCGAGGCCGACACGGAGATGCGGGATGCCGTCTCAGGATGCGCCGACGGCCCGGACGCCCGGCTCAGGGGATGTTGTCGAGGATGTTGTCTCCGCGAGATGTTGCTTCGGCCGATCGTGAAGTGGGTGTAGACGAGGCTCGTGGCGCCCGATCTCTCCCTTGTATGAAAAGTTAAATGGGTAAGGAATGTGTACATAAACAATGGTCTTTGCCCGAGGCCTTGTGTCCCAGGGCGGTGCGTTTATGATTGTGTTGCGTCTCTCGAATTTCGTTTATTGTGTGGCGGGTCGCTTGCTTTCTCCGCTCGCGAGATAGTGAGCATGGATGCCGCAGGGGCGGTCCGTACGGGTGCCACCGGGGACGATCCGCTTGGCTCGGCTACCTCACTTAGATTTGTGCGTGCGCGACCTTCGCAACTTAAACGATCGATCCGAAAGTGTCATGAGAACTTTTCTTTGAAAAAAGTTTTGAAAAAGAACGAGGGGGTCCGAGGGGGGGTCCCCGTGTAGCCCCGAGGGAGTTTTAGTCTTGTCTTTGGGACGAGACTAAGACTCCCTTTAAGGTATGCACAAAAGAAGTTTTTCTTCATAAAGATGTAGATCTTTTATTGAGCGAAAAAACATAAGTGTTTAACTTCAGTGCGAGGTTAAGGGTAGAAGCGGCGTAGGCGTTCTATGTTCCGAGCGTTGGAGTAGACTTCACCCTTCTCGTTCTTTGACTTGTAGGTTCAGGGCCTTAGTATTTCAGCGATGAAATATGGCCCTTCCCAATGTGGCGTGAGTTTGTGGCGCCCTTTATTCTCTTGCTTGACTTTTAGTGCGGGGTCATCGACTTGGAACTCCGAGGCCGATTCGCTTGGCGTGATACTTCGAAGAGCTTGTTGATATCTTCTTTGAATTCGAAGTCGCGACGTCTCGGGCCTCGTCGACTTGGTCGATGGAGTCTTGCCTCACCCGCTGGTTGCCCCGCTCGGTGTAGGCTTGCAACCTTGGAGACCCATACTCAATGTCTGTGGGCAAGATCGCCTCGGCTCCATAGACTAGAAAGAGCGGGGTGAAACCCGTGGCTCGGCTTTTTGTTGTTCGAAGGCTCCATAGAACCGACGGTAGCTCTTGGTACCACCTCTTCCCATCTTGGTTGGCCGATTGAAGATCCTTGGTTTGAGGCCTTGCAAGATCATGCCATTGGCACGCTCCACTTGACCGTTGGTCTTTGGGTGGGCTACGGCCAGGAGGTGTCGACCCGGATGCCGTGAGTCGTCACAAAAGTCGAGGAATTTCTTCCCACGAAGTTGGTTCCGTTATCCGTGATGATGGAGTTCGGGACTCTAAAGCGGGAAATGATGTTCGTAAAGAACTTCACCGTTTCCCTCTTGCGAGGGTTCACCACAGCCGGGCTTCGATCCATTTGGAGAACTTGTCGATGGCAACCAGGACATGGGTGTGTCCCCCAGGCGCCCTTTTCAGGGGACCGATCATGTCAAGTCCCCATACCGCGAATGGCCAAGTCAGAGGTATGGTCCGCGGGGCTTTTGTCTTTGGAAGATGTGTCTTGCGTGCGTAGAATTGACACCCCTTGCGGTGCGCACAACTTCATTCACGTCCCGTACGCAGGGCCGTAGAAGCCTTGTCGAAGACTTTACCGACGAGAGTCCTCGGTGCGGCATGATGGCCACACTCCCTTTGTGGGTGTCTTCGAGCAAATCTCGCGCTTCCGTCGAGGGGTATGCATCGCATGTATACTCCCGAGGCTCCTTTCTTGTAGAGTTCTTTTTTGTCTCCAATAAAGCGCGAAGGATTTTGCCCTTCGGGCGGTCGGCGAGCCTCGGTCTTATCCTCGGGTAATTCTTCTTGGGATAGGTATTCCCATAGAGGCTCTCTCCGGTCGGGGACTTGGTCGACCGCCATAGCTTCGAGGGGCACGGCTTGTTACGAGTTGTCTCCGTGAGCCCCCGAGGGTGTTTCCAAGGAGTGTACTTAACCAGGGGCTCGTTGTGATCTCGGGTGAGTGCGTGGGGGAACGGTACCTCGGGTCGCCGCGACCTTGGCGAGTTCGATTCGCGGCTTCATTGTAACGTCTTGGGGTGTGCTTGTGCTCAAGCCCATGGAACTTTTCCTCCAGTTTGCGACTTCTCGGCAATACGCTTTCCATCTTGGGGTCGGCACGCCGAGGCCTTCATGACTTGGTGAATGACCGGCTTGAGAATCCCCACGGTTTCCAACCGTCGGATCCCAAGGTCAACCGCGATCCTCGAGACCGTTAACCGCCGCCTCGTATTCGCGACGTTGTTGGAGGCGGGAAATGCAACCCGGATGGCATACCTTGTGTGAACCCCAAGGGGTGAGATGAAAAGAAACAAATCGGCCCCTTTTGCCTTCATCATGGACCCATCGAAGTACATGGTCCAACACTCGGCTTTGGATTGGTCTTGGGGGTAGCTGGCGTGTCCGGTCCATTCGGCCGTAAAGTCGGCCAGGACTTGAGACTTTATCGCCTTGCGAGGCGGGAATGAAATGGTTTTCGCCCATGAGCTCCACCGCCCACTTTTCGCCACTCTTCCCGTGGCCTCTCGATTTTGGATGATTTCCCAGGGGAACGGGGATACCGCGCGGCAGGCGGGTGCGCGAGGAAGTAGTGGCGGTTTTCTTGGCGTCGATGCGATAGCGTGCGGCGGTTTTGCATCTGCGAAAGTACCGGAGAGTCTTGGTGTCGGAAAGTACTTCCGCGATGAAGTAAACTGGGACGTTGAACGGCAACGTGTGCCCCTCTTCCGGCGCTCTACTACGACCACCCGCCGACTACCCGGGTAGTGGCCGTGATGTAGAGGAGCAAGGTCTCTCTGGGTTTGGTGGCACGGGGACCCGGTGGACTAGTCGGGGAGCTTCTTGAGGTTGCCGAGGGCTTCTTCGCCTCGGGGTCCGGGCAAAGTGCTCGGTCTTGCGAAGGAGCCGATAGATGGGGAAGGCCCCCTTTCCCCGAGGCGGAGATGAACTCGGCTTAGTGAAGCCGGGCAGCCCATGACCTTCGAACTCCTTTGAGGTCTCGGATTGGCCCCATCTTCGTGATCGCGTCAACCTTGGTTAGGTTTGCTTCGATGCCTCGTTGAGAGACGATGAAACCCAGCCGGCATCCTCGGGGGGACCCCAAATACGCATTTTTCGGGGTTGAGTTTGACTCCCTTCTTGTTTAGGCACTCGAAGGTTTCCCGAGGTCACCCACGAGGTCCGGCGTTTTCTTGGATTTTTTACCACTATGTCGTCGACATAGGCTTCCACAATCCTCCCGATGAGTTCTCCGAAGATGTTTTGCATGCAAAAATGGTATGTTGCCCGGCGTTCCTCGGCCTCAAAAGGCATTGTGAGGTAGCAATACATCCCGAAGGGTGTTATAAACTAAGTCGTCGCGAGTTGGTCGGACTCTTTCATTTTGATCGATGGTAGCCGGAGTATGCATCGAGAAAGGACAAAGTCTCGCACCCGGTGGAGTCGACAATTTGGTCGATTTGAGGCAAAGGAAAGGGAACTTTCGGACATGCTTTGTTTAGACTAGTGTACTCACACACATCCTCCATTTCCCATTCTTTTTCTCTACTAATACGGGATTAGCTAACCACTCGGGGTGGAATACTTCTTTTATAAATCCGGCTTCTTGTAGCTTGTGGACCTCCTCTCGCCGATGATCTTCCGCTTGGCGTTATCAAACGGGCGCAAAAGCGCCGCATGACCGGCTTTGAGCCCTGTCGGATGTCTAGGGAGTGCTCGGCGACATCCCTCGGTATGCACGGCATGTCAGGGGCCCCCATGCAAACGTTTTGGCGTTCGTGACGCGGAGGAAGTCGGCGAGCACCGCTTCCTATTTCGGATCCGGCTCGGCGCCGATGGTCGGCCGGCTTCTCCTTCGGTCGCTTGGGATCGAGTGGGATCTTCTTGGTGCGAGGGAGGGCTCGTGGCTCCCCGGCGTGGCGCTTGGCCTCGTGCTCGGTCCGCGATCTCGTCAAAGCTTCTCTTCGGCGTCGGCAATGAGTGCCTCGGCAATGGCGAGTGCCTCGGCGTACTCCACGCTCTCCACGTCGCACTCATATGCGCAGGGGGTGCGAAGAGGGCCGATCGTGATGACACCCTTCGGCCCCCGGCATCTTGAGCTTGAGGTAGGTATAGTTCGGGACTGACCATGAATTTGGCATAGCAAGGCCGCGCTGAGGAGTGCGTGGTATGTACCGGACTCCAAGGATCTCAAAGGTGAGAGTCTCTTGCCCGAAGTTCGAGGGGTCCCCCGGGCGGCACCGGTAGGTCGATCCTGTCCGAGGGGCTTCGGTTGTTTGCGGGGACGACGCCGTTGAATGCCGGCCCTCCGGGCGGATCTTGGACTTGTCCACCCCGAGGAGGTCAAAGCGTTTCCTCGTAGATGAGGTTGAGGTCGCTTTCCTCGATCCATGAGGACCTTGGTGAGCCGGGTATTGGCAATAATGGGATCCACCACCAATGGATAAGCCCCCGAGTTTGGGATGTGCCGAGGGTGATCCGACTGGTCGAAGGTGATGGCTTGATCCGACCACTTGCGTAGCTTCGGGATCGCCGGTTCCGTCGCATACACCTCTCGTCGCTCCTTCTTGCGTTGCCGCACCGACATGTTACTGGTGTTTCCGCCGAAGATCATGAAGCAGTTGTTCACCTTCGGGAAACCCTTGTTCCCCTCGGTACTGCCCTCGGGCGCTCCTTCCTCTTCCCCCTCGGGAATGGCTTTGAGCTTGGCGAAATGCTTGCGCACCGTTTTGCATTCCTCGAGGGTGTGCTTGACGGGGTAGCTGTGATTTTGGCATGGCTTCTTGAGCATGCTGTCGAAGGTCTCCTGCCCCTGCGGCGGGGGGGTTCCCTTTGCGATCGACCGCGGCCACCATGTCTTCATCGTCGGCGTTGAGGGCTTGGCCCTTGCCCCTTGCGGCTCTTGTCCTTTTTCTTCTTCTTCTTGCTCTCCCGAGTTTGGGATCCCTCGGGTTCCTCCTCCTTGCGCTTTCCTTTGCCCGAGCCCCGATTGAGCGAGCTCCGACAACCTCTTCTCCGGGGCGAACTTGGTGGCGATGTCCATCGGCTCGTTCGCCTCGGTTGGAGTCCGGCGCCCGGCTTCTTCACGAGATCACGGCAAGAGGTGCCGGCCAAGAAGGCCCCTATGACGTCGAACTGGTCACATTAGGGAGCTCGGTCCGTTTAGAGAAGCGCCCGGATGTAGTCCGCAGGACTCGTCGGGTTTCGACGGCGGTTCGGAGGTCCCATGAGTTACGGGCGTTGGTACGTGCCGGAAATTACCTCGGAAGGTTCTCTCAAGTCGCCCGGTTTGATATGAGGTCCGGTGGAAGATGTTCAAAGTTCCCCTCGGGTGGTCGGAGAGGTGCGAGGGGGCAAATTTCGATGATTACCCTTTCATCGTGTGCCCCCGCAAAGCGGCATGCTAGCCGATAGTCGGTCGGCCATACCTCGGGGCCAGTCTCTCCCGAGTACTTTTCGATAATGTTGGGCGGCTGAAGCGCTAGCGGGGAGTGGCGCCCTCCGATATCCCTTGTGAAGGCCCCGTGGCCGTGGATCCGGGGAGTACTCGGTCTTCCCGGCGTGCTTTGTGCGTCGCCCCGCCTGGTCGCCCCCGAGGTGAGCCGCCTTCGCGGCGAGCCCGTTGTCGCCGATCTCATCCCCGAGGTCGGGGGCACCTCGGTTTAGATCCTGGCGGGGTCTTCTACGCGCTTGGCACCGGGCGGTTCTTGCGGTTTAGATCTGGCGGGGATCTTGCCGAGGCTCGGCTTTGCTTGGGTTGGACGGAGCCACCAGCGACTTCGCCCGGATTCCTCTTGTTGTCGTGATTTCACGGCCCGATCTCGGGAAGCGGAGCCCTCCTTTGTTGTACACCCGCCTTGTCGAGGAGTTGTCGGGGTGCCTCGGGTCCGGCAATAAGAATTTATAGGCCGTGTGCCTCCTCCTCCGATGGCGCGAGCGCAAGATGGAACGAACACGGGCGAGTTTATCCTTGTTCAAAGCCAACGGGCCCTACGTCCGGCCGGGTGGTGTCCCGCTCGTGTTACCTCGCTCAAAGGTGAGCTTGTAGTAGGGGTTACAAGCGGTGTGAGGGAGAGACGCTGGTCTCAAGCCCCACGATCGTGGTGGTGGTGGTGGTTATGCTTCGTCGTGCGGATCCCGCTAATGGGGCATTACTCCCCTTTTATAGAGGGAAGAGGGGGTAATGTTTACATATGTGGATGCCTAGGTGGCTAATTCCGAGGCTATGCTCGTTGCATGCGCATGGCCGGAGGGTGGGCCGTTTGCAGGCGTTGTTTGATGAAGACACGCGTCCTAATCCGATGGCGGGCGTGCCGTTTTCCGGTGCGGCTGACAGGATCTATGGCGTCCCTCACGGTCGCATGGCGAGGGCGGTCCCGGAAAGCTGGCCGTGGCGTGTCATAAGCCCGAAGGGTGCGGCCCGTCGTGGCGTCTTGGCGATCTTTTCTGGGGAATGAAGCGATTAATCGATCTGGTTTCCCGTCTTTGCGGCGGCGTCGTCGTCACGGTTCGAGCCTTGTGTCCCATCGGTCGGTTGGGAAGTGATCGGGCGGTCGATTTGGCCCGGGGCGTGTCGATGGCCAGGCGCCTCGTCTGCTTAGTGTAACCGCATTAATGTCTGTTGTTTCCCTTCCTTGAGACGGAACCTCACGCCCAGGGTCTGACCCGGGTGAGTGGGATTTAGCCACCTCGCTCGAGGATGGAGAGTCGGGTCTCCTCGGGCGAGGGCGGAGATTTTGCGCCCGAGGGTGGTGAGCTAGGCACCCCTCGGAGGCGAGGGTCTCTCACCCGAGGTGAGCTAAGCCACCCTCGGGCGAGACGGAGATTTGGGGTTGAATCAGGAGCCTTTAGGTTGGCCGGTGATGGCCGTGGGCGCCATGGTTCGTCGTCTTGTAAAGGTCCCACGACCTTGTCCTCCGTGAGCGTAGCGAGCTCTTTAAATCGCGGTGACTCCAATGGGCCGTCGTGGGCCGACTCGCGTCTTCACGTAGGCGTCGTGGCTCTTTGGCCCGGTCCATCGTCCGTTGGGCCGTCCTTCTAAAAGCGGGATGATAGCAAGCCGAGTTTCACCGGGCCCCGACGGGCCGACGATTTCGTTATATGAGAATGTCACGGGGCCCGATATTGAGGACCCCGACACGGGAATAGGGGTCATCCAGATCTGGGGGTCCCAACTAAAATTTGGGGTTTATAAAATTTGAGATCTCATTAAGGGGCTCCATTGGAGTTGATTTTTTTGTCAAAGCCCCTAGAATTTAGGGTAGGGCTCAAAATACGGGGGTGGGTTGGAGGTGCTCTAATAAGGTATGTCGTCAAGAAACATACATTTAGAGTGTTATTAAATGATTTATCCAATACTCATGTCCATAAATAAATATACATACTCTCCTCCAGGGATGGTATTAGAAGTCGTTTAGGACAGCGACACGGTCTCCAAAACACAACTTTGACCTCTTATTAGTATAAAAATATTTATGGAGATGTGATATATCTATACTTTTATCAAAATACTTTTTAAGACAAATCTACTCATATAATTTTACATTTACAAACTCAACAACTTAAAAGTTATTGATGATTTATATTCCGATGTTTGACCCAAACCTTGTCCAAAACGACTTCTAATACCATCCCGAGGGAGTATGTGTCGTTGTTCTAATAACAATACTTTTTAGGACAGCTTTCAAATGATGCTATTTTCAGAAATCAACAGCATTCCTTCGAGACGTGTAAATTCAACTTCAGACACGAACTAGCCGAATTAAACTCAGGGCTAAGGATGACGTCAAACACCGGTTATAATTATGGCTAAACAGCTCTGTGTAATTTTGCTCATTTTCTTCTTCACTTTTTATGTATCTTAAAGTTTGTAATGGGGAATCTCTTTTGTTTTTGTTAATAAAGTTAGTAGGGGACATCTCCCCTGTTTGTCTTAAAAAAATGAAGTCTGAATGTCCACTCTGCTTTTGAATTATTAATTTTGTTATAGAATACTTAGTGATGTTTTTTTACTAGCATATATATGACAGCATTAACCCTATGAGGATCGATAGAAAGAGAAATACAAGGATATATAAAATATTACAATCATGTTGCATGCACGCATCACATAAATAGAAACGTATATATTACAATCATGTTGTATGCATGCATCAATGACATCCATTGTTATATATAGTTGAAACCAACTTGACACACTCCACAACATTAACTTGATGTCAACTTGGCACGCCCAAGGGCGGATCCGACGGAGCCCCCTACATGGGTATATGTATACCACACTGCTTGTGTACAGAAGATGTATATTATTGACATGAAGAAAAAGAACTGGACAACAAGGTCAGTTCTGCTTCAAATTGAAGTAGCCGTAGCCCCACGGGGTCTAGGGGCATGGCCTACTTGGGCGTTCCACTGAAGCAGCATCCACGCTATGGATGTCCCTGCATTGAGATCGAAGTATATACGCTATCAGAGCCAATTTAGCATGAAAAAAGTGCCTAGACGTTATCGCGAAAAAAAATGCAATTTAGCAGTAGTTTACCCAAATAAAATTCAATTCTGTGGAGCCCGGCCAATTAGCCAGTGAACGTCAACCATAGATTGTTACTACCACTAAAGCATGCATGAACATATGTGTTGTACGGGTCGACAGACCTGCGATGAAGACGAACGGGGCGAGACTAGCTCCACTGATGGTGTGGTACACCACGCACTCGGCGACCAGGTAGACGAGGGCGTAGACGAAGGACATGAAGGTGGCCACGTACAGAGGCCTGCTGCGGCCGAGGTTGAAGGCGCACAGGAAGCAGAGCGTGCAGGACAGCAGCGTCCACACCCCAAATGTGCGCCCATGTACGTCGCTCACTGTCGTAAAGTAGAGCCCGGCTCGTCAGGCACTCATATACACAGTACGTTGATCGGTGAAGAAAAAGAAAGGTTAGCACTCACTCACCCTGTGTCTCGGAGAAGGCGGCCGTGCAGAGTGAATCGGAGCTGAAGAAGCACGACAAGGTGAGGACGAAGCGGACGACGCCGACGGCCATGAGCCACCACCCCAGTGCCGGCATGCCATGAACATGCTTCTTCAAGGCCAAGGCGGCGGCGGCCATGCTGGCGGCTTAGGTTGGGTGCCCGGCGGAGAATTCAAAAGGCGACCAAACAGTAGAGGAGAGCGTGAGCGAGTCCTCCACGCACTACGCTGCAGGACAGCACCCAGCGCTTGCGAAACGTACGGCAGTGTTGTTGTGTATTGCTCCGGTTCTGCCTTGCTTCATTTATAGGAGTCCGGCACGTGAGATGTTTAAATAAGGCAATAATTCCCTACGTCCCCTACTTCTTCCCCGTCTGTGACGGAGATGCGTTCCCAAAATGGAACTTCTCTTCAAATGCCATGAAAGTTGCCTCTGTTTTTGTTTGCGTTTAATCATACTATACAAAAAATATCTACTCTCCCGGTAGCATGTTTATTCCCACTCTCTGAGATATATATTCCCACTTTATTGAAATGTACGTAAGAAATCAATAATATTTCAGACATATAATAAACTTATTTATTTATAGATACAAATATTGCTAATATTTTCTATTAATTTAGTCAAATTTAAAAAGATTGACCTATATGAAACCCGAAAAGACATTTTATTCTGGGATGTTACACAAAGTCACATAAGAAACTTTACGAGAGCATGATTTAGTTGGTTTTTTCTGGTTGAGCCGTATGGTTTTGGTTTGGGCGCGAAATGGCTCCAAACAACCTTAAATTAAGCACACATAGGCCGGAGTGGATGGAAATATGGAATTCCCGACACAGAGTGGAGTGATTACAGATACGCATGGGCCGGAGTGGATGGATGTATAAAAATTGCAGGACCGTACAGTACATTCAATCCTAGTACAAACAAAAACAAATTGTTCATGCTGACTGCCATGTGAAAAGGAGCCCTGCCACAGGCCCACAGCGGCGCTGCGGTGGCGTTTGGATACGCGCAGCTGCAGCTCGCTCGCAGGGGTCCGCCCAACACCGAGTGAAGGAAGCAACACGAGATGATCACCGCCCGGCGTCCACAATAACGAAGCTGCAACCGGTATCGGCAAACAGAGAACATTGTCGGGCAATGACCGCATGAGGGATAACCCATCTCTTCCAAGTTCCAACACCGTATCCCTGTCCATGTTCCTTTTTCTCTTTATTTCATTATTCCCATTTCCTGCCCTCGTGTTCCACGCTGACATGACTTGTGTGGGATCGTACGATGCTGACGCTCAAGCTTGGCACAATAAACCGACCACCGCGATACCCGCTGAGGTCGACCCGCTGTCGGTGTGTTTAGAAGCCAAAATTTTGGCTGAAAATCCTAGTAGCGTCACATCGCATTAATGTAGCATGTTTTCGTTTGTTAGTGGTAAATTTTATCCTATTATGGCGTAACTAGGCTCAAAAGAATCGTCTCGCAATGTACATCTAAACTGTGCAATTAGTTTTTATTTACCTAAATTTTATAGTGGCGGCAGCGTTTTTCGAGTGCATTGAATGTTTCGATATGATAGGATGTGATAGGATGTGATGGGAATGCAGGGAAATTTTGGAGGAAATTTGGGCTTCTAAACACACCCGTCGTTGGCTCAGCGTTTGGACACCTAGCGCGAGACTCGGTGGCGACCGATGTTGCTAGAGCTTACGGCATCGCTCTCCTGTAGCTGGGCGCCCCGCACTCTCCCATCCAAGGTGCGGTGGGAGGAGGAGGCCCAACATGTAGGGGGCGGTGACAACACACAAACTCTATTTCACTCGGCGTTGCGGGACACCTGCCCGCGACCCGGCCTCGCCTCGTCGGATTGATCGATCTCGCTAGCGGTGGTGTTTGACGACTCCCGAATGTTGAGGCGGCCCACGGTTGGTGAGGGCACCACCGGATAAGCGAACTTCCGTGGCGGGCAAAAAAATTCCGTGGCGGTTTTCGGCCCGCCACGAGCTAGGGTCACCGAAAATGAGGTCTTTCCGTGGCGGTTTTTGGAACACCTAATGCCCGCCATCGTAAATCGAGTAAAAAAAACAAAAAGAAAAGAAAAAGGCCGGATCCAGGCCCAGATTTGGGCCGCCGCCCACGCGCTGCGCGCTAGGGTTCCCACGCCGCCGGGAGATGCTCGAGGGGTGCGCCGCTTCCACACCCGCCGCCGCCGGGCACCGGATCTGGCCTCCGTGCTCGGATCCGGTGGAAAGCCGAGCCGCCACCACGCCCGCGGACAGAATCCGCCGCCGGGGCAGGTCCAAGCCGCCCGAGAGCCGCCGGATCCGTTGGAGCCGGATCCGTTGAGTGGGATGGGAGAGAGGATTAGGGTAGGAGTTTGTTTATATATCTTTGGCATTCTATCGGGCTCATTTGGGCTGGTATGGGCCTATCTTATGCCGCCGATCGGGCCTCATTAACCGCGGGCGGTTTTATTACAAAAAACGCCACACGGTTAATCTATTTACCGCGTGGCATTTCTAAACCGCCACGGTTAATAGAAGAAAAACCACCGCGGTGTTAATTGGGGTATTTTAGGTGGCAGTTTTCCTAATGCCCGCCACGGTTAATCATTTGGAAGTCTCCTAAAATCAATTACGTAGTAGTGGGGACTGCCCGCGAGCTTTGGTCCGATGCGGGACGGATCTACGTATGGTGGATCAAAAAGAGCCGGGCTGGCGTCTGGGGTGGAGCGTTTGTGCATGCCTCTACGTAATGCAAAACTTTGCACGCCGGCCGCCGCCTCCGCATGAGCTTCGGCCCGGCCCAGCGTCACTTCAAGAACTCCGGGGACAAGGTCATCAAGCCGCGACCGCCGCCAATGTTGTCGTTACTGTGATGGTCGACGACACGCCCGTCGAGGTTGCCCACGGCGGCGAGGCGAATCACAACCCATAGCCTCTCCCGCATATCGGTTTCCAAGCGGACCGAATACCTTGTGAAGAAAAGGCTTGGTCAGGCACCTGCTGCTAGAGGAAGTGACATCCAACTACGACCTATGCTTCGACCAAGACCCGGATAACATGGAGCCCCTTAGGGAGCCATTCCTAGAGCGACTCAATCACGCCACCAAAGCTCGAGGGCTTGATCTCTCGAAAGTGGGTGTTTGGCATGGCTCCAACTCGGGTGGAGTTGCTCCACTCCAAAACTCCAGCTCGAGCGGATCTAAAATTTGGAGTTGGAGCCGTGAAATAAGGGTGTTTGGCTAGCAACTCCAGGAATATACTAAAATGACATATGGATCCCATGGCGGTCTCACGTTCTTCTCAGCGACAATTTCCTTTGCCGAGCCGCACCATGCCCCTGCCCGCGTGGACCTCAGCACCGCCGTTGTTGGTGACCTCGCCTCGTGGGCTCGTGCTCGCCGCCAGCGGCGTGCCATGTCGGCTTGCTCTACTGAGGCCTCTACCATGGCCGCCGAGTAGAGGGACCGCGGAGGCGAGATGGGTGTGGTCACGGCCGGGCGTGGAGGGAGGAGGGTGAGATCATGCCCGGAGCTGTGGATGGAGACCAGGGAAGATACCCATGGCGGCGCGGGCTTCTTCACATCTAGGGTTAGGGTGGAGGCGGGGAGGGGAGAGGAAGGGAAAGGAGACGCAGGGACGAGAGGGCGGGCGACGTCAGGCGTGGGGGGGGGGGGCGCTCGGCGAGGTGGCCACCGACGACGGACGTGCGCTCGGCGCGGCGTCACCTCCTCCCGCAACTTCACGCGAGAGAGAGCACATGCGGGTGTGGGTTGGGGATATATGGGCGGGTGTGGGTGAAGGGCGTGGGGCTGAGAAAATAGAAAAAAAAAAAAATAATGTTTCGATTGTGTAACCGATGGCAAGGCGGGTAATTTCGTGAGAACTCGATCTATATCTACGTCTATTGTGAAGGATTACGGAGGCTGCGGGAGAGGTGCTCTAAAACTCCAACCACATTTATACTACAGCTTCAGATTTTTGAAGCTTCATGGAGTTTTGGAGTTAGGGCAGTGGCGTAGCCAGGGGAAATTTGGCGGGGGCCATGGCCCCCCCTAAGGTTTTCAAGTAATTTTTTTTTTTCTAGTATAAGTCCATAATTTTTATTTATTCCATCTTAATATAAACAAAAATAAGTTCTTACGGATAATTAACTTTGATGTATGTGTAGTAATTTTTACTAGTATAAGTCCTTCTAATAATTAAATCATACAAAACACAATTAAATAATATTACGAAGGGCGCAAAACATAGTAGACATTAAAGTTTACAAAATCATCTCGGATGTCTTCTTTGTTAAGGGGTTAGTGTCTACCACTAAAAATAGTGTCTTTGCTCCAAGAGTGTATATAAAAATGCAAGTACTCGTGTCAAAGTCGATAAATTAATAGTCGGCATGAAAAATCTAAGGTAACTCGATGTGCTCATTTTGTATGCGAGTTGGATTTGCTCGGCCCCCCTTATGAATAATTCCGGCTCCGTCATCGAGTTAGGGTGTTTGGCTAGCTCTAGTCAGCTCGGCTGAAGTTTTGCTCGAGCCATACCAAAGACCCCTTAAGTCTGGTTGGGCAGGTCCCAAAAATCTCGGTTGCCTATCGCTGCTGCGAGTAATAAGATAAACAATGTGTATGGGTTAGAGATTCAACCACTTGAGAATCTATTGTTTGTATCGAAAGATTCGAAACATTTTCTCTTAATAGAAAAACGTGAAGCAAAGCTTTTGCTTTGCGTGATTGAAAACAAAATATCCACGTAATCATATACGTACGTACGTAATGGTAATCTAGTCCAAAGAAACAAACAAACTGTAAAGCAGTAGTGCTGTAAAGTATAGCAGAGGGTAGCGTGAGTGCGGGCGAAGACGATTGGGGAGAGAGCCATGGGCTAGCTGGCAGGAGCGGCGCGGCTGTGGCTCTGCCATGTGAAACGGAGCCCTCTGCCACGGCTGCCTGCCATTGCGGTGGCGTTTGCATACGCGGCTGTAGCTCGCTCGCCGTGGTCCGCCCAACACCGAATGAACTCCTAACTCTGAGATGATCGCCGCCCGCCGTCCACAATAACGAAGCTGCAGCGACATGTGTGAATCACCGGTACCGGCAAACAGAGATCGAGTACACACAACGGGTGCTCTGAGGGCGTAGCGTAACCCATTCCAACACCGGGAAAAGAGGCTCTCATTTTCCTATCCCTATCCTCTTTATTTCTTAGTACTGTTTTTTTATATAAATATTTCTTAGTACAGTTATTCCGCAACGAAGGATAGAATATTTCCCATTTCCTGCCCTCGTGTTCCACGGTGACCTGACGTGTGTGGGGTGTGGGCCGTGGGGATCGGGCTGACAAAAAACCAGCCCACGTATCGTTGTGCTGCTGGGTTGATCGCTTGTGCGCCGAACGGACACTGCCGAATAACTCAAGAACGGGTTGGTTTTGGGAAATTTGTAAGCACCGATCGGCTCTCAGTTTTCCAATACCAGAAAACCCAACAAAGGACGAAACCAAACTGATTGCCCAGAACTACCTAGCTACAAGGACCCTTAAAAATGTTCTCCTTCTGCTGGACGCAATGGAAAATTGGCATTCAATGGTGATGGTTACGTTGAAAACACTTTGAAGCATCCTTATCAAGCATGCACGGGGACCTTGAAATTTGTTGAAATGTTTGGAGTAGGTGGTGTGGCCCAACTTTCCTAACCAACACAGCACCTATTCTTTTCTTCCTTCCCGTTCCCTAGACTCCTCCGTGAGCGGTGTAATTTTGTCCACTCCCCGTCTCCACCGCACACGGCACGCGGCCCTCAGCAGGAAAAAAATGAAAGAGCGTGTGCGGGTCTCCACTGTCTAGTCAGTGTAGTTCACGATGGGCGTGGTTCGGATCGCTGGAGCGGTTCGTCGAACCGATCCTTAAAATCTATCCAAATGGGCCCCTTTCGGACATTGTCTAAAGTATTTGGATCGATGGATTGAAAACCACAGAACCTAAAAATCCATTGGTTCGATCCAACCCCACACCGAACTGGTTTCCTCGTCGACGAGCTCCCGCATCAGGCTCCCGCAGCAGGGCGGCGGCAAGGAAGACAGCGGCAGCGGCGTTCGCCGGAGCAGCAGGCAGCGGTACCGCATGGAGACGAGGGCGCTGTCGTACGTGCTCCCGGCGCCGCTGCACGTGCTTCTTCCCGTGGTCGTCGTCGTCCGTCCGTGCAGGCTGCTGCTGCGCGGCGTCACGTGCGAGGCGCCGCCGGGGAGCTGGTGGCGATCGTGGGGCCGAGCGGGGCGGGCAAGACCATGCTGCTGTCCGTGCTGGCTGGGTCGGCGGACCCGGCGAGGGTGGCGGCCGCCGGCCGGGTACGTGCCGCAGGACGACGCGCTGTTCCCGGCGCTCACCGTCGAGAAGTCCCTTGTGTACAGCGCGCACCTAAGGCTGAGGCTTGTTCGCTCTGGTACTGGGTCGTCGTCGTCGGCCGCGGAGGGCCGGGCAAGGGAGCTCATGGCGGAGCTCGGGCTGGCGCACGTCGCCGCGTCCAGGGTCGCCGTCGTGTCCGGCGGCGAGTGCAGGCGGGTGTCTATCAGGAAGGACGGCAGAGCTGAGCCTTGGTCGAGTGCTAACTGCTAGCTAGTTGCCCGTCATGTACGCGATCCACAATAACCATTGGGCCCCATTGGTTAAGCACCTAATTAGAACGGAGCATCCGGTGCTCCTAGACCAATAAAATGGATCGCTGGATCGATTATGGTTCGCACCGTGGATCAACCACGCCCATCGTGAAGTGTAGTGCGTCAGTGATTGTCTGATTGATAATAAAGTGCGGGTCCGTGTGGTATAAACAGCATCGGTTGTGACTTATGACAGCCTCGCTTCCGCAGCACCCCCATCTGCCAACGCACGACTGCTATCCGATCGGTGGTCTGGCATTTTTTTAAGCCGAGCTCTTGGAGCCCAGACTTCTATCTCTTCACTTTTTCAAACAAGCTTAAAAAACTTGGTCCAATGAAAAACTCGATTAGCGCCAAACGGGGCCAAAACGCGATATAGTACATATAAGATGTATGAGATATAACCTCGAAGAGCTTAAAATCCCAATATAGGTATACTCCGTCCGTTCAAATTATAGTTCGTTTTTTGCTTTTCTAGATACATTATTTTTACTATGCACGTAATTATACACTATGTCTATATAGATAGTAAAAGAAATACATATAGAAAAAGTTAAAATGACTTTTAACTTAGAATAGAGGATGTACTAAATTATAAAAAAACACAGCTCATAAATTGTGTTTTTTGCAATAATTGAAAGCTGAATTGTTAAAAAACACTTGGTTGCATCTCTCCCTCTCCCACTCGATTTCCAGCGACCGCGCCCATGCTCAACCCATCCTTGTGGCTAGGTTCTAGCGAGGAACTCGCCTGCGTCGACGGACAACACAAGAGGGCTCAGTGGGAGGTAGGCCGGTCAGACAATGGGGGCTGAGCTCTGGCAAAACCCCTAACAAGGACGAGGCTGGGCGGTGGACGACGGCGGGAGCGAGAAGAAAGATGGACAGTGAAGGGAACAAAAAGAGTGTCGAGCATTCACTTCCATTTATAAACTACTACCCCCTTTGCCCCCACATCAAATGATGTTCCAACACTTCATTTGCATGTCTAGATTCATTCAATGTTCTATGCACCTGGCTCTAAACAATGTCTTGATTTTGAGAATAAATGTTGTTGCCATCCAAAACGTGGGGGCAAGGGCAACCCATACTCTCATCCAACAACGATGATCATTTTTCGCATAGAAAAATATAATCATAGTCCTATAATAAAAAATAGACCGGATGGGCTCCAAAGTCAAATTTGCCACCAAAGTGTATCCTTTTTTGTTCATATTTGTGACGCGACACCTTAACAAAATGGAAACTGAAAGTGTCCCGAAAGTGCCCGCAGCAACCGTAAATTTCACAAGTTGGGAGGACTTGTGCGCTAAAAAACAAGCTCAGCCCGTCACCCACTGGCGGACCTAGTGGATAGTCCGGGTAGGCCCGGGACTACCCCTGAAATTTGGCCCATAACTTTTTTACTACTTTGCACCACAACCCACCAAATTGGCCCGATGCCTCTATCTCTCAGACGCAAGTCCAAAGTCCACCTTCCAGGACTCCAACACCATACCGGCGTGGCGCCGCTTTTCCAGCGACGGAGTTGGCGGTCGGGCGGTTGGGGCTCAAGCGCCACCTACCGCCACGCAACAAAGGAAGCCCCACTCGAGCCCCACCTAAAAAATTTTGTCGATGAGCCCCGCTTGGTTGCATCATCCTACCTTGATCGGTGTAATCAATCAACTAATCACGCAACTAATCAAGGCCCCGGCCCATTAACAAAAAAGGGAACCCTATCCCAGCGCTGCAAGGGCTATTTCCAACAACTATGGGTTGCAGCCCATATTATCCAACGGCCCGAGCTTCATCGAGATGCGTGCTACTAGGCTGTTCTCCTATACTCCTACTACGTAGTTCACACCGGTGGTTTAAGGCGCGGCGTTAGCGCAGAGACACGCGATGGGCGGGGGGGGTCTTCAGGCGGGGACACGGATCTTTTTCCGCTAGTGCGGGGCCGCGCACCAATTGTCGGGGACACGCATGCGCCGCTCCTAGTATAACGATGCTTTACCACCGTCCACGGAGATCTTGGCCCGGACGGACACGAGTAGTGCCCTAGAGAATCCAATGCAATGCTGTTGCACATGGCGTTAGGTTGATGGGATTTGACGATTCCGGTCTTGAGGATACCAGAGGAGAGAGGGCCAGGACGAGGGAGAGAAGCAAATACGACAACTCGGCGCCGCGGACGCCGGGTCAAGACCGATGCTCGCGATGACAGCGTGTCCTGACCGACTTGACCACATCAGCCATGTTGCTCCCGATGGCAATGGGTGAAAATATCCGCGTACCCGCGGGCATGAGACCCGACGAGCGCGGATCAGGCGTGAGTGCGTGCCCGCGGCACTCCGCACAGCATAGAGTTGTGCCCAACGGGCAAAGCTTCACGGGTAAAGAAATAGCATGCCCGCATCCGTAAACCCGCCATACCCGGCCACTATCGAAGAGGTATATAAGCTCAGTTCTAGGTTTCCCCACCCAAATTCCCAATCCCCGCTCCACACTCCACCGCCACCGCCGCCCCGTGACGGAGGTCGCGTGACCCACGCGACGTGTGTCGCCCTCGCCCTCCCCAGCCCCCACTTCAAGGAAGCCGCGGCCGCGCTCCGGCATCGCAGCGCCCGCCTCCGTGCCTCCCCACTTGGCGGCCGCAAAGACCCCGGCGAGCACGGCCGCTCTCGCCGGGCGCGCTTCTCGACGGGCGAGGCGAGATCTACGCGGAGGGAGGCCGCGAGCCTCTCGGCGGAGGGAGAGGAGCCGAATCGCCGGCGAGCCAGCACGCATCTCGGCGGAGGAGCACCAGCCCGCGAGCTTCTCTCGCGGACGGCGCGGCGGCGAGATCCGTATGGAGGGAGGTGGCCGCGAAGCTTGCTACGGGGAGTCTCCGTCTCCGCCTCGCAGATCCACGGTCGTCTCTCGGCCTCGGATTGGATGGTATAGGGAAATAAGGTAATAATAAGTTCTCTACATTTTTGTAAGTTTTCAGGATTTTTGAGGCAAGAAGAAATCAAATATAGCATTTCTTTTTAAGAGGTATAGGCAAAAAAAAAAAAAAAAAAAAGTTTACCAATTTTGGTTAATTTATAGTCATTTTACCGATTTTTCTTTGAGTTTTGTTGTATTGGGTAAGAATTTTTTTGATGAGGACTACCCTTGTTTCAATTTCTAGGTACGCCACTGCCGTCAGCAGCACCAAAGCGCGTGCCAATCCAACTTGGATACCACTCGCTGGCTGGTGGACGGACTCCACCAGGTCGCCGGCAGACGCAGCCGCACCATCGCGTCAAGGGCTGCCACGGCCCCACTCCCCTTTGCTGACCATGCCGGGCGGCGAACTCGCTGACGCCATTGTGGGCGTCGGCGGCGGCGGCGGAGGTGCGGACGGGGATCCCCGCGCCGCTCTCCTCCGTCTGGCTGCTCTCGGGGACCGCATGGCCGCCGTCCGGGGCCGCATCTCCGCCTCCATCTCGGGCGAGGCCCGACCCCTCTCCTACGCCGACATCCAATCCGTCTCCTCCGAGATCTCCTCCGCCGCCCAGCTCGTCGTCCTCAGCGCCGCCGAGCTCCTCGCTTCCTCCGTCCCCTTCTCCGCCCCACCTCCACCACCGCCTCCCTCCGCCGCTCTTTCGCCCGCTCCCGTCCGAGAGATCCTCGCTGTGGCCGCCTCCGCCCCAGAGCAACAACCCCTGGAGGCCGCCAAGGGCGACGGGGGCTACGAGGTCGTGGAGCTCGACGCCGCCGAGCTGCTAGCGGAGCACGTCCACTTCTGCGAGATCTGCGGCAAGGGTTTCCGCCGCGACGCCAACCTCAGGATGCACATGCGCGCCCACGGCGACCGCTTCAAGACCCTGGACGCGCTCTCCCGCCCTGGCCACGGTGGCCAGCCGCCCAAGCCGCCCGCTGGCGGCAACGTGCGCTTCTCCTGCCCCTTCGCGGGCTGCAACAGGAACCGCGCCCACCGCCGCTTCCGGCCGCTCAAGTCGGCGGTGTGCGCGCGGAACCACTTCCGCCGCAGCCACTGCCCCAAGCTCTACGCCTGCGAGCGCTGCGGCGGCAAGAAGCGATTCGCTGTCCTGGCCGACCTCCGCAGCCACCTCCGCCACTGCGGTGAGGAGGCACAGTGGCGCTGCTCCTGCGGCACCACCTTCTCCCGCAAGGACAAGCTCTTCGGTCATCTCGCGCTCTTTGAAGGCCACACGCCAGCAGTCACTAAGCCAAACAAGGATGTGGTGACAGCACCTACAGAGTCCACCATTGATGCTATGGAGGAAGGGGATTTGAAGAAGGCAATCCTGAAAGGGAGGAGGATGAGGAGGGTACTTATGATCCAGAGTTCTTTAAGGAGTGGATGGAGGAGCTCCGAGGTGGTGCTGGTGGTTCCAATTGGCCTGGAACACCGGCAGCTGGACAATAGCAATGCTGCGAGGGCTAATTGGGTAAGACAGCCTTGCCGCTGTTTTTTTGTCTTTGTATGTGAAATTTTGGTGCAAGCTTTGAAACATAGGATATATTTAGCTACCAGCAATTGCAAACTAGGAATATTTCAGTCATAGTATTTATTGCAAAAATTAAAAAAATAAAGGCATCCAGGTTTGAGTTTGATTGATCCTGATAATGATTGAACCATAGATTGCATATCAAAATTCCAAGATATGATGCATAGAGTATACTATGCTATGATCCTATGACTATAGAGAGACTTGATTCTCTCCGCTAGATTTGGCAAACCAACCAACCTAGTTGTGCATTGTGATGTTATGAATTTGTCAGCTTGATTGTCTTTTAAGTTATCCTCAAATGTGTAAAATTCAGGTAAGTCTGGGTATCTTACACTCTTTTCTGGAAATTCTCTCTAAGTTAGTTTCTTTGTTAGGATGAATATGTGACCCTGATATTTCACAACACTAGGTGAGGAATCAAACTGGCCAATTTAACTATGAGGGAAATTTGTCTTTCATTAGTTGGTGCACTCCTCTGGTTGCTTTCCACCTGTTTTTAACTCTGCCCTTTATTGTATACCCTGATTCATAACTTTGTTTGTGCACAGGATGATTTATGTGTGTACTGTAGCATTCTGAAGAGGCTCATGTATTAGGTTAGGCCAGGCAAGTGGTACCTTAACATGGTATTTTTGCAACTATAAAATCCATTTTTCACTGTAGTGGACATCTTTGGGCCCTTTACATGTAATATGGATAAGATGTTGTTTCAGCCCCTTCTTCATCATCCTTCTTTGGATTAGTTTCGTGGACCACGAATGCTTCGTTCATGGTTCAGGTGATAAATAGTATAATTTGCTTTCTGATTGTGATAGAATTAAACGACCATTGAGTCTAGGCCTATCATCAAGAGATGAAACATTTTGTTAAACTTTTGCCTAGAAATGACACAAACAACATGTAGTTTGAATTCAATGAAGTGTGCACTTATAAGTGAACTTCATAAAGTAATATTTGACTAGAGATCTTCTTTGGGTTGACTTTAATTGCCATCTAGTTTTTCCCTTTTTGGGCAAAGGTGGTTTTCTCACCTAGCAATGCCAAAAGTATTTAACATCTGTTGCCTATTTTTGCTCTTCTACAATGTTACTAGAGCATCTATTTGCATTCTGTTGCTTTCTTCACAAGGAAGCTAGCGTTTACGTCCTTACCATCTTTGTTCATTTCCTCTGGATGTGTTATCATCATAATGCTTGTTAGCATTACTTATTCTACACCTTGCATGTCATCATGGCTCAAAGGTGCACTACGTGATTACAGTTTTACTTTTCACCAGCTATTATTGTATACCCTGATTCATACAATATCCAACTTTCTCATGTGGACAGAATCATTATGAATGTAGTCCTTCTGAAGCGGCTCATGTATTGGGTTAGGGCAGTATGGTCTTTTTTGCGATTATGGGTCCTGTTTTCTTATACCACAATAAAAAACTTTTTTTGTCCCTTTTAAATGGAGAGTAAGACCGTTGTTTCACTCGCTCTTTTTGGATAAGCCCTGGGATCACATTTGATTTTATGGTTTAGGTGATAATTTTGTTATCCTTTGTTTCGATGGAATGTAAGTGACTAGTGAGTTTAGGGCGTTTATTTAGAGATGAACTTCATGATGTTGAACTTTTGCAAAAAACTTGAATGGTGTGAAAAGCATGTAGCTTGAGTTCAGCAGGTTGTATTTATGAGTTTCAAGTTTCACGAAGTCATATTTAATAATAGGTTTCATTGTGGAATCTTTCTGCTGACTTACTCGAAATCTCTTTTCATTTAATTTCAGTTATCACCTAGTTTTTCCCTTTTTGGATAAGGTGATTATCTCACCTAACAATGCTAACTATTGAACAAGTTTGGTTTTCGTCCTTTGCATTGTCGGGGACCTTTTCTGAATTCTCTTGGTTGTGTCAAGGGTTTTCTGTTTGTTTGGACAAAGTTTTTCTCACTCAGCAATAGTCCTTCCATCCCAAATCAAATCAACTTCTAGAGTTATTTAAGTCAAACTATTTTAACTTTTACTAACTTTTTAGAAAAGAGCACAAACATTTATGACACCAAATGAGTATCCTAGATACATCATGAAATATATTATCATAATATACTTATTTGGTGTCATAACCTTTTCTATAAAGTTGGTCAAACTTAAGATAATTTTACTTAGGGTGATTCTTGGAATTGATTTATTTTTGGGACAGAGGTAACACCAAATATTGAACATCTATTGGCTTGTTTTTGCTCTTCTGCAATGAATGTTACCACATGGAGCACCTATGCTAGTATTTTGTCATATTTTGGGTCGGATATAGTACCAAAAAATATTGAACATCTATTGGCTTGTTTTCGCTCTTCTGTAATGAATATTACCACTTGGAGCACATATGCTAGTATTTTGTCGGTTTCTCTCACAAGGAAGCTAGAGTTTTGTCATTATATAATTTGTTACTTTTCTCAAGATGTGTCATTGATCATATTGTATGTTAGTATCAATGTTTCACCCTGTATGCCTTCATTGAGTCTCAACAATGGATGCAAGAGTAATTTTCTTGTAAAGGAAAGTTATTCATGTAAATCTTTGTTTTCCCTCATGGAAATGTAAAGGATTCATGTATGTCTCAGCACATTGTGTGTTCGGTTTAAAATTATAAGAATATGAGTTAAAATCATTTGTTCTTGTTTAGCATATTAATGTACTAAATTCATTTTTAGATATTTTTAAATACAATCGTGTTTTTTATATATTCTGATTATGACTATATGAAACCCATTGTCTTGTAGATGGTTGACAAGAGACATCAGCTTACATCAAGTGACCAGGAGGATCAATGAGTATTGAAGGAAGATGATAGTAAGGAACAGAGGTGCTTTGAAAGTTTTAATTTGTAGGATATTTCTCTTTACCGTTGTGTTTGTGGTTCTAACTAGTAACTTGTATGGTATGGTGCGTTTGTTGTTCAGTTGCTGTTCACTGGGCCTCTCCTTTGCCATCCTCTGTCATTTTCATGCTATCTGTTACCCGTTAATAGTAATGCAGTGGAGAAATGAGTTATGTAAGTGTTCTCTTTTGTTGTGTGGTCATGGAGTTACCTGAGGGAAGGATAAAGGCCCTGTTTGTTGCAAATTATTTGGGGAAATTTTAGAAAAATGTTTTTAGAGTGCCATGAAGTGTTTTGATTCAACAATTTGTCAAAAAAAAAAAAAAAAATGTTTTGATTCAATAAACTTTATGGTTTTGAAAGTCAATAGTACTGTCAAAATTGTAGTCTTCTCTGGAGTTCTATGAACTTCATCTCTCTTTTCTAAATCTTGGTTTTGTATGTTAAGGTTTTAAAACTGCAGTTTCTTCGTAGTACAACATTCAAACAAGGCCATACAGTATTTGATTCCTAAGACTGTATTGCATCTTATGTAAATTGTTTAAGTCCAGTGACTGGTTGTTTATACATAACAACTAAGTACAAGACAAATGTACTTAGAGAATTGAACGTTATTGAACAGAGGGTAGGCGAATTGGAGAAGAGGGTAGGTAGCATTATTCAACTTTTGGAACACATCTTTGGTCTCTCGGTAGACAGGAATTGTTGGCACTTGGCAGTGACAGGAATCGTTGATCAACTACTGTCGGTGACATGACATGTCCATGTCGGAGTACTAATTAAAGACAAGCAATGACTTTTCATCATTCAGTTCCAGCCGAGGAGTTTCCAGGCGCGCGCGAGCAGAGCATTGGTACACGTCGGAGCTCGCGAGCGGGCATGGCGACGCCGGCGAAGCCTCACCTTGTGTTCTTCCCGTTCCCGGCGCAGGGCCACGTCACCCCGGCATTCCAGCTCGCCACGCTCCTCCACCGGTGCCACGGCTTCGACGTCACCTTCGTCCACACCGAGCACAACCGCCGGCGCCTCCTCCGCGCGCGCGGCCCGGACGCGCTGGCGGGATCCCCGGGTTCCGCTTCGCCGTCGTCCCCGACGGCCTGCCCGCGTCAGACGAGGACGCGGCGCAGGACATGGCCGCTCTGCACTCCTCCCTCCCGACCATGGTCCCGCACTTCAAGAAGCTCGTGCTGTCTCAGCTCCCCAGCCCCGCGGCGAGCCGCTGCTGCCTCGTCTCTGACGTCGACCACATCCTGCGTGCGGCCGAGGACATCGGCCTGCCCTGCGTCACCTTCTGGATCACAAGCGCCAGCTCGTTCATGGCTTTCCAGCAGTGCCAGCAGCTCGTTGCCAAGGGCCTTGTTCCTCTCAAAGGTAACAGCATGGCTAGTACTTGCTTCGTTGCTTGGACAGAATCACAAAACTAACTGTTGCTGTACGCACGCAGATGCTGAGCAGCTGAGGAATGGATACCTGGACAGCACGGTCATCGACTGGGTGCCGGGGTTGCCGGCGTCCATGCGCCTGAGAGACTTCCCGAGCTTCATCCGCACCACGGACCCGGACGACGCGGCGCTCGCCCTCACCCGGCGCTCAATGGAGTGCCACCGCACCATCCCATCCGCCGTCGTATTCCACACCTTCGAGGAGATGGAGAGCGAAGTCATCAGCGCGATGTCGACCATCCTGCCGCCTGTCTACGCCATCGGGCCGCTACCGCTGCTCCTCTCCGGCGCCGGCGCCGGTGATCCGGCCACCGACGCGTCGACGGGCTCCAGCACCAGCAGTCTTTCCAAGGAGAACCGCGCTTGCCTGGACTGGCTTGACGGCAAGCCGCCCAACTCGGTGGTGTTCGCGAGTTTCGGGAGCCTGGTGAAGCTGACCCACCAACAGATGGTAGAGCTCGCGTGGGGGCTGGCCAACAGCGGCTACGAGTTCCTGTGGGTGATCAGGAGCGACCAGCAGCAGCTGCTGGTCAACGGCAGAGCCCTTGCCGCCGCCGCCGCCGCCGTCCTACCGCCGGAGTTCTTGGCGGAGACGGAAGGGAGATGCTTCGTGACGAGCTGGTGCCCGCAGGAGGCGGTGCTCCGGCACGAGGCGGTCGGCGCGTTCCTGACGCACTGCGGGTGGAACTCGATGCTGGAGAGCGTCTGCGCCGGGGTGCCCATGCTGTGCTGGCCGTTCGCGGGCGATCAGCAGCCTAACAGCAGGCTCGCATGCACGGAGTGGCGCGTCGGCGTGGAGCTTGGCGAGGACCCCAGTCGGGAGGAGGTGGCGACGGCGATACGGCAGGTGATGGGAGGGAGGAGCTGAGGAGGTCGGCGGCGGAGTGGAAGGAGAAGGCTGCTCTAGCGGCACGGCCAGGTGGCTCTTCTTGGGTAAATCTGGACAAGCTAGCTAACGAGGTGCTGGCTCCTACGATGATAATGCACAAGCATTGAATTCGGTGTGCTCATGTTCTTGTTTGGGTTATTTTGATCCGTCAACATTGAAAAGTTGTGTCGAGTGATGAGATGAGCTATGAAAAATTATTGTGAACTATGTGCTATGAAAAAGCTATAAGGGAGGCGATCAGGATGGCCGGAACCATCTGTTCCGTTGGATTAAGTCTGATGTCGGATGTCTTGGTTCGTTTTTTCATACCACGGTTCAACATTTGAGCAACGCTGGAGTTTCTCTTAGATGTTTGTTTGGAATAGTATCCGTTTGAGCAACAGAAGTGATCAGCCCACAATGAAAGCAAACTGTTTTCAGCTTTTGAAGTGATCAGACCACAATGAAAGCAACTATTTTTCAAAATAGCTGTTTCACTTTTTCAATATCAGCCCACAATGATCAGCAGTATAGAACCTATCTTCTCTCAATCTCCCTCAGATCAGAAGTGAAACAGCTCTCTATTTTCGCCTATTTCAAAAAGCAAAAAGCCCAAAGGTGCTTCGAAAACTATACTGCTATACTACTCCTACTTCTTAAAAAAAAAATAGCTCCAAATTTCTATTTGGTGGGCTCTCTTTCTTTCTCTCTCTGGCAGGAGAAACACCTTTTTTGTTTTTTTAGGCGAAGAAACACCTTTGACAACAGCTCGCATAGAGCAGAAGCCCATCAGTCAAAACGGATTGAAGTCAGCCCACCAATGTAAGGCCTTCTCTCGGAGCAACAAAATGTACACAAGCCCAACTGTTGTCACGGCAGCAGGAGCTGAAACAATGATGACCACACGCAGATTTGGCGATCTGCACGGCGGGCTTGTAGTAACTGCTTACCGTTACAGCTAACAAAAACACCAGATTTGACAGCTTACCCGACCCCTAACTGCTGATCATTATAGGTGGGTAGTGATCCGTACAGTAATTCTGGTCGCCCAAATCGTATCCGTAACTGCTGATCAACGCTGTTCCAGCCCGTGGCAACTACTCAAGTGCCTGCACACTGATGATCCTTCTTTTAACCGAAAAGAAGAAACATGTTCGAGTAATCGACACGCATAGCTAAAATCATCACCGAAATACTGATCATATCCATCCGGAGCATATGAACAATATAATCTCCTTCCAGGTCCTGCTACATCAATCTGCACTGCCGTAATGCCTACTTTTAATTTCTCTCTTATTCTGCAAGCATCGTCGACCTCGCGATCGAGCATCCATGGCGGCCATGGCCTGTCTGTCTGGGTTCTACGTAGACGACTTCTAGTAGTGGTTACTTCGGCTATGCAGCACCGGCGCGAGGTTGGGCTTGTAGATGCTCCTCCTCCTGAAGAGATCCCCGAACTTGCGCAGGATCGACCGCCTCTTCATCTTGTGCTTCATGCTGCCGTGCTCCATGGCGCCGTCGCCGCCGTACTGGCCCGCCACGTCCAGGTGGTCGAACTCGTAGCCGTAGTCGTCGTCCATGGCCGCCGCGGCCGCCGCCGCCGACTTGAGCTCCGCGAGGTTGCTCAGCGACGCGAACATCCGTTCCTTCCGGCCGCCGCCCGGGACCAGCCTCCCGGTGTCCAGGAACGCCGCCGCGCTCAGCTTCCCCTGCGCGTCTTCGCGCCTCCACTTCTCCACCAGCGGGATCTCCCGCTCCTTCCTCGCCGCCGCGAGCTGCCGCTGGAGCTCCTCGGCGCGCCCTGGCCGCGGCCTCGCTGGCTTTCAGTCCCTCGTTGTCCCGCCGCAGGTCCTCCAGGGCTCGCTCTTTCTCCGCGACGGCCTCCTGCAGGTCGGCGTTGTCGGCGGTGGCGGCCTCCAGCGCCTCGGCGGCGGCGTTGGCGTCCTCGACCGCCTGCCAGCGCGCGTCGCAGCGCGGCGTTGTCGTCCCCGAGCGCCCGTCGCGCGGCCGCGAGCTCGGCGGTCCTCTCCCCGAGCGTCCTCCTCCTCCGCGGCGCGCGCGCGCCAGCAGCGCCTTCTCCCTTGCGCGCCACCCGGCCGCGGCGTCCTTCCACTCGGAGGTGAGCGCGTCGACGCGGTCCGTGGCGGACCAGAGCTCCGCCTCGGCGCCCTGGAGGAGGCCACGGAGGCGGTCGCGCTCGGCGTGGGCGGACTCCAGCTCGTCCCGCGCGTCAGAGAGCCACGCCTTGACCTGCTTCGCCTCCATGGTGACCGCGGACAGCGCCGCCGTCAGCTCGTCCGCCGCCTTGCGGCTCCGCTCCTCGGCCTGCACGGACAAGCGGAGCTTGGACCGAAGACCGTTGATCTCCTCGTCCACGCCGCCGAACATGAGGTCCATGACGCTCCACTGCTGCTGCTGTGTGGCGACGCCCGGCTCGGCGGCGGCGCCCCTGCTGCTGCTGACGTAGCGTGGCGACCTCGAGCCTGGCCTCCTCGAGCGCGATCTTGGCCTGCTCCAGCTCCTTGGTCTGCTGGACCAGTGACTCCAGCATCTTCATCTCTCGCTGCTTGGCCGACGCCGCCTCCCGCTCCAGGAGCCGCACACGCTCCTTATCCTTACTCGCGGCGCCGCCGTCGCTCATCACCCGCGGCGACGACTCCTCCATCTCCGTCGCCGTCGTCGTCGGCTCGACGCTCTCCTCCTCCGGCTGCGTCACCACCTCCACCTCCTGCTCCTCCGTCACGCTGCCGTTGGCGTCGTCGCCGCCGGCGGCCTGACCTTGCTGCAGCGATGAGTCCGTCACGTTGACACGTTTCACTACTACACCATGCATTCCGTTCGTGCCTAACATAGAGAGAGAGGTACAAAGCGGGCACCTGGGACTGGGAGACGACGAGTGGCGCGTACGTGGACGTGGTGGACCTGCTGCGCTGGTGCCGAGGCCTAATCTGCCTGGGAGACAGAGGCGGAGGAGTAGTGGTCCACGGCCCGGAACCCCAGGACCTGGATCTGCACGGCACGGCACAGCGCGCGAGAACCAACTCACTCGTCAAGAATTCAGTTTCAGAGCGGGATCATCGGAATGCTCTGTGTGTCTCAGTCTCACCTCGCCCTGGAAGAGGAAGACGACGGCTGCTGCTGCTGCATCGATGGATCGGCTGGGAGTGTCCCCTCGTAACCAGGCCGGGCAGAGCGAGGTGCGGCGGTGTCCGTTCTCTGGTGGCTAGGAGTACTCGCACACAACACAAAACGCGATGACACGGAGCAGTTTTTATAGACTTATAGTAGTGGGTGGTAACTGACAATGGCATGAGAGTGAGGGGTGATTATTTAGTGATGAACAGATTACATACGACCGGGGAAGTGAAATGATACAAGAATTGAGCTGAGTGCCGTGCGGCTCTCGAGGTTTGGAGCAGGTGAGATTGAGAAAGGGACGCAGGGGGCTTGACCTCCAACACGTCGCGTTGCGTGCGTACGTACTTGCGTGTGATCCCAGGCCCACCGTCGGGTTCGTTTTTCTATTATTATCTTTCTACTGATTCTACTGACTACTGGAGGTATGCTCGCGTGATCCAATGGCGATGGGCTGCTAGTGCTAGCATCCATCCATCGATAGTACAAGATGTTTCCGCCTCAGGGCATGTCACGTGCACTTTGCTGCTCCTTGCTTGCTGCGTCAATCCGTTTACCACGCCTAGAGTGGAGTTCAGTGCAGGCGCCTGAAAACGCAGAACTACCAAAGGCACAAGACAACTGAATCAAAAGAAAATCAAGGACGAAGCTTTAAGCCACCTGATTTAGAGACAAAACTTTAGGAAACATAGCATGTAAATAATCTGGCCAGGTCGCTCGCTCGACGCCAAATATCTCCTTGTCGATGCCGTGTACAAGCGAGAGCCGCCAATAACACCGCATCGCCTTTCTTGATGAGGCCGTTTGTTTTTGGCGAAAGGCGGTGGAGCTGCAGCGGCGACCGGCGACGCGATCAGCGGATACATTATTTGGGCGCCGGACGGACGTCGTCCCCGGCCACCGATCCATGTGTCGGGTCCGTATTGGCGTGACAGCTACCGCCGGATGCTGAAATAACAAGAGCGAAAATATGGATAGGCGTCACGATTTGCTTTGTTTTAGTATATCGCCAACAAAAGGGACGATTAGGTGAGGTCACCGTACCTAGCATCAATTCTTGGCTCTCAAACTCTGTTAGCCAATCTCCAAATCAGGTGTGCTAGTAGTACTAGTACATATCTAGCGTTAAGTACTCCTACTGAAGTTAGAGCGATGTCTGAACAAGGGCGAAGCGCGATCAAAGAGAGCGGCGAACACGCGCGGCGTCAGCGAAAAGCGACGTGAAGCAGCGGCAGTTGCGTTCGCGTCATGCATCCCACTGGATGGCCGGCCGGCCGCGGACCACTGGACGTGCTCGCTCGCATCACCCCTTCACCTGCTACTCTTCTGCTAGCTAGTAGACACGATAAACTTGCTCGCACAGACGCCGCAAGTGGTCCGGCCAGCGTCCATTTGACGGTTTCTTTCACCACAGACAAGGTGCAAAGTGCATGCATCGGCCTGTCCTGTCCAGTCGTGCTCTTGGTTCACAGAGGCTCTGGACAGCCAGGTCCGGTGAAAGCTCCAGGAATCATCATGGCAAGCACTGTGCTTAGTACGTTCGGCTGTACGAGCAATCTAACGAACGCTTATTTTTCCCCCGAAAGCAACGGCAACAGCGCTGCCTGATGAGTACAGTACCAGCGAAGCCAAGGCTGAAGGAGAACCAGAAGAAACTGACGGCGCGACATCAAGGCAGAGCAGCGCAAGGACTCGAGATTTGTTGGGCTGGGCTCCCGTCCCAACCATGGAGCTCAATGCTCAGTCGGCTCAGCTGATCTTTCGGTGCACTGCCACCAGACATTCAGTTTCAAACAATTCAGCCCAGTTTTAACTCGCAATGTCCATTTCAAAAAGAATCGCAGTGGAGACCGGAACGGCCGCCGGAGGAAGTCGAATAAACTGCTCGGCAACAACTGACAAACGGACGAATAGGATGAAAACACAAACGATTCAGAGGTTCAGACAACCAAACCCATGGTTAGGCCCTGGATACACGTTCAGCAGCAACCGGAGATACATCATGACACCTGACTACAATCCAAAGCCAAATGGATAAAAGACTTTTTTTTTTTTTTTTTTTTTTTTTTTCGAAAGCGTGTCCATTGACACGTATTTCATTAAGGAAAATAGAGTTTTACACGACGCACACATTAGCCAAAAAATTGGCAATGGGCTGACGTAAGTTATTGTCAGACAACAATCGCCGGCTGAAACGGCGGAGTGACAAAGTTATACTTAAAGAGTAAACCTTTGCGACGGGGAGAGGAGAGAGAAGCGGCTACGGCGTGACGCATCGAGAATCCCGCAGTTGCCGCCCTCGCCGGGCCGCATCATGGGGAAGAGCTGCGCGCAAATATTGTCGCTTGCCGGGCGACACATCGTCGCCGAGTACTTCGGAACTTGGCCGACAGCTCCTGGTCCGGAGTGTCGACATCGTCGGACCGGACGGCCCTCGAGCTTGCCGAGCATCACCTTCGCCTGCCGCTCCAGGTTTGGATCCGTTTGCGCCGACTTCGCGGCAAAGGCGGTGCCGCGTCTAAGGGTCCACTCTTCCCGGTGATTCGACGAGCGGAGGGTGGCCGGGCCGTGAGGACGGGTTCGCCGGCGGCAAGGTGATCGCCGACGGGAAGTCCCGTCGGCGTCGATCACCACGCCGGCGTCCTCCCCGAGGAGGCTCCCGGTGTCCACCGCGGTCTGCCGAGTAGTAGAGGTGGTGGGCGGCGCTGGAGTCGGAGTAGAGACTGGGTCGGGCGGCCCGTGGGAGGCCTGCCGTCACGTCGTCATCGGCAACGGGCATCGGTGCGCGGCGGGGGATCCGAGACGCAGTTCGTCTCTCCGTCGAGCCCCGACCGTGTGTCGTGGTGAACTTCGGCAAGGACCTGGTCCGCCCACGGTCGTCCGAGCCTCGGTGGTGGGATGGGCGGTGGCGTGACACCCGCCGAGGTAGGCCTGGCAGACGAAAAGGGAGGCCCCACGGAGGACCTCTAGCACCTCAGGTTGGACGGGAGGAGGCCCCGAGTGCTGACGCGGCGCGGCAGCAAACTCGGCTGCCACAAAAAGACTCAATGCAGACTAAACGCGAACTGCCAATAGTATGCGCATACGCTACTACGGCTACAGTCAAACTGGCCAGTGCAGTTTCTACTAGATTATCTTTTCACAAAACCTACGGGGTGAGACGAACACAGAATGCGGGCAGAGTTCTTTTCTTCCTCCCATCGACAGACTGACTTACGCCCTCTCGCCACGGATCCTCCTTGCCAGCTGAATGTCCTCGGGCATGATGGTCACGCGCTTAGCATGGATGGCACGCAGATTGGTATCTTGGAAGAGACCAACCAGGTAGGCCTTGGCTGCCTCCTGCAGAGCAAGCACCGCATGGCTCTGGAAGCGCAGATCAGTCTGCAAGGCAGTTCAGGAAAGAGATAAGACTACGCTCTCAAACAAACTCTACAAACCTTCCATGGGTATCACATACAGCATAAATGTCAGAATGTAAGATTTTGGTGCTTTCACCTTAAAATCTTCAGCAATCTCCCTGACAAGCCTCCGGAATGGCAGTTTCCTAATCAGCAACTCAGTGCTCTTCTCGTACTTGCGGATCTCACTTGAAAGGAAGAAGTTATAAGTTTTTGTAGAGTATCTCCAACCAAAACATAGATAGTATCAACTGAAGATAATTGTGTGCACCTACCGAAGAGCGACAGTCCCTGGGCTGTAACGGTGAGGCTTCTTCACTCCTCCAGTTGTGGGTGCTTACTTACGGGCTGCCTGTCAAAGCAAAACCACAATGTTCATCAATCATCAGTTCTCTAAAAGCAAGATTCTGTAGGCACACGACAGAAAAACATACACTAAAAGGAACATCTAACATACCTTTGTAGCGAGTTGCTTCCTAGGAGCCTTTCCTCCAGTGGAGTTGCGAGCAATCTGCTTGGTACGTGTACGTGCCATCTAGATGGAAGTTCAGGATCTCAGGCACTGTGCTAACACCACGACTTCACTGGGCAGGAGAGGAGGACCCACTGATCCGGTGGCAGACGGGTGAGTTTCTCAGTCTTTTTTGTCTTTCTATTAGTCTAGTTTTGTTCCATTTGCAGTCTAAACCAACCTTCCGCGATCAAACTGTTCTTATCGTTTCTGTTCTCGGAGGTGTGAATACTCTCGAGGTATGGCCCATTTTCTTTCGTTTGAGTTAGTCAGGCCAAGATAATTCTTTATTCCTCTCAGAGTTTGGTTGGTGTTTACATGAGTATCTGGTCCCAATGGAAATCCGTTATCCTATGAAGAATGATATTTTAGTTCATTGGCCATCTACGACCGCTGCACATATATAATATATATACTTTTTTTTTTGTATATTGTGTCTATCTTGGTACAAAGGGACGAAGTAGTGTACTGATCTGCACCTTCAGTTTTGGTACTACTGATGCTGAAAATGTAGCACCTCAGGTATGTTCAGAGTTTTTAATTTCTCAGTCATGTCCATACTACAACTGGAAGTCATATCTCGTCAGGTACTGGCTGCTGACTCACTTAGTGACCATCCAGAGATTTGTTTTCCTCTTTGCTTAGCGCCAATTCAATGTAACATACCTGAGATGGAGGCTGGTTCATTCTGAGGCATCAATGAAGAAAACCAAACTGTAGCATGATCAATGTTAGTTTGCTTTATTCATAATTTTGAGCTGCACATGCAAATCATATGAATATATCATGAATTATCTATCCTGAAGAATTATGGCAAGTGTTTCACATCTATGAACCAATTTGTTAGGGCTTTGTTTAGCCCAAGCATTAGAGCAAGTTTAATAGTTTGTAAGTTTACTTTCGCCAACTGCCCATGCGGTGCCCGGCCCGCTATTATTTATGGATAGCTGCATGCGGAGCCATTGCAGACGCGCATGGCCTAGTCGGGCCGGTTACGGCCCAGGCGTGTCGTGAGACGCTCATTTTCTTCTCTCTCTTCACTTCTCTCTCCTCCACGTAGATATGAGCCGGCTAGTCGCTCATCATAATACTTGCTCTTAACATTAGTGCTATATCTAGCGGGTTTTTTAAAACTTTTTGCCACTCTTATGGAGGCCACTCCTCCAATAACCACTCATATATGAGTCACTACAAAATTGTCACGTAATTTTCTGATGCTTAGTCCCACGTTTTTGCCACTTTTGCTAGCGTGGCGGGCCATGTAGGCAGTCCAACATGGCAAGGTGCATTAGACAACTTCTGTAGTTGAAGTTCTCTTTTATAAAAGAGGGTTGAGTTTAAAGGGAGACATTATATTATATGTATTTTTTAATATTTTATAGCAGCAGATAGAACAAAAACGAAAAGACTTTGGAAAATTGGACATAAAATAGTACAAAAATCAAAAAAAAAAAAAACATTCAGAGTCCGAGCATGATCAAAAAAATATAAAAAAGCTAAAAAAAAAAGAAGCAGAACGTGGTAAAAAAAAATGGACAAAGACGAAAGAGCAAAATTACTTTGTGGTCAGTGTGTACGGCAGCCAACAACAACAGTGAATAGAAAAATTGAGGCCCAAAAGAGCCCAACTAATGTATTTTGGCCCAAGTTCTAAATAACTATATGTGCGTGTATATGTGTTGTAACCCTACCTTCCGTTGCCGGCCGCCGCTACCCACTATATTTCACACTAGTGGATTGTGCTCTTTTTGCGCGCCCATTTGAAGGGCTAGACGAGGATGTCACACTATGACAAGAACAATATACATAATAATATGTCTTTAGCTATCTAGAGGGAAAAAAAGTGTTCGTAAGAGTAACTCTGAAAGGTTATCTGGAGCTTAGGTTCAACACACGTTTAATACAAGCAAATATGTAGGTGTCACAACCTCAAACAACTAAGCCAAGGCAGCATACAAAAAGAAAATTATTAGTTATTAGTATTACAGGGAATATTTTGATGTCGAAGGCTCTGAAATTTTGTTTTGACGTCGAATTGTTATCCTCGTCTCATGACTCAAAGCTTTGAATTTTCGCTTTTTGGAATTGTGTATAGAAGTTGAGCGGTTGAATAAAATATTGCAATTTCAATTGGTGAAGAACCAATACACCTAGAATGACAAGCGTAACGTAAGAGAAAACAACAATCAAACAAGAAAAGAATAAGGATTAGGCATACTTGAACTTCAAAAGCATATGAGCAAGGTGAGCGGTAATTCATCTTTAGCCTAGAAGGAGATCCATTTGAATTACATATACATACTATTTTCCTTCCATAGAATCAGCGGTAATTCATATTTAGTCTAACACATATTAAAGGTTACAGGGAACTCTTGTTACTATCACACACAAAAGATTAAAGCTGGATACACACTTCCTTCTAAAACTTGTTGGCACATAACAAAGCTAGTAACTATGATAAGGACTTGGGAATTCAACCTCCTTAGGTGTATATATAATATAATATATTGCTACAGCTGATTGTGCCATGCACTTCGAACTCTGAATCCATTGAAGAAAATGTAGTCCATCAATGATCAGTCTAATAGCTGCCATAAATCACACAAGGAAAAAAAAAAAAAAAACATAAGAAAGCATTAACCTTGATGCTATTTCAAATAATGCTATAGTCCTAGTCCAGGTGTCATATGCAACTACCATGTAACCTTTTTTTATGACCATGCCCTGGCACAACATATATGCAATCTGTTAGCACAAAAAGAAGACAATCTTTTTCATCGTTCCAGCAAGACATGCCCCTACGAAGTAACGTAGAGTGACCTAAAAAGCCACAACATCTACAGCTTGAATCTATGGTGATAGCATGAAAATGGCATCTGATTGATGAAGCTAGCAAAGTGCTAAAAAAATTTCACTGAATTGCTATCTCCCACAATTTGCATAGAAATGTTTCATATTTCAAGTGGTAGTTGTCTGTATAATTATATGACTTGGACCTACCACATCTTTGGGCTTTACGGACTATAATTGTTATCCGATAAACCAGAGAAATCGCACAGGACAATAATTAATAAATATTTTTTCCTCTACCTTGGAAACTCACATGTGAATTGGAACTACTACATTTTATTTGCTACTTGTTCAAATAAAAGGAACTCTAGGATATATAAGATACTGAATTTTAAAAGGTGATGGAAAAATTTCTTAAAAAACAAAATGCACTACATCTACAGATATGGTAAGTAGTCATTGGTGCATTGTCTGTAGTGAAAGCAATCTAAAAGCGTAAAGCGGTGAGCATGAGCGAGCTTGCCAACACAATAATGTCCCGGACCAGGAGCTACGGTGGCTGCACCGGGAGGCAGCCAATCACGTAATTGTAGCGACGTGGATAGTCTCGATGGAGGCGTATCATTTGGTCCTTACAGGTTTTCAATGACTCCGTGCACCCATTCAACATCGCTAGTCACGCCGCCCCGCCTCTCGCCCTCGGCGCAGCCCAACTCTCCCTCTCCGGTCCGGACTCCGGATGGCGCCCCGAGCGACCGATGCCGATGCCGATGCCAGCGGAATCAATCTCACCGAAAGTGGCTGGGCCGAGGCAGATGGCGTGGTGAGTGGTGACCGTGTTCTCCTTGGACGCCGGGGGTGTTGGAACCAAGCGTTGCCTTGGAACGTCCCGAGACCGAGCTTCGCCGGGCGTGGCGCGTGGCCACGCGATGGTGACCACGGTGACTAGAACGTAGATGGAAACAAGATGACAATTGTTTTGTGCCGCCAACGCCGCCGCTTTCCTGGCCTCCTCCACTTTATATTTATAGGGATACATGGGATTACGGAACATGTCTCCGCATCTCCCCCACGCCACGCCATGCACCGTGAATCACATCGCTTCACCGCGACGGACTCCACGCGCAGCCGTCCACGCCGTGGCCGCACCGACTTTCTCGCAACACCGGATCACGCCAGCCCGAAACACGCCTCCGTTCACGCATGATCCGCTTCCTCGACTAGCTCCTAACAACCCGCCTAGATTGACTCAACCCGATCTAATGCTAAGACTCTTTACAATCTTAACCGAATGGACAATGCAACAGTTTAATCTAACAAACACCCCTAAACTTGTTGCATACTCATGACGCCCAGCTTCTCCCTCCCCTCGAAAACGAACACGCCCGAGCGCCTTGGTGAAAAGATCCGCCAACCGGTCCACCGTGCCAATGTGATCAATCTCCACCTTCCCCTTCCTCAATGCATTCACGCAGAAGTGATACTTGGTGTCAATGTGTTTACCCCGTCGTGATGCACCGATTTTTTGCTCGATGCGATGGTCGACATATTATCCATCGAAGCTTCACGGACATCTCCTTCGTTCCCATCGACGCCCACTAGCCGACTTCAGCCATATACCTTGACACGCGGTGCGGCAAACGCAGAACATACTCGGCTTCACGGGGATGACAACGCCATGACCTTGACCTTTTGTGAAGCCCACGTGACCAAGCTCTTCCCGAGGAAGTAAACGACCCGATAGTGCTCTTCTGTCCTCCTCATCGCCGGGCGGTCACTATCGCTATAGCCCAACAAGAATGGCTTAAGCTCGGCGCCCTTCCCGTATTTGCACCCAAAGTCCGATGTACCCTTAAGATACCGTAGAATGTGTTTCACCGCAGCCCAATGCCGCTTTTACAGAGCTTCCATGTATCCGCTCACAACACCCACCGCAAAAAGCTATGTCCGGCCTTGTGTTGACAAGATACCTCAAGCTCCCTATGATGCTTCTGTATGCAGTAGCATTCACAACCTCTCCATCATTCTTCTTGCCGAGCTTCAACCGAGCCTCCATAGGCGTAGCACACGGATTACATCCTGCCATGCCCACTGACTCCAAGATCTTGGCCGTGTAACCACTCGACACAAGGTGATCCCACGATTGCTTTGCTTTACTTCAATGCCCGGATAGTAACTCAAAGAAACCAAGATCGCTCATGCCGAACTTTCTTTTCATCTCCTCCTTGAACTTCTTTACCTCTTTTGATTTGAACCGAGAGATAATCAAGTCGCCAACATAAACTCCGACAACCAAGACCGACCGATTGTTGCTCCTCTTATACACAAAGATGTTCTAACTTGCTCTTCTAAAACCAAGAGCAATCGGGGCCTTGTCAAGCTTCTCGAAGTTCCAGGCCCTTGGAGCCCGCCTCTTAAACCATAGAGTGCTTTGATCAATTTCAACACCTTGCTTCCATCACCAAGTGAAAACCCCGAGGTCGTTGTACATAAAACCGCTTCAGCTTAAGTCACCGCTCAAGAATGCCGACTTGACATCCATATGATGAACCTCCCATCCACATTGAGCCGCAAGCGCCAACAACACCCTCATTGTTTCAACTCCGCAACAGAGAGCTTAAAAACCTCGTCGAAATCCACCCCATGTCTTTGTGCATAGCCCTTAGCGACCAATCTCGCCTTTATACTTGACAATCTTCCCTTCGGGATCTTTCTTAACTTTAAAGACCCACTTGAGCCCTATGGCTCGTTGTTTTTCCGGTAGCTCACCGACTACCCAAGTGTTATTATCCTCAATCGCCTTCATCTCAAGATCCATCGCCTCCTTCCAAAGAACGTTGTGCCATTGCCTCTTCCACCGCGGTCGGCTCATCGACGACCAAGCACAAAAACCATCGCATCGAAACCTTGAACCGGATTCATCGAATCAAGCAGGTCGCATCGACCAGAGCGTAATCCGCGCCCCCTTCAATCCACCAACCTCCCGCCGGGTGGCGATACAAACCCGGGCGGAGATATCCGCGGTTGATCCCCGACCGACCCCGTGAGGTGTGTGAATCGGCGTCCAAAGACCACCACGCCCGATGGAATTGACGCGGCAGTGTAGCCGGGCGAGCCATCATCGCCCCTCGAGCCCCCGCGCCACTAGCTTCACGACCGAGAACCGGAGCTCGTTGCCGGATGGTGAAAGAGAGCCCGGCACGGGCACTTCCCCGATCATCGCCAAAAGTATTAACTGAAAAATCGCCGACACCCGCCGGGCGCTTCCCTCCCAATTCCATTGCCTTGCTTCATCAAATACCACATCCCCTCGTCACGACATCGTTGGTATTTCTAACGCCACTAACTAGAAACGTATATAAACCTATCACTAGCAATGGCGTCAAAAACATATATATCGATGTTGCTCGGATAAAACTAAAAGAAAATAATTCATTGCGTTCATAGCATATCCGAAAAGGTTGTCATCCCTATAGTTAAACTACTAGTATGCAAAGAATAAAATATTCGCACTATGCCTTGATAAACTTCTCAATAAGTAAATAAACAATTATAATCGGGTATCCGCAGTTTACGTATATGAATATACCATTGTAGCATTTTAACCAGGAGTAAGAACCGTGTGTTGAATTTATATTCTACCACGAGGGGAAAGAAGTCTACTATCATGGAATAACTATGCATGTGATTCTCAATCATCTCAATCATCTCTCGTATGATCGAAGCTTAAGTATTAAATATACCAATTACATAAACGGGGATCAAAGTTCACAATGATAATAAAAGTTCCGATAAATAGATTCAACCAAGTCATATCCAGTGTGCAAATAGAAAGTGTCAAAATTGGACGATAGCAATTCATAGGCTAGCTAGCATTAGAAACTCCAATATGTAACTCTAAACTATAAGTTAGATCTACTTGATTAGTGCAATACATCTAACAATCATCGAAGAAGAACTAATTAAATCCACACATGAGGACGTAATCCGTGAAGACTAAGGTCGAAACTTAGAACAACTCGAATAATATCATCCGCTAGGCCTACATACCTGGGGGATGGATTGCAAAGGACTCAATGATGTCGTCACCACCACGATCTACCACACCTAACCCTAAGATATAGGGAGCAAACGCAGTGCAAATAAGATCTAATCACCATGATTACATCCCTCTACCACTCACCCATGATATCAATAGATGAGCGCTATACTAATCCATGCATAAACATAACAAGAATTCAACTATGCTAAACGTGTAATCAAAGTAAACACTAGAACAAATAATCTCGAATATAAACATGATCAAGATATTCATATTAAGAACGTGTCCGAACTTGAAGACTACTTACAATGAAGAACTTACAAGAACGAGGCCTGATCTTGACCGCCGGCCTCCGACGAGCGGATTTCTCCCTTTCTACTAGATCTAATCTTGATTGCTACTCTTCCTAAAGCGGTGTTTCTAGAGCGTGGGATTGATGACTTGGATCTTGAAGTTTGTTGATGACTTGAGAACTTGATGATCCGAAAGGGGGGGTCTAGGGGTCTCCTTATATAGTCGGGAGGAGGTGCCAGGTGTTGGACTAGATCACAACTCGCACTCCACCGTCGCCCTCGGATCAAACCGACATTAAACGAGCGGATTAGATTGCGCTCTTAGAGCGGTTGGAGAAGCTTCGAAACGACGTGGCGGCGTTAGTGGAGGAGGCCGACCGCCCAAATAACAGCCGCCGGGCCCAGTGGCGGGCCCACTCATGGGTCCCGCTGCCCGGTGCCTTCTCGAACCTTTCTCGGGTCTCCTATTTCTTGGGTGTTAAGTCTTGATTACGCCGGGATTAGTCCGAGCCTTCTAGAGTCTTTTCTGAGTTGGATTGCATTACGCTGGCTCGCGAATTCTTTGTTTTCCCCGTTTAGTCCCCTCGTAATTCACAACTTTACCAAAACTGGTGGAAATATGTTAGTGACACCCTATTCTAGGTTGTTATTATGATTTATACCCCTTTCTCATGTTTATTTGATTAATAAATTTATATGATAACAAGTGTCAACAAACTCCCCAAGCTTACCCCTTTGCTAGTCCCTAGCAAAGCTATATGCTATAAAAGGATTGGAGTTGCTACTACGCTTTCATACCCTCGAAGCTAATTGTGTTTATCGAGAAATAAATTCTCCTCTTAACCGCATTGCTCTCTCATACCTTTTTACCATGGGGCGTAGCCTTTTCATGAGCAATTTGAAAGACGTAACAATCAAGTTAAGTACCATGTCTCAAGCTCTTTGATCAACTATCATCCCGGGTTTTGCAATATTTTTCAAAAGAAACTCAGAGATCCTATGTATGACCCTCTTAAGTAGATGGTGGTAGTGGAGTTACACATGTGGTAGGACATACATAGTGGGATGATAGTGGTGAAGTGGATGAGGATGAAAGGTAGTAAATAGCCCTTAGCCTTTTCTAGTATTTTTTTCTTCTCAAGCATCTTGGATTATTTCTCCCTTTCTAAAATTGCTAAGACCCCGGGTGCCCATTCTTGGAGAGGTGGGTTTTTTGCCCGGACTTGTGTCCATTTTTCTCTCTCCTTAGAGATGTGGGCCCTACTCACCCCTCGTACACGTGTCCATTATTCATCTCTAAATATATATTTTTTTATTAGGAGGTAGGCCCTTCTCGCCTAGTATGACTTTTTGTCCGTTACTCTCCCTCTCTCGCGTCTCACTTTTCTCTCTAAAATATTTATTTTTTTTTTCTTTTTTTTTTTTTTTTTTCGAATGTAGCCCCAGCCTCTATTTGGCATAAAAACACCGAGAGAGACATATCCAAAGATTGCAAGAGTTCATTTTTAATTATGGCTTAACTACCGATGGAGTATGGGGAAGCGTATACGGTTTAGAAGAAGCCAGATTTGGTGGAGTGGGATGATCTTGATGCGAAAAGATAAACTCTTAAGGGTCATAGCTAAGGAACTCATCATGTAATATTTTATAATTTTTAAAGATAAAAACTGTGAATCAAGTATCTCTAGGAATATGATAAAATGTAGCTCAACTTTTCATGTATCTTTATCCTTCAACGCTAAGACTCAGATTAAGCATGTGCTTTCCACAGGTGTTGGGTTTAGAGCAATTTAAGCATTTTTAAAGTTTTTAGGAGAATCTAAGTCCAAAGTGTAAGTACCTTTTTAAGAGGAATTATGTATGAGCAACTATTTATCATTTCCTTAGCATATATCATCAAGATCATAATAAAAAGGAAGAAAACAATCTAGCAAAGATCTAGCATTTATTTGACTCTTTAACACTAAGACTTTTAAGACTCTTTAACTCTAAGTTTAAAAAATATAATAACTAGCTAATATTTAAGACATAGGGTAGTAATACTTATCGTGATAAACGGGGTGCTCTCCCCAAGCTTGATCTTGAAGTAGTCCTTTGTTCATCCTTGGAGCTTGCTCCTCTTTCGGGTCTCCTTTAATGTTCTCCCCTGGCAATATTAATTTCGCACATACCCGAAGGAACAAATTCTAGGATGCTATTGTGAGCCTTCATGTGCTCATTTCTTTTTTTATATATAAAAGGTGTGGACCTTCATGTGCCCACTTATTTTTGAGAATTTATATATGTAATAGGGATGCTAATGCAAAAACATATGAGTGCAATATTTTTGTATTTTTTTTTTTTTTTTATGCCACCACAAAGAAGGAGTGCTTGCATGGGGCTTTAGGAGGCGATGCAAATGCAAGAAACATATTTTTTTATGATTTTCTCAAATGCGTGTTTAGAAAGAGTAAATATGCTAAAGGAAATATGCTAATTGAAATGTGCTTTGCGTAAAATTAAATATACGAGATAAATACCGAAGTTACCTCTCGGCGAGAGTTTAGAGCACTTACTCCCATGGCGTAGTGTCGTCTATGGGCCCTCGTGTAAATGTTGTACCCGGTAAGGGTCCTTCAAGGATTTCAACGGGCGGAGACGAAGTAGCCGAGGAAGTCGATTGTTCAGCTTGGTGATGCCGGCGGTCGGGGTCTCCGAAGATGTACTCTTGTTGCTCTTCTTGGTGGGCGCGACTTCTTTCTTCTTCCAGATTGCTTCTTTGGTGGAGACCTCTCGGGTGTAGTAGGTGCGTAATTCAAGATGGGTAGGAGCCGAGTGTACTTTTCCTTGATATCCTTTTCTATCCTCTTGATGTCCTCCATCTTCGAGTCCACCTTCGTTGTAGTCTCAGGAGACGCCTCGGCCCTTGGTCTTTCTTGGGGCGGTTCATTGTTAGTGTAAGTATTGAAGAAACAACAGTATCTTTTACCTTGAAATCGGAAGTGGATCTCGCCCGTCCCGATGTAGATGATGGCTCTTGTAGTGTTCGTGAATGGTCTTCCAAGTACTATGGGAGGATCTTGTTCTTCTTCTCCCATGTCCATGACTAGAAAGTCGGTGAGGACATAGCAGTCTTTTGATCTTAACGGGGACGTCTCGTGCAATACCTTCCCGAATCGGTGTGATTGGTCCGCCATCCGCAGCATTACATAGGTGGAGCACAAAGGCAGATTACCATATATCAATTGATACGTTACCTTTGACATTAAGTTGATGCCCGATCCGTGTCGCGGAACAACTTGGCCGGAAGTTCCATTGATTGATGGAGCAAAGGATTGATGGAACTCGAGTGGTCGTCTAGCTTCTCTAGTTGTGGTGGAATGCGCCGAGTCTTGCGTTACATTTACAACTTGATTGATCATCAAGACTCGTTCCACGTGTGGTTGAGGTTGACGGTTCTTCTTGTTCTTGCTTCTTCTTCTTGTCCTCTCCTCGACACCGGTGCGTGTACTTGAGGTGCGGTAGTGGCACGGGTGGAACAGGGGAGCTAGGGTCTTATGTGCAGTAGTTGAATCTCTCCCTCTCGTTTGTTGACGGTGAAGACGATCTTCGCGGTGTCGGCGTAGATGATGGCCTTGGTGGTGGCAAGGAAAGGGCGTCCGAAATGATCGGGCGCGTTCTTACCTTTGCCGGTATCCAGACCACGAAGTCGGTGGCCACATAGAGCTTACCGATGTTCGGATAAACGTCTTCCGGATGCCCTCGGGGTAGCATAGCGGCCCGACCGCAAGTTGTAGGCACATGGTTGTGTATAATAAATTTGAACCTGGCTCAAGGCTTACCTTAGGCATAATGTTGACACTTGAGCCAAAGTCGCAGAGCGTCATAGGTGCGGCGCCGATCCTAATGGTGATGACTGGTCTCCCCGGATCTCCTTTCTTGGTAGGCATGCCCCGGTCCGGTCCACTTAGGTCCTTCTTGTGCGTCCTTGGTCCGAATACTCCGCATAGTAGACATCGACAAGATTTGCAGATTCTAATTCTTCCTCGCCCTAATCTTACCGGTTAGGCATAGGAGTAGATAAAGCCAACCTGAGGTAACCGAGATTCTATCATTTTATTGAAGCTATCTTTGGTTCTTTATTGCGTAAGAAAAAGTTTTCCATTTTAGCACTAATAGTTTCTAGCATTTTATCATTGGAAGCTAACTTCTTAGACAGATTATCCATGAGTCTACCTTGGTTTTGTACTAACTCTCTTAAAGGTGGGAAATTATTGAAAGAGTTATTACCTTGATAGTTACGAGTAGTTACCTTGGTAGTTGGGTCTCTCGTTGGTTCCATCCTTGATTCGGGGGACGATACTCGGTTGTTGTTGTTGTTGATGTAGTTCACGTCCTCTTCCATTTCGGGACATTGACGCCCCGAGTGTCCAAAGGTGTTGCCACATTCTTCACATGTCATGCGGGAATCGAAGAGTTGCATGACTTCCTTCTTCTCGGGAGCTTTGTCTTCAAGCTATGCGATTTCGTCGTTCCACAACCCCGCTTCTCGCAAGGTGTGTAAGGTGTAGTGGTGTTCCTCTTGATTCCCCGCTCGATACAATAACTAGAAAACGAGCCACGAGTTGAACTCACCCCCTCGATGCATTTCGAACATTTTCGGGCGACGCCCGGACTCCACCTCGCCTACGCCTTGAACTTCTTAAACCGGCTCAACGCCTCATCCTTCAGTACTCAACAATTCCAAGCCACATATACCGGCTGTAGTCATCCACTATCAGTAGAAAATAGGACCTGCCACCAGGTGTTTGTGGTGTTATAGGTCCACACAAGTCTCCATGAGCCAAGTCAAGCCCACCAGTAGCTCGATATGCTCGATGCTTGAGGGAAAGGTTTACGATGTTGTTTTGCCGGTGTACAACAATCACACACACACATTCAACACGACAAATGCGTGGAATGCCATCCACCATCTCCCCCCCGCCAAGATCACGGTGACCACGAAATTAAGATGTCCATACCGTGCATGCCATAACCGGGCTACATCGTCCATCTTGCTCAATGCACAAACGGGTGAGGTGAGATTAATCTTCATAATGTACGATCTCGTTTCTTTCTCTCAACCCCGACAAGGACTCCCGTTTCCGTCCTTCTTGTACTCGCTCAAGAACCTCAAGGATGCCATGATCTATTTCAACCCCCGCACCCTCCTTCCTCAAGGCGGCCAAGACTTACAATATTGCACTTCAAAGATGGAATGAAGTAAACCTCGGTGAGTACTCGGTGGTCGCCATTCTTCCCGGCAATCGTCACAGCACCGATTCCCTGAATCTTTACTGTTGACCCATCACCAAACCTCATCGAACCCCCGACAGATTCATCCAAGGATGCCAAAGCATCACGACAACAACGTCATATGGTTTGTTGCACCAGTATCAAGTACCCACGAGCCCGCACTATCTTTGTGATGGAAACACACGTTCTTGGTTCAAGAAAACTTCCTCCATCGCCGGCAAGAACCGGATTCTCGAACATCGCACACCTGTGCCACCATCAGAGCTCCGCTCGTGTACGCATCACGCATGATGAGCCGCCTCTTGCCTGTCCCCCTTGGGCTTCGACTTGCAATCTTTCCCGAAGTGGCCAAAAACACCACACTTGTGGCATTTACCTTTTGCGTTTTGGTGTCCCATATGTTGTGACATTCTTTCCACGGTTTTCACGAGCATCACGTGACACCGTCTTCTCCCTTCTTTCTCATACCGCGCACCACTTGTTGCTACCTTGTGCATCTGGTGAGCGTTGCTTGTTCCTGGCCGCCCACTCCTCTTCTGTTAGAAGAAGCTTGCCAGTCTTCTCTGTCACCTGTTCAACAAATGGCTCCAGCCTGTCCTCAGCTGAACGAAGGTGACCTATCAACTCCTCGGCGTGAATTTCTTCAGATCCTTCACCATCTCGATTGCCACCGCCACCTGACTGTACTTGCTCGGCACCACCCGAAGGAATTTCTTCACCATCCTTTCGTCAGTGATACTTTCCTCCCCTAGTCCTCGTAACTCTCGTTACAAGTTTTCGCGGATGCGGATAGCAAACTCATCAATGGCCTCACCTGGTTTGAACCCGATCGACTCGAATTCAGCCAAGAAACTCGAGCGTTCACTTCCTTGACACGATCCGCCCCAAGCCTCATTGTCTTGATTGCTTCCCAGGCTTCCTTGACGGTCTTCTTATTCAGAAGCATCGAGTGCATCTCCCGTGGCACACCACGCAACATGGCTCCTAGAGCCAACCGATCACGCCGTCGATCCACCTTAGTAGCATCGGCCTCCTCGACAACCTCCTAGAGATACATCCCCTCCAAGTTGCACTTGATGTGGGATGCCCACTCCTGATAATTTGTGCGAGTTAACATAGGCCACACAAGATTACGCCGCTTGATTGAACGCACGGTCCATGGTCTCCCTTCTCCGCAGCCCTGAACCCATCTCCGGCGATGTTGGTGATCACGAATCGTCTTCTCCTCCGTTCGGCGAGTACACCCACCGTCAACTCCAATCGACTTCCCACCGTCACCGAAGCGCCCCCCTCGACAACCAACGGCTCCGATACCACGTGTTGGAACCAAGCGTTGCCTTGGAACGTCCGAGCACCGAGCTCGGCGGCGCGGCCACGCGATGGTGACCACGGTGACTAGAACGTAGATGGAAACAAGATGACAATTGTTTTAGGCCGCCAACGCCGCCGCTTCCGGTCTCCTCCACTTTATATTTATAGGGATACATGGGATTACGGAACATGTCTCCGCATCTCCCCACGCCACGCCATGCACCGTGAATCACATCGTTTCACCGCGACGGACTCCACGCGCAGCGGTCCACGTCGTGGCGCGTACCGACTCTCTGCAACACCGGATCACGTTGTGCCCGAGCACGCCTCCGTTCACGCATGATCCGTTTCCTCGACTAGCTCCTAACAACTTTGCCTAGATTGACTCAACCGATCTAATGCTAAGACTCTTTACAATCTTAACCGAATGGACAATGCAACAGTTTAATCTAACAGGGGGAGCCATCGGGGCGGCGGCCCCATGGAGCACCTACGGCAACGCTCCGCTCCAGCGCCGACCCACCCCGACGGCAATGCTTCGGCCATCCACCAGAGCTATTTGCCCTGTGTGTTTCTTCATATGGAAGGAGTTGTAGTATCCTCTCTGTTCTCTGATTTGAGCTCAGCTAGGAATTTATAGGATGTGAAACCCTTTCTCGCTTCGATTTACAGTTCTTTTTTTATTTACAGTTCTTTCTTGATACGGTTTGTAGTTTTTTCAGATTTCTCCTTCCTTTCCTTCTTTAACAGTATTCGATTTGATTATGTTGGCGCGTTGGAAGGCTGGATGCCTTGTACTTCTAATAGGATGGGGGAGACGAAGGAAGGGGAGACGACGGAAATTTCTTCGCTTTATTAGTAGATATAGATTACTTGTCGGTCCTATTAATTTTGTTCTTTTTATTTCCCCCTCTCTTGTTCCATTAGCTCACGTCCCTGTTGCTAGGAAGAGAGATGAGGGGACCGACAGGGAGAAAGCCCTTGACTGGAGGGACGGGCTTGGCCTCGGCGACGACGCAGTGGGTAGAGAGAACTTCAACGAGAGGGGATAAGGCGGGCCGGCTTGGCCTCGTCGTTAATTGTGCGACCCGAGGGAATAGGGGCGGCGACGCAGAGAGATCCTTCTCAAGCAAAAAAAAAAAAGATATGCAATAGGATGTTTGTGTGGGAAAATTTTCATGAAAAAATAGGGAGCCCACCACACACCTTGAGAGATGGGGCTAGGTTTTTTTTGGGGAGGGGGGAGGGATAGATAAAAATAGAGACTCAAATTGAAACCCTAATATAAAAAATATTGTGGCACTAAAAGGTATAGTAGGATTTATGTATAGGATTCCTATTGAAGAGGCTCAAGATTTGTGCTTTTATCTTGAAGAAGATAGCAGGGACCGGCGGGTCGGACTCGGACCAGGTACCGGTCCAGAGGTCGCCGGGCGCGTGACACGCCGGTGGCATTGAGTCAGTCGGTCTGACTGACCCGGATGCGTATTCGAGGAAACTGGTGCGGTCGTGCCGACTAGTAGCCTACTACTACTAGCAAAGCATGACGCTGGGGCTGCTGTCTGTCATCATGCCATGGAAGAACGTTTTCTCGGCGGCGGCGAACGCACAACGGCACGACACACAAGAGCTTGTCAATGTCATCAAAGATGTGATGGGGACTGAGGAGAGAGCATACATATAGTCGGCGGCGACTCGGCGTCGTCGGCGACACCATGAGCATCTTCTTTTGAGGGAGAATTACGATGAATGCGAATATGCGATAATTTTGTAGGTAGGGGAAGAAAATATCTCTCATAGTGATAGTGGTGGTAGTGCCGTAGTGGACTGGAGTTTGGTTTTTATACGTGCGAATCGTATCGAGGTTGCTTATTTTATCACTGGCATCTTATCACTGGAGTATACTTTTGCTGAATGAATGGCCTTACCTTTAATGTATACTCCCTTGTACACACACTTGTCCGCATTAGGCATTATCTAGTTTTTTTTTTTTTTTTTTTTTTTAAGTTCAAGGGCCACGCCCCGGCCTTTTATTAAAGCATTATCTAGTAATGCCATTGCCCGCATTAGGCATTATCTAGCAATGCCATTGCTCGCCAGTGATGTCATCCGCCCATCATGATCCGCGCATGGGAGCACGTAACTTATCCGCAGTATGATTCCGTGCGTGATATTGACACGATCTGGTCGATCACTTGCATTGCATCGCCATGGCGATGGGTGTCCATGTCCTCATGGGTCGCGCGTGGTGCAAGTTGTCATGTCTCACGTGTGTCGGCATGTGCGCGCTCCGATTTTACGTGGTCATGATGCACTGAGTAAAACAGGAGTTGAAATATTTGTGGTAAAACACATGTCGGAGGCGGTTAGGATCTCTTTCTCTGTCCCTCACGCAGTTGATATAGTGGAAGTAGAACATATAAACACGAGAGAAATGGGGACACTATTATTCTTTATTCCTCTCAAATGTTTACGCTTAATTACTCTTGTTTTCCAAGATCATGTGCTTATTTGGGGTTTATTAAAACCACTCTAGGTAAATGCTAAACCTTGACTCACTAAAATGCTAACCATTAATTGTACACTCGTGTCAGACCTTTTTAAGCTTCATAACAGTATGTTGTACAAAATCCTGGATGGGTAATGGATGATAGTATTTTTGTTGTATGCGGAGGACTATTAGGCTTGAGCTCAAACAATTGACGTCCATGAGAAAATAAATTTTGCTTTTGCGCTATGAGATGTAGAAGACAAAGTTCTTTTGGCCATCCTCAGTGGGCATTTCGTGACTCAGTTCCTAACACAATTATATTTTGGAAACAGGGCAGAAGAGTTACATCTCATGAAACTCTCTCTACTACCATTAAACTCTTATTGTCTCTCTCTCTCTCTTCATTAACGTGTCATGTTAGCATATTTAATGCCCTTAAAACTCTATGAAACTTGCATTGAGACTGACCTTATGATGGATGATAAAACGATATGTAACACATAACTTTATTTGATATTGCCTTCATTTGTAATTATATGCATGGATTTGCGTCTAGATGCACATATGGTCCATATTTGGTTTTGTTCTTAGGCCAATCTCAACTGGAGGTTTCACCTCTCGGTTTCCAAGACGTGAAACTTTGCTATCGCAACGGTCTCTCCCTCGTGTCCGACGGACCGGCAGGGGAAAGGTGCCGGAGCATCTCCATGCCCAGCCGCACCCGTGAGAGGAAGAAACGTGGCCAGAGGTTGGAGAAGGGCCAGCCACGCATGAGCGGATCTGAGATCGTGGCCATGGCGGTGGCAAGCTCATTCCAGCACGTCAGGGACTCAGCACGGTTGGCTCGATGAGCAAATGACACACTCACCCCTATGAACACACGCACGCAAACCGTACCCCTATGAGCACCTTCGAAGGATTGAGCCGACAAATCTTAAAGTTCACGAAGTCACCACAGGCGCCTCGTTGTCGACAGGGACGTCGCCCAACACGGTTGGCCTGATAAGCAAGCAACAGGCACACTCACCCCTATGAACACACGTACGCAAACCCTACCCCTATATGAGCATCTTCGAAGGATTGAGCCGACAAATTTTGAAGTTCACGGTCACCACAGCGCCTCGCCGACGGGGCGCCGCTACCACTTAATGTACAGAGCCGAAAAATCCTGGAAATAAATCTAGGATAACGTGTCGCACCCATGATTTGAACCGGGTGGGAGCCCCCAACCAATGCCCTTTGCCATTGAGCCGTGAGCCCCTTGTTGCAATGACATGATCCAACAAAGTGGCTACATCGCTAATAGCCACTAGCGTTAAGGCCGCCTCAACGTGCTAGAAATTCACTTTTTGCATAAACCGTGAGGAGAGAGAAGGAAAACGTTTCATCATGGTGAAACCCTTGACTCATATGTTGGAAACAAAGTGTGAAATCTCATTGAGACGTAAATAGTGTTTCACCATGAAACCGTGCAATGAAACCGTGCAATGAGGAAGAGATTGTGGGACCAATGAGCCTATGAAATCGTGCATAGAGTGAGACACATATTTCATGCTAAAGTTCTATATCTTAGAAACCGAGAGGTGAAACGCTCCATTAAGACTACCCTAATAACATTTGGTTAGTGTAGTCAGGATATAGATGAAACACCAATGAAATACTAAAGTAACATAGGCTTTATTAATAACAATCATAAATGTTCAAACACATAAGTTACAATGACAATAGAACCACCTCCTATGATGAGACAACACGCAGAGTCAAAGCTCCCCCCCACACACCTCCTGCTGTTGTCAAAAAATAAAAAAGCCCCCTCTCCATGCGAACACTTATCCATTAATAACAATGATGTTGTACGTGCAGGTGCAAGAATAGCTCATATTCAAGATAATGATGTTTTTTAAATAACATTGAGAACTGATAGGATCAATTACTATCAGTTATAAGAGAAGGTTTAAACAAGATATCAATAAACATTTATTTTCATGTTATATTATACTAAATCTGTTAAAATTACAAAGACGTTTGACTTTTTCAAGCCTAAGTTTGACTCAAAGTCGCCTTATTTAAAAATTTAGACAAAATATCACTTCTTTTGTTATGACATGCTTTATTAATAAATGTCCTTAATAATGATTTAAATTTGATTATGTTTGCACAAATTTTTAGATAAGATGATTGACGTTGAAAAAGTCAAACGAATTGAAACGGAGGAAGTATTATATATATACTGCTGTACTATACGAGTATATATTATATAACCGCTGTACTATATACGAGCAACATTTTTATGTGATCAAACAATCAGTAGTACCTCTGCTGAGTGCTGACTCGCGTCAGCGTCGACGTCACCTGATTCGAACCGCACGCACGTCCACAGGAAGGAAAGGGAAGGGAAGAGAAGGGGGCGGCTTTTTTCTTCTTCCTCTGCGTGCGTGGCAAGGACTCGTCGAGGCTGCTTGACCAAGCTGGCCAGACCCACCTTGGAAGGTGCTGTGGGCCCCGTGGGTTTGGGTCCACCGGGGACGGTCAAATCTCATCCAGATCCGGTGGTTCCAGTCGGCCGTTGCTCCTCGCCGTTCCCGTGCTCGTGCTGCCAGCTTTTTCTTGTCCGCTCGGAAACGCCCGCGCGAACGAAACGGCGACGCGCTTGGTGGCCCACTCACCACCACTGTTATCGGATTCCTGATGATGTTCATGGCCCAGCCCGGATCCGATAAATGCTGGTACCAGTTCATCATCCAGAGTCCAGACCCAGTGCAGTGCACAGGACAGGAGGAACCTGCCGCGTCCGCGTCCGTCCGTGGCTGCACGTTATAAATTCACCCGCTCTCGTCTCGAGTCGTCGTCTCCCACCCGCGCCCGCAGCGCACCGCACCAACCCCCTTTTCCTCACGCTCACGCCCAAAACCAAAACCAAAACCCAAACAAAAACTTGTCCTCCCACGACAATCGCCGACGTCGCAGGGGGAGGCTTCGCCGGAGCAGCAGCGCCGACGGTAAGCCATTCCCGCCCCCTCTGTCGCCTTCCCGTCCTCGTAAGGCGCGAGGAGAGTCGCCCAGCTCGGCTTCCTCGGGTTCGGCTTGTACCAGATCTCGCCTTCGGACGGGGATTTTGATTTCTATTGGAATTCGTTCGAGCTTGTTTGCTTAACAATCCGGCGGCGCGCGCTCTGATGTGATTGCAGGTTGTTTGGTCCATTCGTCCTCGTCCGGTGCAGCGGTCCAGGCGAGCATGGCTTCGATTGCGCCTCCGTCTTCCTCCGTCGCTGCTGCCCTCACCCGCCAACCGTAAGAAGCTGCCTGCGCCACTCTCTCGCACCTACTCTTGCTTGTTCGCATGTTTGCGCCGGCAGGCTCTCCTCGGTTTCTTCTTTAGGAAACAGGAGGGAGCAGTGGGCGTTGCTCCTACTGACATACAGTATCTTTGTGGCTCCATCGGTTTGTTGATCGTCTTCGATTTGGTCTGCTTTGGAGCACAAAAATCGGCACGAAACCCCAGGATTTTGTATGGGTGACACAATATGTCTCAACCTGTGACTCTGTGAGGACTAGTTAGGAAACCAAACAACTGATGAAACGCACGACGACCTAGTTGCAATTGGATTACAAAATGAACTTATACATTTTTTTTTTTTCACTTGACAGTGATTTGCAACAGTACCCTTTGGCAATTGAACTGAGCTAGAGAAAAATTTTGGCAAGAATTCTAATGTCATTCACTAGGCCATGTTCACTTCGGTGTTTGATGACGTTTTTTGGTTTCTGAATGCCTGTTCGTGACAATGCAGGGTGCAGTTCTTGAAAGAGTGCAGTGTATCCAAGGAGACAAAGGGACATATCTGCAGTTTCTTCGCTGCAAATTCAAACAGCACCAAGGTGAAATCAGTGAGATTAAGAGTAGCATCATCCTTCAAAAGTGATGGTGGTTATCCAGCTGGCGGTGTCTCTGGGAATGGTGACACGCTGTTGCCAAAGAGCACATCCGTTCGCGTGGCCAGGACCATCCGGTTGCTGACCCTGTACTCCCAATGGATTCCATGATTACGCCAGAAATCCTATCTACTAATTTGGCACGTGTCGTGGAGAAGTTCTCAGATGATGACACAGATACTGAGCTTGATTTGGATAGTCCGACAGAGGGCTTCGTGATCGATTGCAGATGCCATTGAGGACATACGTCAAGGAAAAGTTAGTATATCTTAAAATTTCCTTATGATATCTTGTATTTCCTTCTCATCTAATGCTGTGCTAACATTGGTTTGTACTTGAAGCTTGTGATTGTTGTTGATGACGAATCAAGGGAAAATGAAGGAGATCTGATAATGGCTGCCTCTTTGGTTACCCCAGAGGCTATGGCTTTTATAGTAAGGCATGGGACAGGAATTGTTTGTGTCAGCATGAAAGAAGATGATCTGGAAAGATTGAACCTTCCTTTGATGGTTACCACAAAAGAAAACGAGGAGAAGCTATGCACTGCTTTCACTGTTACAGTGGTATGATATTATCGTCATTATTTATTATTTTGATGTTGATATGGTAATCTTTTGTTGTTTCTTGTCAAAAGTATGTACACGTAGCATTGTTGTCTTCACGATTGGCTTCCTTATCATATAAATATCTCATATGCATCAGCTGTGCTTATTACATGCTGAATACTCGCGCGCGTTGATTGAGTGTTTTTGTTCATACTTAGACTTCTAGAACAGCTGGTTGTTATCCATTTGAATTCGGTTTTGGTATGTGATTTTGTTGTCTTGGAACCTGTTTTTCGTGGAAGGGGAAAACTTCCTTCTTTACTGTTCTTGCTACCTTCCTGCTGTGGCAATGAATTTGAGATAATTCTATACTGTTCTTTTTTGAACAATGTGTTGTTTACTGTTTTGCCACATGATTTGTTTGCTCTTTCTTGACTGTTCCATTCAGATAATGACTCTGCAATACTTACATTGTATTGAATATTAAAAAGGGAGCTAAGTTTAATTCTTTTTATGTTTAGCCTTACTAAGTTAGTGATGCTTATAGCTGTCTATTTCAATGATTTAAGGAAATACCTATCCAACTTGCCTTAATTTATGATCTGGTCCCTATGAAACTAATCCAATGTTTTTCTTTTGTCTGCTACTGAGCTATGTATCTGTAATGTTTTGCTTCTCAGGATGCAAAAGAGGGCACAACTACAGGGGTTTCTGCCAAGGACAGGGCGAAAACAGTCATGACTCTTGCATCTCCTGACTCTAAGCCTGAGGACTTCAACCGCCCTGGTCATATTTTCCTTTGAAATACAGAGAAGGGGGTGTTTTGAAACGAGCTGGACATACCGAGGCATCTGTTGACCTTGCCGTGCTTGCTGGATTACCTCCTGTTGCTGTCCTTTGTGAGATTGTTGATGATGCAGATGGTTCCATGGCTCGCCTACCAAAGTTTGCGTGTCTTTGCTGAAAGGGAGAATTTGAAGATTGTATCTATTGCTGACTTGATTAGGTGAGTTTGAATTACAGAAACTTCAGCTTCTGATGCTTGACATGTTGTTACTAAGACAGTAGTCAACATCTAGCTAGCAAAAAAAAAAAAACAAAAAAAAGGAGGATCTGATAGTGTTTTCCGGCACTGGCCTACATTTTTTTTCCTCTATCCTGGTTGTAACATATGATTCAAAGTGAGGTACTTCATGTGATTGCAAGATTTTGTTTTTGAACAAGTATGGTTGCAAGAATCATATTAGTTCCTAGGCTATGTGCAAGCCTCTTCGGTGTTCTTATGTTCTATTGCTGGTGATCCTTGTGATATTGACTGGTATGCTAACAGAATTTTATCTGTTGCAGGTATAGGAGGAAAAGAGACAGGCTGATTGAACGTGCTTCTGTTGCACGCTTGCCTTTGAAATGGGGCAATGTCCGTGCCTATTGCTACAGATCTGTTATTGATGGCATCGAACATATTGCCATGGTGAAAGTAAGTCGCTGCAGTACTATTTTGCCTCGAGGTATTACTGTTTGTACAACACCTGATCTAATTATCAATCACATACCCAATGATCGGCAGGGTGATATTGGTGATGGCCAAGACATTTTGGTGAGGGTGCACTCTGAGTGCCTCACAGGCGACATTTTTGGATCCGCAAGATGTGATTGTGGTGACCAGCTTGCAATGGCAATGAAGATGATTGAGAAGGCTGGAAGGGGCGTATTAGTTTATCTCCGTGGACATGAAGGAAGGGGTATTGGTCTGGGCCACAAGCTTCGTGCTTATAACTTACAGGATGATGGGCGTGATACTGTGGAAGCTAATGAGGAACTTGGTCTTCCTGTGGACTCACGGGAATATGGGATTGGCGCACAGGTAAAGACTGAATTATCTCTCAAGCTACCATGGAACCTTTCTCCATAAAACTGCCCTTTTTTTTTCTGAAGTCTGCTCGTATAGGGAAGTTGTATCATATAATTTTCTAGAGCAACTTGAATTTAGTTGAAGGAATTGAAGAATGTGATGCCTGTTGCAGTTATGAAACTGTAATGTTGAAGTAACCCTATCATGTAATGAGTAGGTCACTGACATTTCACTACTTTGCAGATATTACGGGATCTAGGAGTCCGTTCAATGAAGCTGATGACTAATAACCCTGCAAAATATAGTGGTCTCAAGGGTTATGGACTGAGCATTGCGGGCAGGGTGCCCTTGATTACGCCAATTACCAGCGAGAACCGCAGGTACCTGGAGACCAAAAGAACAAAGATGGGACATGTATATGAATTGGCTAACACACAGGCTAACCAACCAAGTGGCAGCCAGAGCACAGAAGAGAAGCATTAGGGCCAACAAAACACGTGTCCATCACAATTTCAGCCTCATGGCACAAAGAGTGATACTATTTCTTCTTTTGGGGAGTTCCTGAAATCTTCTCCCCTGATATTTTAGTAGATTCTTTCACAAAGAAAGCGATATTTCAGTAGATCGATTTGTTCTTCAATTGTAACTGTAGGTTTGGCTAATGAGCCTAATAATCAATGGTAGGTTCCAAGATGGCCAATAATGAAATACATGGAGTTTGTTGTCGATGCTGTAGTTATCTGGGGATGAGCTCTGTCGCCTTGGTGTAGTTGGCCTGGTGGAGTTTTGTGATGGAATGGTACAGTGTCGGAGCTAGGATTTTGCAGCAGGTTATTCAACGTACAAAAATTAAACAATGCAAATAAGAAATGTATTGGGAGTTGAAATGTTTAGTATTGCTTTTAGTTTAGCTTTTTTAAAAAAATTCGTGAGGTTGGGCTTGTCACCATGAATAATAGTATCCTACCAAAGCACAACCTTTGCCTTTTGTCAAGAGAATTTCAAATTGTTGGAGCGTGCTGAATAATTTTCCCCGTTGCCCCCGTTGGTTTGCGATGTGATCTTGTGAGTTCGTTCGCTGAAGTTGAGAATGATCGATCCGCGCAAGCTCTTCGTCTCATGTATAAAATCTTGTCAGCCGCAAGTTGAGTTCTCGTTTGCAATTTCGACTAATCTGACGGTGCCGGCCTCGTCAGATTGACGTGAGGCTGTGAGCCGACTGCTCTCAAGCCTAGTGGCCCGGCGGTCGCCGACTCCCAACAACCCCCGGCGTAGCCTGCGTGGCTGCGTGCGTGCTTTCGCCAGCCATCGTAGCAGAGCCAACCGAAAACAGCCGCGGCCTCCGTCAGCCACTAGTACTCAGTCGAAGTCACACGTCATGATCGTGAGTCGTGACTCCCTCGCGCGCTCGCGTCGCGCTCCCGCGGGCAAAGTTTTTTTTCCCACACGAACCGCGTCGCGGACTCGGGGGCAAAGTTTAATGCGAAGGCGCCAAGAAGTTTACTGCAGGCCCTTCTTCTCCCTTCCTCCGCGGCGTTCCCGTCTCCATCCTAGTTCTCACACTCCGTCCGTCGCCCACGAGCCAACGGCCGGGCCGCGCACCGGCCACCGTCTCCAGCCTGATCGATGGTTCCTCCACTGCGACCATCCGTCGTCCCCAACAACTCTTCGTCCTGCGACGGTCCTCTCCCGTGCCCTGATGAGTTTGTACCTCCACCGCCGCCTTACCATCTTCCTCCTAGCCCCCTCACACGGCCGCAGCACCTTCGTCACCGCCCTCATCATCGCCATCCCGGTGCTCGCCTTCCTCGCCCTCTGCCTCTCCATACTCATCTTCGTCCGGCGCAGGCGTCTGCGGCGGCGAGAGGCGCCCTCGTAGCCGCCCAGACTGCCGAGGCACCCGCAACCTTCCCCGACGACGACGGGCCCGGGGGAGAAGGAGAAGTGGTGCACCACGTGTGGCACATCCGAACCGTAGGGCTGGACGACGCGGCGATCGAGTCCATCGCGCTCACGCGGTACCGAGCCGACGGTGGCGGCGGCGTGCTCGGCGCCTCCGACTGCACCGTCTGCCTCGGCGAGTTCCAGGACGGCGAGCTCCTCCGGCTGCTCCCCAAGTGCGCCCACGCGTTCCACGTCCAGTGCATCGACACCTGGCTCCGTGCCCACGTCAGCTGCCCGCTCTGCCGCGCCGACGTGACGATGGACACAGCCGCCGACGCCGACGCCGAGCAACCCCGGGCGCCGATGGTGCCGACGCCTCGGCCGAACAGTCCGCGAGCAATACCCGAACCATGGAACTGGAGGAGCGGCCCGGTCAGCAGGCTAACGAGCAGCAAGAGCTGCGTGTCCAAATCGACCAGCCCGACCACCACAGCTCGATGGACCGACCACGTCGGCACCCTGGAGATCGGGCACAGAACTTCCGGCGGGTGGCTTCCATGGACTCACCGTGGCCGCCGACGGCGTCAGCTGAGGAGGCTCCTGAAGACGAGCAGGACGATGGCGAGAAGCAGGGGACTGGCGGTGCTGTCTGCTGCGAGGTGTCACCAGAACCTGGTCACCAGCTGGATCGCCCCGCCATGAAGAGGTCATTGTCAGCCAGCAGCCGGTGGACGCTCCTCTCGCGGCATTGCCGCACGCGCAGCTCGCTTCTGCCGCTGTGATACAACGGAGATCTCTACCTGCTGCGTAAGGAAGGAGGATGGACTTTTGCCTGTCACTGATCACGCTTGTTTCTGCTGATACTCTGTACAGTTTAATTTGCAAGTTCAGTGCAGAGGGTTTGCTCTACAGTCACACCTGCATTTCAGTCAGGTACAGGAAAACGAAAGTCTGGCTGGAGAATCACTTGTATACATAGTACAGTACACACCTCGTTTTTGAGACTTGTATGGTAGTATCCATCCTGTTCTTTGCAAGATTCAGAGGAATGCCTGGACTGGAATGCTGTATAAAATATCCAATGTTCTTCTTCCGTAACTGAAATTCCATCTGTTCATATTCCTTTTAGCGATAATCTTCTATGAATATATGAGAGTGTTTGAGCTTTGAAGAGAATATCTTGATTTCCATGGTATGACTTTCCATGCATTTGGTTCAAAACTTTGGGGAACTAAGTAGTTTGACTTTTTTTTTTTATTACATACAATTTGCTATGTATCTAGACATACATCATATTTCCCTCAAAAAAATAAATAAATAGACATACATCATATTTAGCTCACGAGAAATCAAGCTCTATTGACTTGAACCAAATAACATCAATAGATGAATTCATTATGAGATTAAGTTTAAATGTCAATAGTAGTAGTGAGATTAAGTTTAAATGTCAATAGTAGTAGTATTTCTTATGCATCGTAAACATGATTTTATATATTTAGTCACCAAACTTAGATCGTTTGACTTCTGGAGATATACACTTCTTTAATTTCAGACTGAGGGAATAAAGTTTTACAAAACATGTAATGTGAAGAATTATACTCTGTGGTCATAAATATTTTGAAAAACTTTTTTTTTTGAGAGATGTGGAAAGACGGCAGGATGTGCATAAAAATAAAATTAACAAGGAAGGGATGTGAAAAATAATAGATGGGATAATAAGTGGGAAAACAAGTTTGTAAAAAAGAATTTAACTTTTTTTTTAAAAAAAAACGTCTACAAGAACATCCTGTTACACCTAAAATGAATGAGGCAGCAGAATGTTTTTGTCATGACCCAAGAAATAGGGCCGGAAGATGACAGGCCCGCTAGGCCGAAGGACGCGGGCGCCGCCCCTCCAGCCAGCTGCCGCGCCGCCGCCGCCGCCTCCTCCCTTCGCCCGGATTCTTAAGCAATTAATTCAGAAATAAAAGGAAATTATCTAGGGCTTTGTTTCGATTGCTAAAATTTCTAATCTTTTTCCCACTGTCTCCATCATATCACATTTAATGCACCAAAACACATATGTTTGGACTATGAAATGTAGGTAAAAAAATAACTGATTACAGTTTAGATGTACATTCTTGAGACGATTCTTTTGAGCCTAATTACTCCATGATAGGATAATATTTATCACAAAAAACTAAACGTGCTTCTGAGTATTACAAAACACAAAAGGTTAGAAATTTTAGCAATCTAAACAAGGCCTAGGATTATCTTAGGCTTTTTGTTAGCAAGGGAATATTCCATCTATAAGAAAGGCCCTTATTATGGAAATAAATAAGATACGCTTGTAAAAGGTATTCCAATCTATAAGGAAACCTTTTAGATAGGGCGCCCCACTAGCCGGGCTATAAAAGTAGGGTCTGTAATCTTTTAGGGTAACAAGCAAATAAAGAAATTTATCCCAATCTTCCCTGGCTCCCCTATCCCCGTGGCGCCTCCCCTCCCCCGCCCTCGCGCCGCCACAAGACGCCATCGCCGCCGTCGCCGCGGCAGCCCGAGCCGCCCGCGCCCCACCGCCCGGCGCGGCCGCGCCGCCGCCCTCCGCCGCCTCCTCCTCCCTCCTCCTCCTCTCCGACGTTCGTCAATTGAGTGTCAATTCCGGCCCAATCTAGCCGGAGTCCGACACTTTTTATCTACTAGACTAGAAAAAGATAAAAGAAGGAAGGAGACAGGCAAAAGTAAGAAATGACCCATTTCAAATGGGATAGCTGGGAAGAGAACAAGGAATAAAAGGAGAAAAGGAGAAAAAAGTATAGAGTAAAAGTGGGGCATGTCGCTGGCGAGCTGATTGGCGAGAACAGAAGAGGAATTTCGGTACGACGCACTGGGACACTACCCAAACCTTCCCGTTTCCTTCTCTGTGTTGTGTGTTTTCTCATTCGTTCAATTCATTGTGTTGTCCGTGTCACTGAAGCATCTGGGCCTAGATTGTGGAATTGGAATAAAACGCCCAGAAGAAAATGGACTTGTTGAACAGGGCGGGCCGCGCTGTTGTGCAAATTTGTTATGAAGTAGGCGAGGGACGATCGGATTCTGGAGAAGGTTTGTGTTTTCCTAATCAAGCCATTTCCATGTTCCAAAAAAAATATGATTTGAACTCGTCGATTCATTTTATTTTTGTGAAAGAAAACCAGTTTAGACGCATATAGTCACATATATGCATATACATAATCGGACACTCACCTTTATGAAAACATGCATTACTATTCAAATTATTTAAGCCATTTAATTATCAATTGTGCATCGTGTACATCATTGGGGTTTTTTTTTTCTATCATGTAACTTATTTTTTTCCTCGCAAAAAAATTATGTTATTTCTTCTTATTCTCCCTCTTACTATGATTTACTATATATGTCCATCCTATCGTCTCTCTATAAAGCACGTAGATTCGCTACATGAAAATTGCAACTTAGATATGTCTTTGAAATTGCTTCTAGAATATGATAACCTCGCTCATTGTATTGTGTTAACACTGAATTGAATCTTAGATCACACAGCAACAAAGGTTACCCCGGATGAGGTCGCACATGACCAAATCACGCAACAAGTAACTCTAAAGTCAGCAAGTACCAACCAGCGGTGAACCGATTTGAAGTCCGTTCTTCACCGAAGAAGCTCTAAAACCTCTCCTAGAAAGACCCGTCGGGGATGCACATTCATGTTGTTCTGTGATGGGTAAGGCCACCGAATCTCGTTGAGAGACGCATCGAACAACATCTTAATAAAGGATATATTAGCATTCAAAGGTTAAATGTTGTGGTTTAGTGTAAATTGTAGTACAGTTGTTTGTGACTCAAGGCAGAGTAATATTTGTTTTCTTTTTCAAAAATGCATGCGAAATTTGCCAACCATTCTTGTCTCGGTTAACGCGGCGCGGGCGGGCGCACGGCAGAAACAACCGAACTGCCATCGTTGCGTAGAGCCGACGCCAATTAATTCTGCTGGATTCATTCGCAAAAAACAAATAATAAAAAAATGTGCCGGGCTCTCGTCATCTAAACCCTCCCCAGGCCGCTAATCAAACCCGCCGCCGCACCTGCCGTCTCCGCCCAAACCCTACCCCGCCCCCTGGGGAACGCCGCCATGTACGCCGCCGCCGCCGCCGCCGCCGTGTTTGCAGCGGCCTCTGCGGCATCCGTGGCTGCGGCGCAGTCCCCGGAGCCGCGCGACAACCCGACGATCGCCGACGTGATGAGCATCTCCGTCTTCATGGCCGTATTCTTCCCCGTCTTCGTCGTGCTTCTCGCCTTCGCCTGCCTCCGCTTGTTCCGGGCGCCCGACGATGACCCCAGGCTCCGGACGCGGCGGAGTGGCCCCACGGCGGGGGCAGCCGCAAGGAGGGCTCGACGCCGCCGCGATCGCTGCGCTGCCGCTGGTGTTCTTCCGGGAGGTGAGGCAGCACCGGATCGTGGACGGGCGCGGGGACGACGTGCTCGAGTGCTCCGTCTGCCTCCTCGAGTTCGACGACGACGACGCCCTCCGCCTCCTCCCGACGTGCCCGCACGCGTTCCACCCGGAGTGCATCGGCCTTTGGCTCGAGAGGCACGCCACCTGCCCGCTGTGCCGCGCCAGCGTCCTCGACGCGCCACCACCTCCGGCGGCGCAGCTGGACCTCCAGACGGGCGCCGCCGCCACCGCCGCCGCTGCTAACGCCGGACTCATCGCCCGCATCTGTCGTCCAAATCGGCGACGCAAGCGCAAGAGCGGACGACGGGGAAGAAGAGGATTGACTAGGATCCAGCACCTCGCGAGGAACCGCCGCGCGGCGGGCGGCAGCGCTGCCGCGGTCCAACTCGACGGGTCACAGCGCCAGCGACGGCGGCGGGATGGAGCGGTTCGCGCTGCGTCTCCCGGAGCACGTGCGCCTCGAGCTCCTCATGTCGCACAGGCTGAGGCACGTGACGAGCGCGGTGGCATCCGTGCGCGTCATGGAGGGCAGCGCCCACGACTCCAGTGTGGTGGGCGGGACCAGCGTCAGGAGCGCCATGGCGAGGCTGCTATCGCTCTTTGCGCCGGGCGCCGGGTGGAAGGGCGATGGCGACGACAAGTCCGGCAAGGCAGACACCCCTGGTGGGGGGGCGTCATCGCTCCGCCGCCGCGACAACTCGTCCAGAGGAGCAGTCGGTGAAGAGAAGCGAAGCGTCTGATCGGCAAATCACAAAGGCAGGGAGAGAAACCTTGGTTAAGCACCGAATAAGTACTCTGTTCTCTCGATTCGGTTCCAAACTTCTGATGATTCCATCAGTCTGTCTTCAGTAGATATGCTTCTTCTTGGATTGAAGCGTCGAGTGTAGCTTGAGGATGCAGTGTTGCGGATTTTGATCATTTTCTTTTGACGACCCCATTTTTTGCGAGATTGTGAGAACATGTGGGAACGAGGATAAACATGTGAGCAAACCTGTAAAAGATAATTCTGCAGCGTTCAATATTCCACTGATTCGGCAGGGTACTTGTGCCAATGTAGGTTGATAATGAAGATGAAGTGTTGCAGAATTTGTGACACTGAAAAGATATCAGAACAAGTTTTGATGAGGTCTTTGCTTCTTGAGTTTCTTTCATGATCATGGTGGACGACTGCGAATGCTAAGGTTGGGTGTATGGGGATGGAAGTCCGAGCTACAGCATCACGAGGTGGTTACCAATGAGCTCTTCCTTGGAGTTCGTGGTATCAATGTGTACGGATTCTGAGGGAGGGGATTAGGTTCTCTTCATAGGAAGTCGGAGTTGTTCCTTTGTTTTCATGGCGAGCTTGGCTACAATGGTACCTAAATGAGCTCTTTCTCCAAGCCGATTCAGGCATACCCGGAAATAAGCTACGATTCCAAATCGTTTTGGGCTATGACTTTAATTTGGCCTAATTCAATCTTATTCAGTATGGGGGCACCAAGTAGAATCCATATTAGTTTCTCGTATGAACTCCACTTGGAGGGAGGCATTTGTATGATAAATTTTGGTATAGTGCTCATAATTTTTTTGAGACAAAATCAATTGTTTAATTAAGCTGGACGTACAAAGTATTTTATATGTGACTTAATATTTTAAAGCCCATGCAAAATTGGCAACTATTCGAATTGGCCATGCATTTTTTTTTTTTTGACAAGAACTGGCCATGCGTTTTTGGCCCATGATTATTTTTGGCCGTCGCGTATGACTGGCTAAATAAAATATATATGTTCATATAAAATGGTCCATTTAATATGCACGTATGGCCGGGCTGGCGAGAGCCGGGTATATTCTAGAAGCCAAGATTTGATGGATAGCAAATATACATATCTGCGTGTATATGCTGTATACATTGAAAAAGAGCACCGCAAGCCGATGGTCCATACGAAGTCATCCTTCTTCCCCGACCGATCGACGAAGCTGAGATGTTTCCTTTTCCCCAACCAACGAGGTTGGAAATACTGGTTTGCGACCCGATGAGGTTGAACACCCTTGACTATGGGATCCGCGATAACGAGACCGGGTACCCTTTGGGGGACCGACGAGGCTCTAGCACTTCACAATCTTCATATTACTTGTGCTTATGGATATATTTGGAGACAACTCGATATATATTTTGAGGCGACAACAACGACCATCGACATAGCTTAATCGAAGGTGTTTTGTAGCCCAAAGTTGCGGATGTAATTAACTGGTGGTCTCTAGAGGCCCCGGGAACCAGAAATGACACAATCCTCGATTGTTAGATGAAGCTCGACGCAAATATATTAAAGTGAGAAATTATACATTGTAATTCTCCAAAGAATGACTGAAGTGATGTTTATGTGAACTTTTGTTCTTTGTGTATTGTTTGCACATTTAATTAATTTTGTATACAAATGTATACCGCACACCACCGCGCTTATTTAGTACTAGAAAGTATGATGCGCGAAAAGGAGAGATCCCGCCACGATAATTTTTTTGGCGTAACAGAGGATATCGATATCACCCAATTTTACAATCTCACAGCTGACTGGCGACACTTGGTCCACATCGACACGTCCGATGGCCCCGAACCCCATGTATTGATTTGTTTCTTCGCGATCTTTGCTTCGGGCTCGGTTCCATCCTTCATGCCTTGGACATTGCTTGATCTTGAGTGTCTTTTCTTGAGCTTCTAATGTCTTGCATGAGGTGTTAATCATCGAGCAACACGTCACATTTGTCCAAGGCATGTCTTACAACCTACGGGACTACAAAATAAACACTAGCAAACACCAAAATCCAAATTTAAATCGGCCGAGGTCTATTTTCCTTACAACAAGTAGACACCAGGATTACTTGGAAATTCCATGCGGTGAGCAACCACATACGGCGACGTGGAAGCAATCCACTACGAAGACTAAGGATATAAGAGGTGGGAGCCACCAATTGGGGAGCTCGTGGTGGATTTGGTGACGTCAATTTCAAGTACCGAATAATCCAGCAATAACAACGGATGCTCTTGACTGGATCAACTGGGAATCCGTTCGTATATCCCCTTGTTCCTCTGAGCACCACCGAATTTGTTATTCATGTTGAACTCACTACCGGATTCTCGCGATATCCCGTGAGGCCTTTGCTCACGGGAAAGACCCTTCCTCACGGGAAAGGACATCCCGAGGGTGAAACACGGGATACCCATGGACGAAGGGGGCCGTGAAATCAGCCTTTCCCGTGAACATAGCATCTACACATCGGGATATCCTTTCCCGTGATCCCATTTAGCACACGGGATAAAACTTAACGGGAAGGGGGGGGCCGTCAGCAGGGGGAGGTGTGTGGAACCCGTTATGGCCTACGTGGCTGTTCCACAAAAACGGCGTTTTGGGGGCTCTTTTCCGTGAGCATAACGGGGAGTACTCACGGGATATCTAAACTCTTTCCCGTGAGTCAAATTTTGCTCACGGGAAAGACGGCAGATTTCCGTGAGCCGCGCCCACTCACGGGAAAGGTTTGGCCTCTTCTTTCCCGTGAGCTACACACGGGAAATTGAGTTTTTTTTTTTTTTTTTTTTGTTCCATCACATAAATGACACATATAAATATATATATACATAGCACGATTGCATAATATCACATATATAGCTCGATAAATCCATAATACCACATATATTACATAAGATCCAACCAAGTTACAAGTTCAACCACATGTCCATGAGTGCAACCACAAGTTCACAAACTCACATAAAATCCAAGTTCACAAGTTCAAGTGCACAAGTTTTGAACCTAAATCATGACAAATTTCTGCCACGGCCTCCAACCTTCAAGCGCGTTCCCAAGCGTCCGGTTGAGATTGGTTCGGAGTTGGGTTCGAGGCATGAGAATTCTCCTGCACGTAGGCAAAAATAAATAGTTAGAAATTTGTGAGACAAAATTCAAGGTAGATTCTATTAACTTGAAAAAAAGAAGATAAATAGTTAGAAATTTCGACAAAGACACCTCCACACGGAGGGGTTTCCAACCCGCAAGAAAACAACGGCTCGATGGCCGACAACCACATGTCCACGTGCGCATCTCATGGTGCATTCAAAACTCAGATCATATCCATTCACATTCATATATGCATATTTCGAGTTACGGAGACAAACTCACAGGAGAGGCTCCATGCGGTGGAGGGAAGATCGACGGTGACCGTAGACGGGCGGTGGCGGGAAGACGGCGGTGGGACGAAGACGGGCGGTGGCGGGAAGGCGATCTCTCGGTGGCGCCCGCACACCAACACGGCCACCAACACGCCGGAGGTACGCCTAGGAGAGCTTCCATGCTCTTCCGGTGTGCGCCACCAGCCTCTCTTGCTCCGCTCGAGCCCTCTCTTGCTCCGGGAGAGCCCTTGCCCGCAGCTCCCTCTCCTCAGCCTCCTCCCGTCGCTTCCTCTCTTCCTCTATCCGGGCCTATTTCAACACAAAGTTAGAACACGGTGAAAGAGTATGTAACGATAAATGAACCTTAAATAAAAATAAATGAACCTCAAGTCGGAGACCGTAGCACGGTAAGTGCTTGGCCGCTCGCGTATCTTAGCCCCCCGAGCGTGCACGGAGCTCGATAGCTTCTTTGTGTTGTGCGGGTTGATAACGCTATCACCCAAATAGTACCGCCCGTGCTTCTTGCCTCCTCCGCGATCATGGCGATGTCCCCTCAATGTCGTGCCCGCGGGGGATCGAAAGTTTCTCCATATTGCTCCCTCGCCACTTCGGTGTACCCTACCGATCTTTCGTAGGCGGTCGGGTTGGTGTAGGCTTCGGGCCCAGCCTCGGGGTTGAAGACGACCGCGGGATCTTTATACCTGCCCGTGTGGGAGCAAGCAAAGGCCTCGGCGTGCCGATTGGCGTGCCATGTGTCGGCTCCTGTGTGAGAAAAAGAAAAGTAGCTAGAATGCTTAGAAAGTATTGAGTTGCACATCAGAAACTAAGAATTGGATAACACTTACATATCTAACTTGGTAGGCCGCGAGATTAAGGTTGCCTTGATGGTGTGGTACACCGGCATCATGGCACGCCGTTCCTAGAGTCGTTGTGGACCTCCCGATAATCAGATCGACCCACTTGTCCACTGAAGCTCCCAAAGAACGCCTATGCAACAAGCACCACTGCGGAATCACCTAAGGACACCAAGTATAACACATATTATAAAAATCACATTAAGCATAATTAAACTTAGTATGACCATTCAATATTTACCTCCATGTATTGTTCTTTGGTCGATTCAGCGTTTTTCCATTCCTCCTTATCGAGCCTCCTTTTCTCATTTATCGCGTCACCACCCCCGGCGGCCCGGCCGCGCGTGCCTCGTACCACATGTCGACACAAGCTTGAAACAAGGCGTTTAGAGCCACTTCATCCTTCTCGACCTCGTATCCCTCCTCGCACTTGAAGTATTTCGCACATAGAAGCAATGTAATAAGTCATTATTTCTAACATTAGAATTTGAAGCGATGTATTTGTACACTACAAAGGCGACATAGACTTACCCAAAACTCTTTGATCACACACACAACGCCTTGTTACTATATTTTTATGCCATCCTCATCATAGTTGTCCTCAAAGTCCGTCTTTGGTGGAACGACGTGACAACATGCTCTACTCCGTCGATGGTAACATAGCCGTGGTAGTGCTTCTTGACCAGAATACCAAGAATCTTTGGCGGGAAGGCGTCCTTGAACCGAGTTGGCGGTGACAATAAAACCCCCCGCCCAAATGATCAAGAATAACTATTAGTTCCTATTACGATTTTGAAACCGAAAAATAAGAAAGTAGTGCTAAAGTGTAAAGTAAATTACCTTGGCCGTGTTGGTCTTATGGTCGGTTTACGGTCCTCGGTAGTCGATCCAGGGAGTCCGGGGGGACTCGCAAGTAGACACGCCTCGGCGGAGGAAGAGGATCCCCCTCCCGCACTGGCTAGTCCCCTCCTCGTGGTGCGCGGCCAGCGGTCCGCGTGGTGCGGCGCCGGCGGTCAGCGTCCGCGTGCCGCGACGCCGAGAGGTCCACATCCTCGCCTCGCCCCGCTCCGCCTCCTCCTCCTCCTCCTCCTCCCCCGTGCACCACCGGTGGTGGCGGCGGTGGTCGGGTGCACGACGCTGCCCCCGCCCCTACCTACGTGGCGGTGGTGGTGGCTCGGCGCTTCCTCTTCTGTTGCCCTTGCCCTAACGAGGCTACACTTTGAATTTCTGGGTTATTTTTCTTGAGGACATTCGTTCGAGGCATCTTTTGAATGACCTGCAATTAGATGTACATAATTAGTAAAAATGCAAAATTAAATAGAACATAATTATGAAGAGATTGAAAACCAATAATCGAGAACATAACTATTAAGAGATGCATAGTATTACATGTATTAGAAATACTCCTCATCCCATCCACGATTTTAAGACCGTCGGATCATAATCCTCATGATCACTATCATCCATGTCTACGTCTTCCAACATATGAAGATTGGCACGATCCATGGGAGGAGGAACGATGTCAACACCGCATTTGTCCTTAAGTAATTTTTCAAGTAAAGCGTAAGTCCTTCGCATCTCGAACCTCCTCGTCCTCCTCATCATCAACAACACTTTCATTGTCTACTTCCATTTCGTTGGGCCGGTTATTTCTATCACAAATTTACCTTGTAGCCCATCTTCTTGGAAGAACTCTCCCTCATATGTGTTTGCATTAAAATGGTAATCGTCCCCTGCTTTTGGGGGGGTAGTCCCGTGTGTGGCAATACCCATACGCACAACATCCCAACCCTTAAGCCGCTCATCGTCCCGGCAACACCATGGGAGATAATAAACTTGTGTGGCATGTTGAGCCACAATGTAGACATCATCTCCGGCCATCGGGAATCTTGTCGAATACGAACAATCCCAAGTTGTTCGAGGTCCGAATTTGTTATTTCGTGATCGAACCAATGGCACTTAAACACGACAGGGAGCAAGCCGTTTAGAGCCGGGAAATGGAGCTCATATATTTCTTCAATTCTTCCATAATAACCTTTAGTGCTAGTTCCATCATCACCTTTAGTGAAAACTCGGTATTTGTGGTTTTTCGGTTTGGTCGATTCGCTCATAGCTCGTTGTGTGGTAGCGATATCCATTCACGCCAAACGGTAAATGACCTAACCCCCGGTCTCAAAGCCATTGGTAACCTGTATGAGCTCGGGATGCATACCCGGATCGGTCGGTGCTGCAAGCTCAAGCAGGATAAATGAAATGAGCGGTTTATTAGCATATCAAACGAGGCGTTATTTAACATGAATTGACAAGACACGGCGTTTGAACCAACTAATGAAATTGGGTTTCCATTGCCCAACACCTCGTCTAAGCGGGGCGTCCAATTCATGTGCTTTCCAGCGGCGTTCGTTGGCGCGAAATTGCCTTTGAAATTTCCTATACCAACGAGACAAAAGGGTTGGATGCGAGGATATTGGCGAGAAGACAAGTATCACATATGCTTACGAGTTCTGACTTCATTGTATGTAAGGAAGCACTTCCGTCAGGTTGAAAAGTATATAATTCATTATCCGATCCACTCTCGATTTGTCAACATCTTTATTTTTAAACCACTTACACGTCCTAGTTCTCCTTAGAAAAGGTCGAGGGTTGATTCGTTTCCATCAGCATTGTAACGAGGGGGGATAATAATGCGAGCTAGGAAGGTTGTCACCATAGTATTTTGATGTGAAGTTCGACACCTCCTGCCGAACCTTTGCTTCTCGCGATGGAACCCTCAATCTTACACTTATTTTTACAATCGGACCGAACATGCTTGTAACTCTCTCAACAAAGATAGCACCAACCTTGGCGTGCGGGGCCACCCACCCCTGCCTCGTATGGAAGGTGCAAAATCAAATGCACCATCGAACGAAGAAGCTTGGGCGGAAATATCTTCTCCAACTTACGGACCAACACAGGTGCCATTTTTTCCATTTCTTCTAGTGTGGTCCGAGATAACTCTTTAGCACAAAGTTGCCGAAAGAAATTGCTCAACTCGCCATCACATGCCAACATGATCGGGGACATAGCCTCGAAGCATCACCTGGAAGAAGCCGCTCCATCCATATGTGGTAGTCATGACTCTTGAGCCCATTGATTCGCATAGTAGATAAGTTCACTCCCCTCCTCGGATTCTTTTGCATACCCATCGGGAAACATTAATTTCGAAACCATTGCGGTACTTCCCTCCTTTGGGGGCCTGCTCAACATGTAATCGGCCTTAGGTTTTTCCATCTCTTGCCATTGCTAGAGGCTTCATTTCTTGCTTGATTACGTCACATAACTCGCCGGATCAATTCTAGCCTTAACGTTGTCCTTTTGACTTGCTAGTTTCCATGAATGTTCCAAGAAAATACTCGGCGATGTTCTTTTCGGTATGCATTAAATCAAGGTTATGTGAAAGAAGAAGGTCATCATAATAGGGAGCCTCTCTAATCGACTTGTGAGTCCATGCATGATCCTCGCCATAACCCACAAAGACACCATTTTCATCGACCACAAGAGAATCCACTTGAGCACGTACCTCGCCGAGGATGTCATCATCTCCGGTTTCGGGTCCGTGAACTTGGAGACCTTTCGTAAAGTTCTTCTTGTCTAGCCTGAATGCATGGTCGGGAGGGAGAACTGTCGATGCTTGTCGAACGCAGAATACTTGCCACCCTTCTTCAACCGGGTGAACCTCACGGCCGCCTTGCATCTTCGGACAAGGGAACTTGCCGTGCACACACCACCCTACGTAATATCCCATACGCCAAGAAATCATGCGGGGAGTAGTGGTACCACACGTACATCCCGAAATTTCTCTTCAAAGCTCTGGTCGACGTCCAAAACCCTTCATTCCAACCTTTGATCAATTCATCAATCACGCGGGCTCTAAGAACACACCCATTTTATTTCCCGGGTGGCCGGGAATTATCAAAGACAAAAGAATGTTCTTCGTTGGTTGAAAGCCCACCGAGGGAGATTAAGGCGGGATAACGAATACAGGCCAACAAGTGTATGGGGCAGCCATCATTCCATAAGGATTGAACCCATCTGTTTGCCTGCCGCAACACGCATTACATTACGAGCCTCCATAGCTTTGTCGGGATGAATATTGTTGAAATGGGTCCATGCTTTGGCATCGGATGAGTGTACCATCTTATCTCGGATTATAGCGACGCCCATCTTTGTGCCATGTCATCTTTTTCGAGACTCCTCGGTCATGTACATCCGTTGTAACCTCGGTCCGAAGGGAAGGTACCGTAGGATTTTCACGGGGACCTTAAGTCGCCTCTTCTCACCGTCTTCACCGGGGTCTACCTCTATGAACCTTGAGGATTTACACTTTGGACAAGGCGTATCATCTTTGTACTCTTTCCTAAATAAGACGCACCCGTTCTCACAAGCATGTATACGCTCTTATGGCATCTTGAGTACCTTGAGGAGTTTCTCCGACTCGTACATGTTCTTTGGCAGCACGTGACCTCGTGGAAGCAAGCCCCCAAAGACCGTCAACATGTCGGTGAAGCCGTCTCGACTAATATTGCATCGGGCCTTCAAGTCCATAAAGGCGTGAAATGGCATCTAGTTTGGAGACCTTACAATAGTCGTGAAGGGGTTTTCGTGTCGCCTCCAACATGATATAATAGGCCTTTTGCGGTTTCTTTCGGCTCCTCCTCCCCTCATCCCCAAGTCCTTGCTCAAAGTTTCCGGCATGAAAGTCATCTATCATGTCTCCTATCCCGCATCGAAGCAAGATCATCGATGCGTTGCCTCACGACCTCGTCTCTCATACGCCTTTCGGTTTCACCATGGAAGATCCACCGCTTATAGCCATCCGTCCATCCATACTTGGGAAGATGTTTAGACATGTCCTCCTTACTTTGCCTTTTTTTATTCTCACATTTCTTGCATGGACACCAAACCTTACTCGCACGAGCATTCCGAAAAAGCCTTGTCCACGAAAAAGCACCGCTCTTCTTAACCCACTCAAGGTCATAATCTCCAAAACTCCTCCAACCATCGTATATCCACGCGACGGTCATCCATTCTCTATCATATATGCGAGAATATAAGAATGCGGTGCATCTACACAACGATCCTACCATCTAATAGGTGAAGATAGGTCCTAATCCCACAGAGGATGCGTAGATGAGGTCAGTTCCATGCTCCACTCCTATCCGAGACAAATCGGCAAAGACGACCTTTTGTTCTCCAAATACACGTTCTCCCCAAGAAGGGAGCTATGTATTCGAAGAACAACAGGGAGATGCCGCCAAAACTCTGAATCGCACAGAGTGGAGCATGGAACGAACCTCATCTACGCATCCTTGGGCTGTCCAAAACGTGGACAATCGAAAGCGTGATACGGTTATAGGTATGCGGGATGATACTTCCAACCGTATCTCTTTCGCCGGGGAGACGCCTAACCGAGGCCGCGCGACCTAGCTACGACCATGACACGGAAGGAGGGGTCATACCTAGGGTCGCGGTGGGTAAACCTAGGCCGGTGAGGAAGAAGATCGGGGGCCGCCAAGGGACTCCGGCCGGCTCGGCAACGCACTCAACTCCGCTCCGCAGGGCTCCTCTCCGCATAAAAAGAAACACACGGGATCGGTTCAAAATTTCGGCCAGAACCTCCCCCGCACGTGGGAGGTTTCCAATACCGCAAACAAAGCGTGGCACGATGGTCGACAATCATATTCACATCGGGGGGCACGATGGCCGACAATCATATTCACATCAACGGCACGATGGCCCGACAACCCGCGGGGCGAAGACGACGGACGGCGGTGGGCGGTCCTCCTCCCTCTCTTCCAGCCGGCTGGTGGCGTGATGCGAGGTCGCAAGGGTGGTGGGCACACTGGGCGACGGTGGGCGGTCCTCCTCCTCCTCTCCTTCCTTCCCCTCCTCCTCCTCCTCTTCTCCCCTCTTCTCCCTCCTTCCTCCTCCTCTTCCTTCCTCCCTCCTCTCCTCCCCCTTCTCCCTCCTTCCTCCACCTCTTCCTTCCTCCCCTTCCCCCCCCTCCCCTCCCCCTAACTCCTTCCCGGCCCGGCCCGGCCCCGGCCCGGTCGTGGGGTGCGCGGCAGCCGTCGAGGCGGGGCGCTGCACGTGGAGGCGGGTGCGGGAGGGGCGGGGGCGGGTCGGGGCGAGGGCGGGGCTGGCCCCGGCGCGAGGCGGGGTGGTGGTGGTGGCTTTCGGTCCGGTGTCCGTGGTGTGTGTGTGTGTGTGCGGGTGTGTGCGTGCGCGTGTGTGGTGTCAGTGAGTGTGGTGTGTTGACTTTGTAAAAAAAGCGATTTCCGTGATGGATCCGGGCCGCCACGGGAAGACCCTCTTTCCGTGATCCACCCGCATCCATCACGGAAAGAGGTTTTTTTGTTTTTTAAATAAGAACCGCCGCCACCGCGAGGCGGGTCCCCATCGAACACCTCTTTCCCGTGATCCCCAAGATCCATCACGGGGAAAGAGGTTTTTGTTTTTTTTTTTAAAGATCCACCGCCGCCACCGCGAGGCGGGGGCCTGACGACCACCTCTTTCCCCCGTGATCCCCCCAAGATCCATCACGGGAAAGAGGTTTTTGTTTTTTTAAAATATCCACCGCCGCCACCGCGAGGCGGGTCCCATCGACCACCTCTTTCCCCAAGATCCATCACGGAAAGAGGTTTTTGTTTTTTTTAAAATATCCACCGCCGCCACCGCGAGGCGGGTCCCACCGACCACCTCTTTTCCCGTGATCCCCGACATCCATCACGGAAATCTCTTGCCGTTCGTGGAGCAGCTCACGGGAAAGGGTTTTTCGATAATTAAATTTAATTCTCCCCCTTTCTTTTTTTCTAAATGAGATATATTTTCAAACTTTGATCAACATTACTTTAAAAATACCTTATCACATACACTCACCCATACATAATTGATCCTTGCTTGAAAAAAAATTGCCATTATTTCATGTGGTTCTATCTCCTTTTTTTCAAAATTGTATTTACTTCACTACAACAAAAAAATTTATAATAATTACCAAAATAATCCAAAAATTCTAAAAAATAGACATGACATAATATCGAGGTTTGTTGCATATAGAAAAAGTTTCGTAGCCAAACCACAACTTGACCGCCACATCCACATGAAATGACACTAGATCATTCTCAACAAACATGAACCTTCTACGTAGATGTTGGAGCACGTGAACATCGTGACGTGCCAACTTATGCGAAACGTTCCAAATTTTTTATCATAGCCTCGGCATAAGATATCATGACATATTATCAAATTTCATGATTTTTTGCACATCGGTTTATTTTCTAGAATTTTTAAACCACTTTCGAACAGGGATTAGAGTTGATGATTTCGTATTAAGATGTTCAGATTTCGTTATTTTTTTAAATGCAAGGCCTTACATTGTGTTGAGTATGAGGAATATAAATTTTTTACTAATTTTTTTAAAAAATTTGAAGCACTTGTAGTTCAAATTTGGTCTCATTTCATAAATTCCCATAAAAGAGAATAATTAACTAAATATATCAAATAAAGTCAATAATTCACCAAACTTTAATATTGAGTGCCATATGATGTGCAACAAGTGTAGAAAAAGTTTAGAGATGAAAATCAAAAAAAAAATTTCCGTGGCGTCTTTCCCGTGAGCAGGGTACCGCTCACGGAAAATGGGGCCCCTTTCACGGAGGCCTACTTGTTTGGCCCACGGGAAAGCATACTCCACGGAAAAAAAAGATATCCGTGAGCTTGACGGAGTTCTCACGGGAAAGGGGCACCGGAGGTGACGGAGGGGCGGGGGCTCACGGCGGTTAGCTTTCCGTGAGCCCCGTTCTCACGAGGAAAGGGATGGGGATTTCCGTGAGCTATACCTCACGGGAAATATGTTTTTCCGTGATCTTTTTTCTTTCCCGTGATGTTTTTCTTTTGGCTCACGGGATAGGTAGTGATTTCCGTGATTTGTTCTGTTAGCTCACGGGAAAGAATTTGCCCACGGATAGCGCAGAATCCGGTAGTGACCGCCGGTAAATTGAGCCGCGATACCAAAGTATTACCGTATACAAGCTAATACTAGTGTCTAGTGATGAGATTGTAAAGTATATGCTAACTTGCAAGCGATATGTTGACGATAAAATCGGTAACACACCAAAAAAATAAGAGCTAGATCAAACAAACGTAGGGCAAGCCGAATCGAGGGATCGGCAAGCGCCCTAGGGATGTCCACACACTGACCGTGTGCCTCCAACGATGAGCGATACACGGGACACGCCGTCGGAGGAGCCTCATCGGGAGCGCGATACGCAAGACACGCCGGCCAAGTCTCTTGAAACCCGAAACCCCACACGCCACGCCATTTTTGGGTGTCAACACATGCCCCCTCGTTTTCGGTGAAAAGTGCACGAAAACGAAAAACAAAACAAGAAAAACTAAACAACAATTTAATGCCCATCGTATCGGTTGTCCGGTGACTAAGGGGCTTATACTATGTATCGGCCATTTTATTCTAAGGGCGATGCATGCATCGCCATTGTTTGAGAGCACTAGGCCTCTTGCCAAACACTAGGGAAATACTTTTTCAAATACCTCCCGTTAATCGCCTTATCTTGGCGTTTTCCATCACTCATTGACTCAAGCACATAGGAGTTTCCAAATATCACTTTGACCACCTTAAAGGACCTTCCAATTAGGTGACCACTTGCCAAATTGATTGCTCTTCGACCCTATCGGTAATATAGTTTGCCAAACTAAGTCACCGATTTGGAACGATTTGCTCTTGACTTTCTTGTTGTAAGCTCTTGCAACACGGGCTTTGTCTTTCTCAATTTCCTTTAGGGCTTGTATTCTCTTGTCGGTTACCTCGTCGAAGTTGTCCATCATCAAATCATGATACATAGTAGGAGATAAGTCATTTTGTTTAGCAAATCTATATGCATCCAAATTTACCTCAACGGGTAACACCGACTCTTGTCCATACACCAACTCATAAGGCGTGACTTTAGTTGCACCATGCCTCGATATGCGATGAGCCCACAAAGCTTCTCGACAAGACCTCATGCCACCTTCTTGGATGTTCTATTATTTTCTTCTTAATAAGCTTGATCAAAGTTTTGTTAGTTGACTCGCTTGACCATTGGCTTGAGCATAATATGGAGATGAATTTAGCATCTTAATCTTATATGATTCGGCAAAATCCTTCACTTCCTTAGCCATAAATGACGCCCCTTGATCCGTAGTTAATGTTTTGAGGAATGCCGAATCTATGAATAATATGCTCTATGATGAACTCAATTACCTCCTTGTGTGTCATGTTCTTCAATGGAACCGCTTCCGACCATTTAGTGAAGTAGTCGGTAGCAACCTAAAAATGAACTTATGCCCCTTCAAGATGGAGGATGAATCGCCCAATAAAATCCAAGCCCCAAACCACGGAAAGGCCACGGTTTGATTATAGGATGAAGCATAGCAGCCGGCACTAGCTGAATATTCCCAAACCGCCGACACTCTTCACAACCTTTGTAGTAACGAAAGCAATCGCGGCCATCATAGTAGGCCAAGAAAAAAACCAGCCCGTCTCAACAACCACTTCATCTTCGAGCCGATTGATGCGCCCCACAAATGCCTTCATGAACTTCTCCCATTGCTACTGCGTGCTTGATCAACCCCTAGACACTTTAGCAACAAGTCTTGGCGGTCCTCCTATAAAGCTCACCATTATGCAATGTGTACTTGAAAGCAAGCGCCGAATATTCTTGTCAACTTTAGCACTAGGATCTTGCAAAAAAAAAGACAAGAGAGGAGTTCTCAATCTTCTAAATCGGTGCTACCATTGTCCAAAAATGAAATAGACCGATTTAAAAGAATTTACATTGTCGTCCCCAAATCATTAGTAACATCGGTTTGTCCAATTAATTTTGGTTGAACCGAATTCTTACTAGAATCAAAACAAGCAAATTTTCATGCATCGCAAATGTTGTAAGTGGAAATAACCATCTCTTACCTCAAAACTCGATGCACCTTGAGCAAGCAAGTTTGCTCTTTGCACATAATTCACATGCAATTGATCTTCTTCCTTGATGTAACCTAGGAAGCAAGTTGAGCATAAAATTGGCCTTATGATTTTCTTCTCTTGAATATGCCGAATCTTAAATTCGTAAATTTACCAATTAAGTCAAGGCACAAATCAAGGCGAGCACAGTGATCCATCCAAGCATTGACATTCACCGCAAACTTGTTGCACCATAAGTAATGAATCACCAAATGCTTCAACATGTTCAACCCCAATAGCTTCTAAACAATCAACCCGAATAAGAGAGCTTCATATTCGGTTTTGGTTGTTAGTACATGGAAACTCAATCGCTTGACATAGGAAATTCAGTACCACAAGAATTAACAAGAACAATTCCAACTCCGGCACCATCTTTTGCAAAACCGATCCATCAAAATATAACCGCCATGGGGTAGAAGTGACATAATTCACCTCATAATCAAGATTAATACCATGCTCAACAATAAAAATCAGCAAGAACTTGACCCTTTAAAATTCTCAATGGTTCAAAAGTCAAGTCATATTCAATTAAAGAGTATGCCCATTTGCCCACCCTTCCGTAAAGGATTGGCCTAAAACAACATATGTTTGATTACATCGGCCCGGCATGCTACCACACATGTGCTTGACAAAAGATAATGTCTCATTTTTGGAACAAGCAAAATACAGTGATAAGCATAATTTCTCAATATGGGCATACCTTGTCTCGTGATCAAGAAGACGACGACCAAGATAAGCAACAACATACTCCTTTCCTTCATCTTCTTGAGTAAGAACAGCCCCAATCACCTTCTTCGGGATTGATAGACAATCGAAAGGTACACCCCTTCTAGGTGCACGAAGAATCGTGGTGAAGACAAATATTCCTTTATCTTATCAAATGCATATTGTTGGCTTGCCCCCGTGCAAAATCAGCTTCATTCTTCACTTTTGACCTTTTAATAATTATACCATGCCCGCATGCAAATACCGAAAGTCGAAAAATTAACTCCGCATGCATTAACGGAAAACCGGCCCTTTGTTTTACAAACCGCTAAGCCGATTAGGAAGTACACAAAGAAGAAATGCGAAGCGGCTTGGCCGGGCTATCAAATCGCCTAAGCCGATCGGCCAGCAAGAAAGCAAAGGCGCACGCGAAGCAAGATGATCGGCTAAACCGATTGACAAAATCGCCAATCCGATCCTCGCAAAAATGCATGCGGCCTAATTTAGTTAACAACAGCACAATTGACTAACTAGTTAAACCGATTGGCAAATCGGTCAAACCGACGCTTTGACTTATTCCCGCCAAACAACAACAAAGATGCACCAAAGATGGACCGGCTTGACTGGTTTGGCCATCGGCCAAACTCGCTTGGCCAGGCAGCAAAAGAAGCTCCATCTTTGATTGTATCCGGCTCCAACTTGACGATTGTGTTTTGAATCTCTTCCTTTTATTATTTGTCTTCGTTGCACCGCTTTGTTTGATCATCATCCTTTCGATCTTTTAACGCTTCCTTTAGGGACCCATACTAAGCCCCTTTCCTTAGCTTCTTCGCGCCTGAGCTTCAGAATTCTTTTTCTCGCCACCTTGGTAAACCGATTGAGCAGCATATCGTTTTTTTCTGTTTGTGGACAGCAACAATTCTCTCTTGGTCTTAGGTACTTTTACCTTCTCCTGTTCAGATTTGGTACCCGCAATATTAATAGATGAATTTTCAACTTCTTTCGCCATTGATAGCGGATTTTTCAGCAATGTAATCGGCTTTTCAATATCGGCATTCAGATCTGAACTTTTCTTTTTTCGTCCATCATGCTTCACTTGGTAAACTTTTTTTACCACCTTCCCTTTTGCCACAGCTGGGACCGATTTTGATTAAATCGATCTTTGTAAAATGATGACTCTTTCAAGCGTTTAGGAGCTGCATATTTCACACGTTGTGGCTCGAAATATGATGGAACATTCACCTTTCTTTGCCAATATTGTTTTTAGGCTTATGCTTTGGAGGCAACTGTGATGCTTGGGTTTTCTTTTTTAAACGATTGGCTTCCCTATCTTTTGTATATTTAGCTAGAAGCTCCTCGCTGAGCTTCGGTCTTCTATTGCATCTTTCCTTGTCATGTCTCTTGCCTCCACTAGTTTTATGAGCATCCTCCTTTCCTTCATCTTGATGAACATGCTCCAAAGAAGGATCTCAGCCGATTCTCCTTGCTTAATCAGCTTTTGGTAGAGATGGAGAGATTTTATTTGCCCCCAGTGTCTTCTAATATTGGGGCAACTTCGCTATCCTTTTGAAATATCTTTAATTTTAATTTCATGGACAACAATCTTGTCTTCACTTGAGGGTCTTCCATCTCTCTTCAGCGTTAGAGCCTTGAGCTTCAAGTGAATCGGCTAGTAGTGCAAGCCGATTCAAAAAACCTGTTTGCCATCGGGCCCGATTAAATCTAATCGGTCCACTTGTTGAGCCTCAAAAAACCTCAATCGGTCATTATCAATGTCCGATTGATCTCATGATGAAATACATTGCAACTATGAGTATTATTATCAAATGAATTACACAACTTGCAATATATAAGCTCTTCCAAGTTCGAAATGATGGCAAAGCATTGTGATCAATATGCCAAATAAATTTACTTTTCAAAGAACATGTTAAAGACATGATCACAAACAGATAGAACCAAAGGTGAGCATTAAATTTGTAAGCGATTGTCTAGAATCGGCTTCAATGCTTGGCAAGCGAAGAGATTAAATTTGACATCAATCCATTCGGCCACACCTTTACAATCATCTTTCATGTCAGAATTAAATGTATAACAAACATCGGCATGAGCAATATTCTTCAATCTTAGCCCCCGAATCATAGAATACAAAGTAATTGCAAAACTTATATCTCATTCGAGACCAAGTATGAATTGAATTTAAAGTAAGTAAAGCAATCCACATATATGTATAATTCACACTAAGCATTGGGAAAAGCTTTAACTTTGACAAAACATTATCATCAGCCTTCCAATTGAAGACAACATGTAGGCCAATGTAATCATGTACCTTAGTGACGAAAGATGTAGCAACCAAGGTCCCGCTCTCGATGGTCTCACCGTTAGCAATACCTTTAGAAAGAATTTGTGTGCTCTCTCTCGACGCCACTAATTTCCTCCTCATGCTCTTCTTGTATCTCGACATCCACCATAGTAGTGGCTTAAACTTTCTGAAGCCCGTGGAAACATCTACAACAATAGGAATCGACTTAGCCGGCTCGGAAGTCGTCAATGCCGATTCATGCTCAATGGCAGCAACCTTAGCCAGCTCGGTTGCCTCCGGGGTCGGCTTAGCCACTTCAAGTAAGGTAGTTGGCCTAGCCGACTTAGTTGGCTTTTTTCTTATCGAAGCACGATTGGCTATGGCTCAATCGCTACGAGGTAAGTATTGCTGCCCACCGCGAGTTTCATTAGCACACACCCTCTTTTTGGTGAAGATCTTGACACATTAATGGGCGAGGAACCAATACTCCACCTTTATGTGTGTGCTTTGCACCTTCGCTTATGAATAGCTTGACCGATTTGAGCAATCGGTCTTGCTGATTTTTTCTGCCCACTAGTTTTAAGAATTGATTCCAGCAATCCCTTTTGGACAATGACACTAGTGGTTGACCGCTGCTTATGAATGGGAACATGAGCTTGTCCCCAAGCCCAGAAGACTTGATAGTGATCTTGAGGCTTTCTCGACCGTCACCAGATTTTGCTAGCACCACCTCACGATCTGAATTTTGCTTTTCTTCTTAGGCTCTCTAGGCTCGCCGATTATGACATTTTTTCCAATAGCAGGAATCGGCTTGCTTTTGATCGAATTAAGATAGCCGGATTATTTTTCTCCAAGATTTCAGCCATCGGATGTGTCTTTCGGCAAGGCAAAGATTGTGTATTTCCTAAACTGGTTTTATCGGTTTCAGGCGCCGAAGAAACCAATTTGGTTTGACCAAGGGAAAGAATCGGTTTATCCGATTGGCAAGTCGGTTTGACCGATTCAATGTGAGTGTCGGGGAGTAGCATGTTTCGATGTTCCTCACACTTTTCTGTAGTGAGACTTGCCTTTTGATAATCAATTAGCCATCCTTCCTCAACCATTGTCCTAATTGTGATTGGCCTTTTCGGTCTCTCTCCCAAAGAATTCATAGAACAACTTCTCTAATATAGACCACGACCAAGCGTAATTTTTGGGTAAAGACGTGAACCATGCAAAGGCAATACCGGTGAGAGATAAAGGAAAATTCCGTATTCTCATGTAGTCTTCTTTGCTGGCAGAACCCAATTGTGAGAGATATATATTAATATGCTCCACGGCGGTTGTACCACTTTCTCCACAAAATAAATGAAACCTAGGCATCTGCCAGCCACTAGGAGATCTCAAGTAATCATAACAAAGCATATAAGGTCTGCGATATGAGGGTATTCTCCATTTGGAAGATCCAGGTGGATTTCGGCATGACCTGACTGTTGATTAGCATAGTTTGCTTGGAGAAAGTCGGATAAGGCCGAATCATAATCAACATCTTCATTGTATCTTGTTGGATTTTTTATTAATTCGGATAGAATCAAATAAAACCGAATTAATAAAATCATCACTATCATAAGGCGCTGAATTTTTATTAATTCGGCTATGGTCATTATCAATAATGTGTGTAGCCGAATCATGATCGTTAACACCTGCATAAGATGTTGACTTTGGAGAGCAATTGATTGAATCATCATCATGCATCGGCATGTCATGTTGTGAACTTATAGCCGATGAAAGTATATGTGACATGTTGCTAGAAGAATTAGAACTCAAAGAATTTTCAGCGTACATCGACTTTTGACTATGACATGCATAATTATGATGTGGAGTAATATTATCAACATAAGTAGCCGATGAAACATGTCTAACATTATTACAACTAGCAACATTATCATTGGAATATATATTACTTGCAAAATAAGTACTAGAATTATCATATGAATTTGCAAGTTGTACCTCAGGCATGGAGTAAGAATATTGCGATGCAGTACCTTGATACACCTCCATGTTCAGCTTGGAGCCGCAAAAAGCACAAAAGAGCAAGCCCAAATTTACTTCATTTGTACGTGGATGTAAGCACACAGAACACGGTATTATTACGTGCTGACAATCTTGACGAGCTTCAGGCCAGATACTCCCGTAGATGCGAACACACGGCAGCAATTGTCTACCCTCCAATACGTGGAGCAAGAAGTGCAGCTCTGATTTCCACCACCAGCACGTCACCTCGTGATAGCAAGTAAACACGATAGAATTTTTCTCACGTAGATGCAAACAGCTGCCTTCCACGTGATGACGTTGCTTCCGTATCTACTTCAACTTGCTTTGAATAGGATTCCGACACTTAGTGAATTGCAATTGTTAGCCGATGCAAGGGCATGCAACGGATCCGTAGTTCAGTAAGAGACCGTGGCAATCACGTCAACACCCAATCGGCCTTAGTGTCCGATTTGTGTTAAATGACAGGAGGAAAACCAGCGCCCAGCTTTCACGCCAAGCAGCTTTAGATTAGGCGAAACAAATAGTGGATCAAGCAATAATAAATCTAGGGCAGATAGATTCGGCTACAAAGTAGAGCCGAAACAATCGTTCCCAGCGGAGTCGCCAAAAAGTGTGTTGACGATAAAATCGGTAAACACACAAAAAAAATAAACTGGAGATCGCTTCACGAGGGCAAGCCGAAATCGAGGGATCGGCAAGCGCCAGGGATGTCCACACTGGACCGTGTGCCTCCAACGATGAGCACGATACACGGGACACGTCGTTGGAGGAGCCTCGTCGGGAGCGCGATACGCCCTCGGGAGGGACCCCGTCGGGCGTGCAGCGGCTATGGGCTGCCCTAGCCGGGCACGACCGCTCTAGGGCGTTGTTGTCGTCGATCTTCCGTTCATGGCATCGGGCGGCGAAGAAGAAGGAGAGGAAGAGGAGAGGATTTAGGGTTTGGTAGATGTGTTGTGACGATTGGATGTAGATGGGATCAAATCGGCCATAAACCTCTTTATTATATAGAGGGGGTGGTCTTATCCCTTTAGGAAACCATCCTTGGGACGTTTCCAAGTACCAAAAACCGACCTAAACACGATTGGAAACAAATCGGTTCGGATCTCAAATGACGGACACGGGAGCTGCGTCGGGCTGGCCGGACGCCGGTACGCGCCGGCCGGGCCTTTCCGGTCGATGGGTCCGCGAGAGAGAGTTCTGCAGTCGGCTGTAGCCGCGTGACTCGACCGGACCTTCGCGTGATCGGCGCTACACCCGACGCGACGGGAGCGTCCGGTCGATGTCCAAAACCGGCCTATTCCAGCGGGCCGACCCGGACTCGCGAGGAGAGGGTGACCGGACGCTCCGGTCACCGCGTCTGGCGAGAAGGTCGCAGACGCGACCCGACCGGACGCAGCTGACCGGACGCTGGACCGGACGCGCCAGTGAGTCCGGTCGCATTCCAGAAAGCCGTTTTCGATCATCCTCGAGAATTTGGCTAAGTCTGGAAATTTGCGGTGACTTGGACCTCCAAAATATGGCTAAGTGCGGAATTTTTGCGGTGGGTTAGCGCTTCGAAAATATGGCTAAGTCTGGATTTTTACCATGACTTAGCCCCACGCCCCAGGTGTCAACACGATATTTATGGACGATGTCTTATTCGTCTTGTTTATTGGCTTCTGATCACCTCTGTGAGGAGCTTATACCGCTGCACTCGCGCCTTCGCCCTGACCATCGGCTTCGTCGTCCTTGCGCCGCCGGTCTGCAGCTCCCTCCCCTTCGCTGCCGCGGGCGCAGTGCCGCCCTCTCGTGGCTCTTCTTGGGCTTCTTGACCGGCTTCTGGGGCTCTGCCGGGAAGGCTGACCTCGAGCATCCACCAGAGCCAGCACAGGGCTCATCCTTGTCACGAGAACCGTTCAGGCGGCTTGACGACGACGAAGACGCCCTCTGTCTTGCCCTCACCGTCGTCGTCAGCGCCTTAGCCACCGATGACGGCGACGACGGCGAACCTTTGGCGACTTCTTTATCTCTGAGGCACCAGTTGCAGATCGAGTACGCCGCCATCCTTGGGTACTGGTTGCTGCAATATCTGCACGATCGTAGGCCGCATGCAGTAGTCAGTGCAAGGCCCGTTTAGGAATCGGCCGGCGAGCAGTTAAAGAGTGGCAAATCGTACCTGTGCTGCAGCCGCTGGAGGCAGATGGCGCACTGGAAGAGCTCGTCCGGCAGACCTTGGTCGCCGCACATGCAGCAGACGGCGGCTGCAGCGGATGCGCCGCCGTCATCACTGGAGCCGCCGGGAGACACCATGGGCATGGGCTCGACGAGATCGAGTTGGAAGGGTATATAAGCTTGGGCCCTTGATAGATGAAGATATTTAGGCGTACGTACGTATCTCTGAGATGGATCGTCAGCCATCAGTCATCGCGGACGACAGGGCTGCAGCTTTCGTGACGCGAGGGTTAAGAAGAAAACGAGCGAAGCGAGTAGACCCGCGCGCGGATGCACGCACGGGTTGGCGACTTTAGACTTTAGATATGTGGAGTACGTGTGTAGTGGCTGCTAAAGAAAGTATAAGGGCTACGTCACCATGGACTTGGGCGCCGCCTGCTACTAGCAAGACCATCCACTGCCTGTTTCAGACTAGAAAAAAAAATCGGTTCTTACTAAAATTGGGCAAACGTGATGTGTTGTGAGTAAATTAAAATTGCTGTATGTATGAGTTATATTTATATGTTATTGCATCGGTTCTTAAATCATTGGCAAGACCAGAAGGAATCCAATAAAACAAACTTTTAGGATTAGATCGAACTATAAAGTGATGGAACAACAAAACAAATAGCAACATGTGTATGGATGCTTTGTATATTTCTTACTTATTGAATTGAAAATATAGTAACTGCACCTAGTATAGGTGACATGAATGGCTAGCTTGCACCAAGTGGTTGAAAGTTATATGTTGAAAATAACTTTTATATGTTAAAAGAAGTAATCACACTTAGTGTCGGTAACGTGGATAGCTTGCATTACGAGGTAACAATAGAGAGAATACTAGCTCATTTACCGTATTTTTAGGAATTGATGGAAACACTATCTATCTATAAAAATAAGGCTCAATCCATTTCTTGAGGCAGTCTAAAATAGTTGGCGTAAGAGCATAATTTCAAAAATTCAGAGACAAAATAATTGTAGGGTCAATCACTTTTATTTCACCACCACTCTCACCCCCATCTCTCTCCCTCCCTTATTTCTATCCCCTTTGCTCTTCTCTCTCTACTCCTGCACCGAGTGATTGTGTGGCTTGGCCACCGGCGTTGATGTGCACGATGGCCCCGCCTGGTGAGGTCGGGTGGTCGGTGTGGGCACCGTCGTACGTAGCGGTGAGGCTGAGCTTAGTTGGTGTGGCTCTATGAGGTCCCTATCTTTTTTTTTTTAGAGTTAAGGTCCCTATCTTTTCTATTTTCTAATATACTAATATTCTTTCATAGGCAATTCATACTATTGATTATTAAAAACAGTGATTGGCAATAATGAGCCAAGATCAATGATCAACCGCCACTAAAAATAGTTTGTGTTGTAAGAGGAACAGTCCATGTAGAAGGCTGAAGCAGAAGCGTTGTAATAACATCTAACTATGTATCAGTTCATTGTAGAAATAAATCTAGTTAAGGATCCAATGAAAGAGAGTAGTGAACGAGAGGACACGGGCGAACATGTGCAAATGTGCAAACACGAAGGAAATGGTGGAGAAATTGGTAACTCGTAAAGATGGAGATCAACGAAACTTGTACACGTAATGCGCATGTATCATACACCCCTAGACGTTTTAGTTTCTTTAACTATATGCTTATTATTATTATATAAATATATATATTGTATATGTAAAGATTCTAAATACATTGTAAAAATTATTTGTAAATGAAAAACCAAACCTCTTCTAATTTTCATTTTGCAACGAGGAGCGCACGACTGGGTTTTCTTAAATATATGATGGACCATTGTAGTGAGCCCATTGGGCCGTGGTTTACACAACACAATTTAATATTCCGTACGTCTATGGGTTGCCCTAAAAAAAACGTGTCCACAGGTTTTGGCCCATGGCGCGGGGCCCGCAGATGCAAATCGTATCGGACTAGTTTTCCGCCTCGCGTTGCCGACTTCCGTCGTCTCCTTCCGTGTATAAATCGCGAGCGAACCCCAACGAAGCGGCAATCGCGTATCAATTTGTCATCCCATCTAATCTAACAGATAGAGAGAGACAGAAAACGCCGGCGAAACCTATCTGCATTGCTGAAAAATCGATCAAAATAAATGGTGTCGTCGGAGAAGAAGACGACGGTCTGCCTCCGCAGCTCGGGCGGCGAGGTCTTCGAGGTGTCGGAGGAGGTCATCAGCGCCGCCTCGGTGACGATCAAGGACATGATCGACGAGGCGTCCAACTCCGCCGCTGGTACCACCACGCTCCCGATCCCGAACGTCGCCGCCGCCACGCTCTCCCGCGTTCTCGACTACGTCAATAAGCACTCCGCCGACATCGTCCAGCCTGACGGCTACAACTTCTGCGCCCCGGCGACGAGCACCCCCTCGCCCGCTTCGACGACGACTTCGTCGACGTCGACAACGACACCCTCATCGACCTAGTGCATGCGGCCGAGTACCTCCACATCCAGAAGCTGTTCGACCTGACGTGCAAGGCGGTGGCGGAAAAGTTGAAGGGGAAGACAATCGGCGAGATCCGCAAGACGTTCGGCATCGTCAACGACTACACCAAGGAAGAGGAGGAGGAGGTTCGCATGGAGAACTCGTGGGCATTCATCGACAGAACTGATTATAGCTAATTTTTTGTAATGAAAAATTCAGTGCAATGATTCATTACTAAGTTCCAAGTCGATCTCGATTAGCTTAAACCACTGTTTTGCGTGTTTTACTTATAGCACTGGCTACTGTTACTTGTCGTGTCATCATCACCATAGCGAAACTGTACATATTTGCTGTCCTATATATACGGTTTCGCTAGTGGTGATCGATGACATGATATATAGTTGTTTGATGGATTTTTGTCATAATAAAATCCATATATTTGTGCGTACGGCTGAGAATTAAAAGAAAAGGAAAATATGTATGGACACACATAGCAAATAACAATGGTGTGGGCTTCTATGTGCTACAAGGCCATATGTATGCATATATGTGCCTGGACGTACAATCAAAGAAGCTAACCAGCTGACAAGTGCAGTCCTATATATACGCACGCCCGTGTACACACTTGGAACCGGCTGTAGGGCTTGTATATACGCCGATCTGTGCCTCGTATTTTTCTCGTATAATGATACATCAGGTGGTCAGGTCGTCCCACCTATACGACTCAACGAATGATCTCGAACCTTCTAGAAGGCTCGCGTATATACGGCCGGCAGAGCACATGTGTGTGCGAACTAGCGAGCGAGATATATATATATATATATATATATATATATATATATATATATATATATATATATATAACTACTACTTTCCATAGCTAGCTACAAAATATTAAATTCTGTAGCCGGATCAAAACTCACGAGCCAGACACACCGCAACTCACGCGAGCTCACGTGCGTTTGCTACAAATAGGAATCGGCTTTGACTCTGGTGGTCCCTATCCAAAACTAATGCAAGCATGCATTGATTTAATTCCTGATTTCTCTCTTTCCTTCACCGGCCACGAGAACAAATGCTTGGTTCGCCACCCCACCCAAAAATCCGGCCACAAAACACGCTTTTCTTCTGCGTTGCTGGAGACGTTCGACCACACGGAACACTGCGGCGGCATGTCGATCTCATCCTTCCCGAGTCCCGACCGGTGGTGCACGGCGGGATCCACAGTGCTCCTTCATCAACCGTGAACCAGCATCCGGACAGCACCTGCATCCGGCGCGGCAGGCCTTCCACCATCCGGCGCGGCGGGCCTTCCACCATCTCGTCAGCGGCCTTCCATTCATCTCGGCGGCTGCTTCTCCGATCCCCCACAGCGATGGCAGCTTCTCCTTCCCACCGGCAGTCGCAGCTGCTCCTCTCCCGTGTGCCCTCGCGGCTCGCGTCGCACGGATGCGATCCGGTGTCGGCGCGGTTCGATCCGCACGCACGGGCTCCCCGGCGGCCGGTTCACGTTAGTCGTCCTGATTCCATGCACGGTGAGCAAAGGCAGCGCCACTGCTGCACGCCTCATGGCTCCATCCGTCCGTGCAGCGGCTGGTCTTGTGTGTCACCCGATCATCTGTATACAAGCTAGTGGAAGTAGGCTACCTCTCGTGAGTACAAATATATCTTCCTACGATCTTTGTTACAGGCTACAGAATATTTCTTTATCTCATCTTTTTTGCCACTGACATATGCAGATTGCAGATGTGCGTGATGGATCCATTGCGTTTCTCCCTATGGTGGTGGATCTCGCACGGACAGCACCCACAGCGGCGACGATGCCGGCACGGACAGCACCACCAACAGCGGCTGCCTGCTCGTCACCACTACTTTCCGGCCGCTCCATGTAGCGATGGCGGCGCGCTCGCGCTGTCCCGGCTCATGTGGTGGCGGCGGATATTCAACCCGGCAACAACAGTTCCATGCTCGATCGTGCGATGCAGCCATAGGCGGCAGTGGTGCGGCCTTCCACTATGTGACGACCCTGTTTCTCATGGAAGGTGGCCACTGCGGCGGCACGGCTTCCCCCAGCTCGACGCTGCTCGATCCGCGACGGCAACACAGCCGGTCTGCTGGCTCAGCTAGCAGATTCTCATAAATATTTCTGGGTGTGAATTCTTGTAATATGTATTGTTGCAAATTCTCGTAAATATTTCTTCTTCAGTGATGGATAGTAGTAAACACACCCACGCATGCATGGGAGAAGCTTTTAAATGATTTAGATCACCTTTTTTTCTCTCAAAATTTTGGATGCAAATACATTTTATTGATAAAAATAATATCGTAACTACCAGGCGCAGGATCATAGAATCTAGTAAACAATTTGCATTTCTAGTAAATAGATTAACGTAACTAACCTACGGCCATCCGAATTCTCCTAAATATATCATGATAATTTGGTTTCGTCGTTACAGGGACCTCAAACCAAATTATGGTGACTCAATCATATAGTTACTACAATGATCCTTTTAAAAGGTTCGTTGAAATAGTGTGACAAATAATAATGTGAGTACGAGATGCATGTAAGCCAGTAGTAGTTACGACATGCAAGCTTGGTCGAACGTAACGCTGACGTGTGCAGTCTGGCGCATGCATCCAAGCGCCTGTGATCTAGCGCTAATACGTGGCCGGCTCATAAATTGTAGTAACTGACCTGGTCCTGAATTAATGCCCCGACGTCTGCAGTCCTGTCACCGACCGTGGCGCTGGATCAGTAGGTGGGTGCGGTCGCACGGCCTGGCTACAGAATATTACATTTTGTAGCCAGCTACAGAGTATACTCTCCCTATATATATATATATATATGCGTACATACATCTTGTTTCCTTCAAGGGAAGCCAAACATATATGTGTATATATATGCATCTTGTTTCCTTTAAGTGACTTAATAGCAGGCTACCACGTTGGGTCCACATGTCATGGACTTTACGAGAGAGAAGCTAGCTAATTGAAATGGTGGTTTTCATGAAGCATTATCAAGTCCAAAACGGCCAGAGATATTTCTTGGCTGATCGGATAATCACGAGGCTTGATTCGAAGAGATAAGCACGCAGTGCCTGATATCTCGGGGCTTCCTAACAGACTCCGGCGGCGCGTGCGTGCACCCCAGGAGGCATGCTGCTAACCTAGCACTTGCCTATATAAAGAAGCCCCTGGACTCCAGAGAGAGGGGCGTCACACTTTGCATCAAGGCGCCATCAGGCTGCCGAGCATGGAGTGTATATTGGCAACCATCGTCTTGCATCGCGGCCGGCCGGAGGAGCGCCCAGGCGCTGGCTAGGTCCAGCCCTGCCCTTGAATGAGGAGGACGATGGGCAGCCACGGAACGTCGTCAGGCTGCCTTAGCAAGGAGCATGTTTACATGGTGGATTACGATCTGTATATGAAGGAGTAGGAAGGCAGCCACCGGCACGTACGGCGCCATGCATCCATGAGCGCGGGGCAGTGCAGCTGCGCGTGCCTCGTCTATCTACCACCGCCGGCCAACAAGATCCATCTACGACCAAGCCATCGTCAAGACGGCGACGTGAGGAGCCCGGCTCATTGGATCGGCCGCCGCCACGGCGCCATCCACCTGCAAGAGCACGGAGCGGACGACAACGGAAGATCAGACTTGGCATCCACATGCTGTCAGGCAGCCGCTGGCACGGCGCCATAGATCCAAATCCCAGAGGCCGGAGGTGCAGCGCAACCACGTGTGCCTCGTGTATCCACCGCCGCCGGCCAAGATCGGAACCACGCGAAGGAGATCGAGATCGGCAGGCCGAACGTACGGAGAGAGGTGCCACACCGCCGCCGGCCAGTGTCCATCCATGGCCAGGCCATCCTCATGTCAAGAGGAGGGAGCCATGAAGCCGCCGGCAACATACGGCGCCATGCATCATCAACTGCACCACGCCCACGCCATCGACTGTCCCGCCGCTCGCTCCGACTCGAGCCTTCATGAGAAGACAGATGATGTATATATATAAGTATACGTCGCTGACAAGCCGAGCAAGGACGCGTCTGCTCGCAGTCAACCAACACCAACGTCGATCTAGCCCTACCCGTACCGGGGAGGCAGGCCGAGACACGGACGTGGCCATCGAATGCAACTACGATGCCAACATGCAAGACCAAGAGGCCGGAACGTCGTCCATGCAGGTTGTGCATACATATGTATACGTGCAAGCCTAGTGCACGTATGTGGTGCATCTACCTCACCTCGTACCTACGGCTCAAGGAAGCTCGGCGGGTAGGCAGCCGCATGGCGGCGCCCCTATCTCAGCTACTGCGCACTGGCAGTGGCATTCAGCCATCGACGGCCGGCGATCAAAGGCACCTTTGACGATGTCATCCACAAGTGCATGATGAGCACTATCTTCCCGATGTCTACAAGCCATAACACCTCTGCGACCGGCAGCTGGTCGATGTCCATATTTTGTATTCTACCCCACATGCAGGATATATGGAGGGGATGACCATGGACGCCATCGACGTAGACGACGGCGTGACCAAGAACACACCAGCTCCATCTACTACCACCATCACGCACCAGCCCATGCCGACGAGGCGGACAATGTAGGCGAGTGCAAGTCTTCATCCACTACATCGACTTAGGCTGGTGAGGCCTTCTACTTCGACTACTCCACGTGATCAAGTTCCACGGCGTACCACGACGACGTTGCCGAGGAAGTCCAAATCAGTCCAAGCTACATCAACCATGCAAGTGCTACTACCACTACAACCCATGTGCTGTTCGACACCGACGAGGCGAACGACACAGGCGGCGTGGCTAATATGCTCTAGCCACGTTCTACCGGCTCATGGACCGACAAGGCCATGGTTACGCCGACGCCAACCCCATCTACACCAACACACATGCATGGAGACGTGAAGCGAAGATCGACGACGACGACCAACGCAGCTTAATCGGAGGTACTATGTGAGCTTGACTCACGGGGGTAATTAACTAGCTTTCCGAGGCCCTAGGAACCATGAAGACCACATCGCCTATGTCAGATTGCCACCAGCAGGCTACCCATGGAGCGCACATGTATCTCGGGAACATATATTTGTATTTTCATTAAATATGAATAAAGTTCATGTTCCCTCTATTTATTTCTTTTGTGTACTTTAGTACACTGGCACGCCCGCATTTATTTTTATTTCGCATAGAGATATCCTCCCCTCCGTGATTGATTTTTCTGTGGAAACAATAGTGTACTACCTAAAAAATATTTTTTAAAAACAATCCATTTGTTTTACAAGTCGACGGGGATCCCCACATGATTTCACTGATCTTACATCCCCATTTTTTTAAAAAAAATACTTGTAAACAAAACACCCTACGTCTGCGACTACTCGTTCCTTCTTGCCTAATTGCTTCTAATTTGCATGCCATCAACGCCCCTGTATCGTTGATTGCTCGTTCCAGAAGACAATGCCAAGGACAAAAGGGAGGGAGAGGGACCATGCGACCGCCCGACCGTTGCTCCTCTCCGTGCGACGCCGGGCGCCGTCTCCAGTCCGCCTCCATCGATCTCCTCCCCAGTACCCTCCCCTGCCTTCCAAGCCCAGATCCAAGCTCTCCCCTCCCCGATCTATCCATCCATGGGGTTCATGGAGGTGCTCCCCCTTCCCCGGGCGAGCCCACATCGCCGGAGCGTGCCTTGGGCACCCGCGTCTCTCCCAGGGCCAGTTCGCCGGAGGGCGTCCCGGGGCAGCCAGCGAGCACCGGCGCCTCCCCCAACTCCTCTCCGGTCTTGGTGGTAGAGCTGGCCGCCAAGGCGCCCTCTAGCTCCTCGTCGCGGCGTCTCCCCAACGCTGGTGCGGTGGGGACTCCGGCACCGCCGTCGGAGGTGGCTCCCGCCACGCACCGAGGGGGCCTGCCCGCCGTGAAGTCCACGCATCGGACGCGACGTCGAGGCCGTCGGCGCTTGGCTCGCCCGCGCGGAAGTTGGGGCCGCGCCGGTTGCGGAGGTCGCCGCCCTCCTGTCCAGCTCGATGAGCTTGCCGGGCCCGCCTCGACCCCTCCAGCGTCCGTCGCAGGGGGCTCGCTGCTTCTCTCCGCTCCAGCGCCTGCGCACCCATCTGTCATCGTAGCCGCCGCCGCCGGGTCGGCCGATGGAGGTACTAGTCAACGCCGTTGATGCCCCGTGGATGATGAAGATCCATGTTCGGTCTTCCCCTCTCCGCCGGCCGGCCTAAGCACGCGCTGGTGCGAGTCCTCCTCCGATGAGGAGGAGGGAGAGGTGCGTTGCCGCAATGTTCGCGCCAGCGCGACCTCGTCGCCCCTCCGATCCAAGCTGCACACCCGGTTGCCACGCCGCCCCTCCCCCCTCCGCCCGGATTCCATTGAGGACGGGTGCGCAAGCTGCCAGCCGGCGGTCACGCCGACACAGAGAGGAGGACGGTGCGCAAGCGCGATCACCGCCCACGTCGACATAGGAGAGGAACCGCGGCGGCCCCCGGAGGGGACGCGTGCAGGTCCGCACATTGCCGCCTTGCACCCCCTGCCTGACGCGAGTTCCGGCGGGCAACGCCGGCCCGCGAGCTAGGGCATCTCCACGCCTCAGCGGGGCAACACTTTCATGCCGGCTCCCCGCCATCATGTCCCCGGTGGATGCGCCTACCGACGCCGGCGGCTTCACTCTTGTTGTGATCCGGCGTCGTGGGCGCCGTCGTGTCCCTACATCACCCTCGCCGGCGCGGCCTGTCCCGACTTCGCTCGTCGGGCTTTGTTTCAATTTCTGGCGGAGGGCCACATCGCTGCCCGGTGCACTTCCCCGCCACACGTTGTCTCCTCCGCCTCAGCACGCACCGGGCGGGCGAAGGCGTGTGTCGCGGCCGACGTTGGCAAGGGCGTCTTTCTCGTTGGCCGTGCATAGGAGCTCGTTCTTGGCCCGGCCTGCTCGGGGAATGATGGCCACACGACCAGCGCTCCAGACCACCACTGCTACAATCGTCGTCGGCCAGATCACGTGTCCGACTACTTCGGACCGTTTTCGTTGGCGCCGCGGTTCTCCCTCGCACACGCCACATGTGGCCTCGGTCGAGGCAGCACAAGGGCCTGTGGAGGGCAGCCGTCGTCGACGTCGAGCTACACGCCGTCGACGCCGCCGGCGTCCGGGCACGCGGCCGCAGAAGTTCATCAACGTCGCATCCCCCGGCTTCGCCATTGCCTACGACCCACTGTTGGTGTCGTACGAGGGGCGGAGCCTCACGTTTGGGTCGACCCGATGTTGGACGAGATCGCCGCCTCCCTCGCCGCGGGCTTGCCTACTCCAGTGGCTACCACTCGGCGGACCCGACCCTGCTTCGCGGAACAGCTATCACCACCACGGATGACCCGGCTCTGCTTCGCGGATGGGGACGCGTCCGGGGAAGGTGGCGACGTAGCAGCATGTCCCCACACACGGCGGCGACAACGGCGTTAGGGGCAATGGGGGTCCCTCGATGCGGCACCCTCGTGACCGCGACGCCGTGGGCCTTGAGCATCCGAGGAGGTGCCTGATGTCGCCTCCCAAGGGCCTATCCTTGCCGATGGTGCAGACGGAGGGGTTGATGGTGGGGGCTCAGTTCAGAGGCAAATCGAGGAGGAGATATGCCTCCCTTTCCAGACCCCGATCCTGAGTACCCGACCAAGGCCGAGGCGTGCATGTACACCTGTCTCCATTCACACCCTCAGGAGGAGCGGTCGCATTGCGGCCAAGCCAAGGGCGCCCAATGCTACGCGGCAGGCCCAGATCGTCTTGCTAAAGAAGATGGGGATTTAGGTGAATGAGGATGCTGTGGATAAGGACATTGAGGCTAATCTCATAAAGGAATTCCGAGGTGACATGTCCTTTAGGAAGCAGAATGTGCTCCAGGTGCTACTCAATGGCGAATTCAACCCGGCGACGCTCAACCTCAACATAGCCGGGCTCGAGGACATCATGACATGACCGGTCCCTCTACTGTTGTCGCATAGCATTTTCCCATGTAATCGTTTACGTGTTTGGTTGGTTTTCGGGGGTTCGGTAATCGTTTGACTACCGTTTTCCCCCTCTTATTGTAACAAAACTCCCTTCTACTTAATGAAGAATCCGCCATTGGCGGTATCGTGAAAAAAAGAAGACAATGCCAACGTACAACACAACATAATGAATGTATGGAAGTGTCCTCCTGGGATGTGTGCTGGGGCAGTGGATGTGTGCTGGGGCAGTGATCTCTTGCAGCTTATCAACTCAGTTGTGATCTGGATTGCATCCAATTTATTTTTATAGGCACGCATGCCTACACTTCCATATTTTCAGATGCATCAGCCTAAATAGACCACTCGGCAAATGTATGTACAGGCGTATAACTACAATGTCATGCCTGATTTGGTATTGGAACCAATTCAATGTCAAGCCCTCCAATATGGACATCCAAACGCAGCCTAATAGAAACTATATATTCAAATATTGCTAAATGATGTATACAAATTAAGTGTTTCTTCTCCCATCCCTTCAAGACTCGCATAGCACCTTAAAAGATTGAAAAATCTCACCAAGCAAAGTAATTTAAACATGTCAACCATGTTCGAGTACCTCACACCAATGGTGTCCATGTATTCTTCATCCTGTGTCTAGTCGAGCGTACACAAATTTATCGGTCCTCTGGCCATACAATAACCACCTGATTGATTAGCAGTAGACTAGCTAAGGGCGTTCTCAATAGGTGTCGATATTGTTGGCTGACCAATGTCCAGTTGGGCGTACGTAAATTTGTTGGTCCTCCGGCCAATCGGCTATACAACAACCACTTGATTGTTTAGCAGTAGACTAAGGGCGTTCTAGCCGGTGTTGATATTGCTGGCCACCAGGCTTGGAAGTAGATTCGCACCGATATGGGCACATGCTGCTGTTTTTTTTTTTTTATAAAGCATACCTGTATTAATTAAGAGAAAAGCAATACAAGTACACCATATAAGGATATTTATGACGCCTACCCCGCCTATAATCTACAAGGACCCCAGCAAATAAGAAAATTACAAACCTGGTCCTTAGACCCTTCCGTAACGGACACCAGCTGCAACCACCGCCGTCGAAGACCGCCGCCACTAGCCGCCGTCGCCAAACCTGAAGCACCAAAAGCCAGAAGAAACCCCCGTCGTTGAGGTGGACTGCAGAAGACGCTCGATGTCGCAAAAGCGAAGAAGTCGTTGAACGCTCATCCGTCAGGATCACTATCCAGGTTGAGACAACGATGGTGTTTTATTATGCTTACCAGATAAAAACAACTAAGAACAAAGATTATTTCATAAGTTAATTCTAACATAGGCCCACATTTGGCACTAGCCATGTCAGCTATTTCGCTCGGCAACAATGCTCATGTCGTCCAGGTGGAGGGCTAGAGGCCTTCCAATGGGACCAGGGCACCAGGTGGCTGCTACTTGCTTGTGAATAGTGATGCGTTGAGCTCTCGCAAACCGACGACAGACATAGTTGATATATATGGCATTGGACTTGAAACTAGCGTATAATCGTTAAAAGATATACGAACCGTGTATGTTTAGTACTCACGAGCACTAGTAACGAAATGATTTTTGCGAAGCACTTGCAAAATCTTTTTCCGTGGCGGGCACTTTTTTGCCCGTCACGGAAAAGATCCCGCCACGCCCGGTTTTTTTTTTTACGTGGCGGGTGTTTTTGCCCGTCACGAAAAAGATTTTTTGCGTGGCGGGCACCTTAACACGCACGCCACGCAAAATAAAAATCTTTTTGCGTGGCGGGCGAGTTAAGGTGCCCGCCACGCATAAAATCTTTTCCGTGGCGGGCATCTTAAAAGGCCCGCCACAGAGATGGAGAGGCCCAACAACCCAAAACGTGGCCCGATTTTCCGTCAGCATATAAATACTTAGAGTTAGGGTTTGGCACTCAGAAACCATTCCCACCCTCACTCACTCCCTCTCTCTCCAAGCCGGTCGAGCTCTCCCCTCATTCCCGTCGAACCCGCCCCCATCCCGTCGCCCCACCCCCTCCTCTCCTCTTCCCTCCATGCCGGGCGAAGCTCCCCGACGGGACGGCGCGAGGCCGGGCAAGGCTCCATGGCGAGGCGCGGGCGGCGGCGCGAGGCCGGGCAAGGCTCCCTCGGCGGGGATCCGGTGGCGGCGAGCAGTCCCTGGCGACCCCGACCTCTTCCCCGTGGATCCGGCGCGACGGCCTCCTCCTCCACGGATCCGCGACCCCCGACCTCCTCCTCCATGGATTCGCCGGCCCACGACCTCCTCCCGCGTGGATCTGGCGGCGACGGCCTCCTCCTCCACGGATCCGGCGACCCCGACCTCTTCCCCAGTGGATCCGGCGGCGGCCTCCTCCTCCACGGATCCGGCGGCGACGGCCTCCTCCTCCATGGATCCGGCGACCCCGACCTCCTCCTCCACGGATTCGCCGGCCACGACCTCCTCCCCGTGGATCCAGCGGCGACGGCCTCCTCCTCCGCGGATCCGGCGACCCGACCTCCTCCTCCACGGATTCGCCCGGCCCGCGACCTCCCCTCCCCACCGATTCGGCGGCGGCGGCGGCCTCCTCCACGGATTCGGCGCCGCGGCGCGGCGGATCCATGCGGCGGAGGCGGCGGCTCGCGCTGGCGGATCCCCTAACCCTAGATGGGCTCGGCGGGCCCATGGATGGGCTTCGCGGGCCTGTCCAGGGTTTTGCATTTTTTTTTATTTTTTTCGAAATCTTTACCGTGGCGGGCATCCTAATGCGCCCGCCACGGGTTCATCTATTAAACGTGACGGTCAAGTGGCCCGCCACGGATAAACCTTCGATTTACCGTGACCTTCTGGTGGTGACGGGCGCATATGCCCGCCACGGAAAACTGTATGCGCCCGTCACGGAAAAAGATTTCGGTACTAGTGGAGGCTCTCTGAATTGTAAATTTAGCTATCACTTGGCTACATACCTTGCAAAAGATATATATTGCTATAGTTGCACATTATATTCCAATACAAAAGGAAATTTTGACTCAACGACACAAAAGAGGGCAATGAAATTCCTCGTCCACTTAACAGTTGAAATGATTAGAGCAAACACTTGCTCATCATGGGTTTATATTGTCATAATACATGGCTTTATCATTAGAGCAAGCCTACTTAAAGTTGGCAGCCGTAGGCCGGGCAGTTCACGTCAATATGAGGCGCCAGCTTTATGACATCTATCACAGATGGCAGACCTAACTGCAGCGTGAGGTCCGGCGACCGCGGTGGCGGTGCTACAATCTGCCAGTTAACATTCTCATGGTATATATATATAGACATATAAACTTGGACATGGGCTGCACGAAATAAAAAATCCCAGTCTAGCAATGCCAGCGACTAGGTCATCGACGGTGATATTCAGCACTGATCTGGATGGCACTCCTGCATTGCCGCCCGTGTGACAACCTCAAAGAATTCCACAATGCACTGGTCCATGATCTCCTTGGTGGCGCTGCTGACCTTGAAGGTTTTGATCATGCCGATATTGAAAGCTTTTTTTTTTTTTTTTTTTTTGCAATAAGGAAAAATTCCATTGATACTAAAGCAAGTTACATCCTCTCATTACAAAAGTAAACCAAACTACTCCACCTCCATTGATGGGAGACAAGAAACCTTGAAAAAGCCATAAATTCCACCATCTAGGATCACCATCCCAAACAGATATGCCACGGACGCAAGCTCCGATCTGAACGAATAGGGCCACCTCACCATCCACCGCCGTCATCCTCATACCCATCACTTTTGCAAAAGAGGAATAAACTGCTAAAACTCCACATGCAAACATAATGAAATTGGCGCCCGATTCGTCGTCGAACTCATCGCCGTTGCCTTCACCAGATTCGTCATGAGAGAACACAAGTCCAACCGACATCCAGATAGATATCGTTGGAAAACTAAATCTCACTAGCCCATCGCCATGGCTGCATAGAACCACAACGAGACAAAGGAAAGGCCGGAGTACCTTATTCTCCATCAATGGTGATGTCTTCGTCTTGCAAACACCGCTGAGAAACGACATGCTCCATTGCTCCATCGACGATCTTGACGACGCCTTACGCCGTGGCCAATCTCTTCGATTGGATCTCGGAGAAAACTTGAACCTTGAAGACTCGATCTACTAGGAAAAAACTTACTAAAACGATGGATCCCCACTCCCTTCAACCCCGGCGTGATGCCGAGGAGAAGGAGGGGGGACGTGGGCCGTGGTGGAAAGCAGGAGCGGCGGCGGCCCTAGGGTTTGCCGGGGCGCAAGAGCCTTTAATATTGAAAGCTTTTTTAGGTGACTCATATCACAATCTGTGTGACAACCTCAGAGAATTCCACAATGCTCTGATGCATGGTCTCCTTGGTGGCACTGGTGACCCTGAAGGTTTCGATCCTGCCAATATTATAAAATTATTAGGTGATTCATATCATAATGACTAAGTATATGAAGAGCCCCACCAAAATTATAAAATATTTATCAAAACATATACAATTCCAACAACCTGGCTATGTGTTATTTGATCGATTGTGTAGTAAGACTCACCTTCAGCCTATGTTATGGTAGAGGCGTAGGACTCAGTCATGAGCTACACATAGTCGACCAATTCAATCCGAGGCTAGCAAAGCCGACCATTAGATTGTCACAAGTGCTAGTCAGGCGTTTGTGTCTCGTCAGCACTCTTGCATGGCTTAATTGTGCGAGGGCAATAAAGGATTGCACGATATACAGGTCCACGGTCTCCTTGGCATTGCGGGTGACCCTTGAGCCGTGTGACAGGACTTGGCTCACCCTCAAGGCCATCGTGGTAGTAAAGCTCAGCTTCAAGGTCATAGTGGCGATGATCATTTGACGGAGCATTGCTCATGACTCTTGTAATGTTGTGTGTTATTCATCGAACAAAGTGCATGTATTTATAATCATCTAGTGAAGAAATATAGTTACACGTGTCATATTTGTTTTTTTGCATGTCTGCCACTCGTCGTTGATTGTATATCGTAACCATCTAATGAATACACAAATGTCATATATAGTTTTTGCTTGTGTGCCACTTGTTGGGCATATGTTTCACCCTCTTCAACCCACCCTTTATTCGTTTCCCACCATCCATTTAGTTATTATCTATAGCCCAATCTAACTACCGACATCAAACTATTATAGAATCTCGAACTATCCCTTGTCCTCCTAAGAAACACCATTAGATTAGTAAAACTCACCTCGGGACCGTCATGGCGATGATCATTTACTTGAGCTTTGCTCATGGCTGTGTTATTCTCATTGAACAAATTCCATGTGTCTATAATCATCTACCGATGAAAAAAAAAAATTACATGTGTCATACTAGCAGGATTTTCCGTGCATGTGCGCTGGGTAGAAGCATGAAAATATAGCATGAGATGGAATGGAAACCACAGTATAAAATCGATATGCTCTTATATGTGTAGCACAAACCGAAGCAGGAAAGAGGTGCTCTCTAGATGGCTAAATTTGTATTGTTTTTTTTTTTTTCTTCTTTTCTCCGACTTTGGAAGAACAACATTTTTTTTTGCCACTGCTAATAAATTATTTGATTTAATGTAAGGTAACATGAGCATTATGTTTTAAATACACAAATGATAGCAATGAGGTTACCTAGATTGGATGGAATAATAACCCATGAAACTGATAAAGGTTTGACATGGTATGAGGTGGGTTTGACATCCTGGAAACTTCGTTGGAGATGGTCTTCTGCTGGCCATGGATGGGCAATCGAATGGTCAAGAGAAATGAGGTGACGTGGCTTGCTGTGGGGATAGAATTGGTATACGAAAATAAGAGTAAAATAGTAGGATTTTTTGCATGTGTGACACTTGTCACTAATTGTATTATTATGTGTCATATATGATTTTTGTATGTGTGCCACTTGCCATGATTGTACTTAACAATCATGTGTGAGTTTTGATGTGTTCTACCTGTCATGACCATATATGGTATTCATTTATTTCCATAAATAATTTTGTATGGATGCCATTTGTTACCTGTGCAGATTGATGGAACAGTACGAGAATGGTTGAAGTAAACTTTAAAAATATTGAATGTGATGGATCCTAAAAAGAAATAGAAGGAAGTTTGTATTAGATAGAATATTTCGGCCAAACTACAACCTTCACAACATCATATATCATGCAATTTATGAGGCTAGCAGAAGACCTTGGAGAACGGCTAGGTTGGCGAAGGGCAGATGGCCAAAATGACAGATAGCGATTCACCTTCTTGCCCAAGACTAGTACAACAGGCAAATTTGGTAAGGCCACATTGGCCAGCATGTCGGAAGGAAGGGGCATAAACTGGATGTTTGGCATGAACCAAAGGTCTGGAGAAATCATCCATCCCTTGAGACTAACTTTTGCTATACACGTGATAAAAAAAAAAAAAAAAAAACTCTTGCTATACATTGTAGTGGCCATTTGACCACACATTTTTGCCTGTTACAATTTCCTACCTTATATCTACCTTATAAGGAATTGTAACAAAACCACACATTTGGTAAGTTTTGTTACAATTCCTTATAAGGTAGATATAAGTGTGGTCAAACTTAAAGAAAAAACACTAACAAGGAAACATCTTTAGTCTTTTAAAAAAAAAAAAGCAAAGACTCACAACTTTATTACATTTCAGAGAGGCCGTGAAGATCACAAACCACCAGTCATTATAAACTCTGGGAGAGGATCTACTCATGCACAGAATTGATCCCAACAAACCAAACCACAACGCGCTAACTCATATGCACATCTTATTATAAATTTCCATCCTAAAATAGAGTAACATTGTCTACGACACTAAATTTCCAAAAAGTTACTTTTTTTAGGAGATTCCAAAAGTTACTAAACCTTTTGCACACGGGACAGCCGCTGTGCCTCGGGCCCAACCCGAACAGCCATGAGCCGTCGGCCCAGTATGGATTCGGCCCAGCATGGGATGGCGGCCCAGCGCAGGCCGTAGACCGAACTATCCGCTTCTCACCTCGGTTCCGTTCTTTCTTGCGAGGGAGGCCAAAGCCGAACGATTGTACGAGTACTATACCCGCTCGCCTGAATCGAGACCACCACCGCTCTGCCTCACGCCCTCACCTCGCCGACTAGGGTTTGCAGCCGCGGATCTCGCCGTCCCCGCCATGGACGCCTCGCACACGGGCTCCTCCTCCGCCGCCGCCGGCGAGGCCCCGACCACCGGCGAGCACCGGATGGGGACCACCATCGTTGGGGTCTGCTACGAGGGCGGCGTCGTCCTCGGCGCCGATTCCAGGACCAGCACTGGTACGCCCTTTGCCTTCTATCGATCTGTGTATGCCGCAGGAGATCTTACCGCTGGTAATGGTAGATTTGGCGCCGGGATGGCGTTGCGGGCCTAGGTTTTTGCTTTGATCGTTGCGAATTGAGTTGTGGGCCTGGCTGGCGATGTCGGCGGCAGTGATGTGTGCTGCCTTTCTGCTTTGACTGTTAGGTTCATGATTAGTTTACAACTGGTAAAAGCTTGCTCCGTCTTGGAGTATTGCTTCCAGGCGCATAGCTTCGTATAGTCACCAAAGCCCCATGTTGAGCAGCTTGATGCACATATAGGTGCTTAAGCGACTGTAAGGACAAAGTGCTACAGGATAGGATGAACCTGTTGAAACCCGTTTCCACATGGACCTGCAATTGTGAAGTAGTATAAATATCAAAGGAGATGAGTGATTTGGTGAGACATTTTTTAATTGGTGGATATTGGAGAGGTGTTTTTGAAGCCGAAACTATAAGGCAACGATGGTTCTTTCAATAGGTCAGACGGCACTTAGTGCGACTCATCCTTGATTGGCTGAGCAATAGTAATAGCATTGGGAGGAGGGCATCCGAAGAAGGTGCTGATCTTTAGTGGATCGGAGGCTGGCTGACGATTGAATTCCTCTACCACGTGGATGGACATATTTAAAAGAGCATGATATGACGGAGATAAAAGGCTCCAAGAAAGTAGATGATGTGGCTTAAGGAGATTCTAGAGAAATAAGGGGTTTTGCTTTATAAGAGTATAGGATTTGGGTACTAGCAGCAAACTGTGTGGAGTGGAAGTTGGCCCTCTTCTGGAGTCTGTTTAATTCTTCAGATATTTGATGAATGGGTTTCATCCTTCATTTCTGAAGAAAATTGTATAATAGTCCAACTCTGAGCTGTGCACTGTATTGCATATGCTTAAACTAAAAAACTAACACCCACTGTTATAGTCCTTTTTTTGCATGTTAATCATCATCGTAGTTCTTATGAAGATGTATGATAGCTCAGATGTGATTAAGTGCTCTCATTGGTTGAAGAATGTAATCCTTTTGATTAACTTATATCTACTAGAAAACATACCTCCTTTATGTTTGTGAAGAGCTGTACCCGTACTAGTCCAGAAAAATGCTTTTGCTGCTGTTTCCACCAAATAGATTTGATTTTCTGATGTATTCTTTATTTTTAATTTGGCCAAGTGCTAATAACTTTTTTGTTCCCTACTCAGGAATGTATGTTGCCAACCGTGCTTGGACAAGATTACTCAACTGACAGACAATGTTTATGTCTGTCGCTCTGGATCTGTAAGTGTTGTCTTCTAATGTTATTGCTGTATTATCATGTTTGAGTAGAAGCTTTCTCCTCACTTTGCCCCTTTGACAAGTTATTATTAATGAACACTCCTTGGCGGTAGATGACTTATATTCGACTGCTGATCTGAACCAGTTAATATATGAGCTAGTAGTTATCCTCATTGTTGTTTTTATGCCACCTTGTCTCGTATTGTCTAGATAGAAAGTAATTCCTCCTTTGCATGGTGCTAGAGATGGCACATTCCTTTTTTGCAAGTTTTTAATCCGCATGTAAAACTCTTGCTATTTAATCTTATCGCAGGCTGCTGATACACAAGTCATTTCGACTACGCACGCTATTTCCTCCACCAACACACGTAAGTTTGTACTTCGTACACAACCTCACATTAATCTCTCATTGATAAATCAATATACCGAATGATACTTAAGATCTCTTTGATAAATGTGATGATATACAATTACTTGAGATATTTGACATGCATGGTAGCTGATGCTAAAGTTACCCTCCTGTGCAGAATCCAGCTTGGACAACCTGCTACTGTTAAAGTTGCCGCCAACTTGATTAGGTTGCTAGCTTATCAGAACAAGGTATGTTCCATAGCATTCCAGCACAGACTGTTAAAACACTCCTAACTTTCGTCATCGATAAGCACCTGGTGTCGAAAATTGATGTTAAATAAACTCTTGTTCAACTATAAAAATGAATGTTTGTTATTAATATCCAGAACATGTTGCAAGCTGGCATGATCGTTGGAGGATGGGATAAGTATGAAGGAGGCCAAATTTTCTCAGTCCCTCTTGGTGGAACGATCTTGAAGCAACCTTTTGCAATTGGAGGTATATGATCTTGCTCATAAAGTTGCATCCCGTCTTTTAAGTTAGTATTTCCATGCTACTTCCGTTATTCTTGCTGTGACACACCTTATAGTGATCTAGTAATTAAATCACTTACTGTTTGAGTTGTACACGATATCTGAGTCAGGGGCTTAAGCTTCCTACGCTATGGGGGTTGCTAATGCACCCACGGAAAAAAAACAAAATTAAGTGCTAACAATCTCAAATTACCACATGTGCAGCCCCCAGTGCCCAACGTGGTTATGTGGATACTGGATGCGTGAAAGAGTTTTAATAGACCAAAATGCCAATGCAAAGTTTTAGGAATACATATGAATACTGGATATGGCATATAAGTTTACAATTACTGCTCACATGCTAATTGGCTCAGTTATAGGAACAAATATGAATAAGTGCACACATTTTTATTGTGAGTTTTTTTTCAGTTGAGACAGATAGGCTGGATACCAATTACATATAAGTAAATGAGACTCATTTTTATTATTTTGTAATTAGGAACCCTAGTATGGCTTGATTTGTCATACTTTATGGTTCTGTAAGAGTTAATATTTAAAATTAGTTGACCATAGTTGTATGTCAGTTGGGTTACTAGTATTATCTGATTGATATTGTAAGAATATAATTAGGTAAATGGATAAATGAACTAGGATCCGGTGAAGCCAATATTTCTTAGCTTCTCCAGCAAGGGGCCACAACTCTTTAGAGCCATACCAAATAATGTCTGAGTAGAACTTAAGTGTGGCACTCAAGTTTGGCTTACCAGTTGAAAATTGCTGAAACTTCGATAAAAAGGTAAATTTTTTTTTGGCTATTTGAAAAGTTTAAAAATATTGTCCGAATGAAATTAGCATTACTCGTATTTAAATCTACCAGAGGTCACCAGTGAACCAAAAATCAACAAAATTTGATCAAATTTATCAAAACCCTTATATACACCCCCCGCTGGGGCTCTAGCTTTGTCACTGATCTGAGTGTCAAATCACGTTATGAAAAAAAACTTGCTTCGCTGATAATTACTATTTTCTCGAGTGTACTATGCTACATCAGGTATTGTTTCTGAATTTCAGGTAGAGTTACCTCTGTTATGTTGTCTCTGAATTTCAGGTTCAGGTTCCAGTTACCTATATGCTCTTCTTGATCATGAATGGAAAGAGGGAATGAGCCAGGAAGAGGCAGAGGTATGTCGCCAAGTTCCTTCTTACTTAGATCCTGTGGAATTGAGATTTAGTATAGTTTATGACTGAAGATTATTAATTAATTGTGTATAGAGAAAAGACTGCAAAAGCTACCCCAATTTTCCTAATACGTTTCTAATTCAAATATACAGAAATTTGTGGTGAAGGTAGTTTCACTCGCTATGGCCCGTGATGGTGCTAGTGGAGGGGTTGTCCGTACAGTTACTGTAAGTTCTCTCTATATTTTACGCAAATATTGATGCTCAGTTCCCATCAGAAATACTGAAACATAGAAAATCACCTAAGGCCCCCCGTTTGGATGTGCGTATTCGAGACTTGGAATTGGCATTGGCAATGGCGAGCTCGAATACCGTTGTTTGGATGTTTTGGAATTGAATTGGCATTCATCCTCAATGCCAACCGGTATTCAACGAGCCTGCGCTCCCGCATCTCAATTGAAGCTCTCCCCCTCCGTATTGGGTGGAATTGACTGAACCGGTACTCACCAAGGGAACAGCGTGGCGAGGGCGGCGGCGCGAGCTCATATTCAAGCGGTGGCGCGAGCTCATCTTCCCGTGGCGGGCGGCGCTCCTCTTCCTCTTCCCGTTGCGCCGGGCGCCCCTTCCTTTTTCCGTTGCGGGCGGCGGTGCTCCCCTTCCTCTTCCCCATTGCCGGCAGCGGAGGTCCTCTTCCTCTTCCCGTTGCGCGGGCGGAGGTCCCTCTTCCTGTTTCCCGTTGCCGGGCAGCACGAGCTCCTCTTTCTCCCATAGCTATGGCTGCCGAGATCCGCCGCCATGTTTTGGAGTCAAACAGCGAGGAGTCCTCCCTCCGCAGCAGATCCGCCGCCATGGCTCGATCGCGGTTGGGAGGTAACGCCGCTGAGACGCCGAGGGGAAGGCCACCACGGGCGCAGGTACTGGAGAAGTGGGTCAACACCATCCGGTTCCTGGCCACGCTACTTCCGGCACCTGGGGCTCTGTCCTTCGATGGTGGAGCTTGGATGGGATGGGCTCTGTCCAGTACTTTCGAGAAGTGGGTCAACATTTCAATTCCATGCTTTAGCATCCAAACAGAAATCAGATTTGACTACTTCCCATGATTCCAAAAGCCAATTAATGGACATCCAAACAATGAGTATTTGAATTGTGTCCATTTCAATACCATGGCTACTTTGGCATTGAAGACAATTCAATTCCAGCTCCCTCAATATCTACATCCAAACAGACCCTAAAGTAGTTGGGTGGATTACACAATGTTGCTTTTGGCCCTTATAGAGCATGATGCTTTTGATAGCTTTCAAATCGAAACTTAATCAGCTGTAACTGAATCGCAAAGTTTGATCATTTAACTCCTTGTGTGGTGCTGTATTTCTTCCGTCTGTTCATAAAATTGTTTTACCGAAATGAATTTTAACGAAAGTACAAGATCGATTGGAATGCCTTATTTCAATATCCTGCTTATCATTTACTCTTTTCTGTTACTTGATTCATTCACTTGCTTACAACATCGACTCAGTGAATTCTATCTGTTTGCCCAGTTTTCATTTTCATAAATCAGTCTGCAAAAATGCAGTGATTTTCCGACTATGTTTATTTTTTCCCTATACTTTCTCTTATTACTGCCATTTCCTATGTTTGCTTGTGTTCTGTGACCTAGACCTATTTTTTCAGTTCAAAAGAAACTCATTTAGTTATGCTGCAGATAAATGCGGATGGCGTGAAGAGAAACTTTTATCCTGGCAACACGCTACCCTTGTGGCACGACGAGCTGGAGCCCCACAACTCTTTGCTTGATATTCTTGCTGCTGGGAACCCTGATCCCATGGTGCAGTGAATTTGTCGTCCACTTCCTTTGTGAAGTTTTCACTGTATCTGACCTGTTCTTGATTTCAACCGAAGAATTAGAACAAATCCTTCTGAACTATTGTCACAGCAGGAGTATATTTACATATTGTTATCACACTTAAGTAAATTTGTGTTTAGCTGCTGTGGTTGTATTTGGCGGGTATATGATTTTGTCAGCCGGCTACACATCATGTAGAGTGATGCATCCATCGTGGCATCCTTGCCACAATTCCACCTGCTATGCTCTTCCATTCTGACAGACGTTGGCTTGCTGATGCTCGTCAGCTGTACTTTAAATTTTAACCAAATCGTATAAAAACTAGAAATGAATCACCGTTTACTGCGCCTGCCCACCAAATCGTATAAAAACTGATATGAATCGCGGCTTTACCGCGCCTGGCCACCAAATCGTATAAAAACTAGATATGAATGATTTGCGGCTTTACTGCGCCTGCCCTCATTGTGTTGCCCAGATTTGAGATAGTATTAGATAAGAGAACACACAAATATACCATGAAGGGTAGGCTTTTTAACGGCACAGTTTTAAATGCGCTCAAATTTGTCTTAGAATTAGAACATGTATTATGCTTTTGAGACATGCAATTGTAACTCATATGTACAAATAAGGTTGACATATTGCTGACATTAATCTCAGTTTGTCTTATAATAGGATTTCGCCGCTTCTAAGAACCGTTTCATGTTAGTTTAGGTTTTTCTCCTCAACCATGCCGGCTCGTAGCTAGGTCGCCGTCGCCGTCTCGCGTTGATGGCACCCTGCGGCGACACGTGAGATCTCTTTCTATTCCCCAAATATGTTTTCCTTCTTGGGATATACTCCACATACTATATGTACATGTGATGCTCAAACTCTCATATAACACATCATATAGCAAAAAATTAAGAAAACGCTATATACTTGAGGTAGGAAACTATGTACTTTAGATAAAAAAAATGCTATTGTAGGAATTTCTATGAAATTTATCTTTAAAAAAGTGCCTTTGCACTGTGTTGTTCTGTTGTCTTATTGTCCCGTGGCTACTAGTAGAGAATTGACCTCTACTCTCGGCACCAAATTCTAGGTTACTCCAGGCATTTTTTGTGCCCGGGAGTAAAGGGAGCTTTAGTCCTGGACTGGTGTCTCAGGTTGGGAGTAAGTCCCCCCAACCTGTTGAAGCGCCGGGGAGGCATCCTTTACTCTAAATTTTGGAGGCTTCAACCGGGATTAAAGGACGTCATTTAGTCCGCCGGCTCGAGGCTTCGCCGGTAGTAAAGGTCAACCTTTAGTCCGGGTTAAACCCTCCCGGCCAGCGATTAAATCTTTCTTTTTTTGACATTACTCTAACAACAGCCTTTTTGCGAAAGGACCTGATGCTTTTGATGTATCCACATCCATCCTTAGCGTAATCGGCAATTACGTTTCCAGCCACGGAAATTGTACTCTCCGTTTTTGATTCAAAATTTGTTTTCAACTATTTACTGATTTTCCACCCGGATCCAAATGCTTATATCTTTTTTGCGTTTTTAATTTTGATTCAATCTGTTCTAGTTGTGTTAGATTTGTAATTAAGTTTCCTACATGTTCATGCTACTGTTATCAATGTTTATAACTATTAAAATTCAATGTTAGATTTAACTAATTTTCATAATTCTATGTTCCATGTGCATTTCAGAGTTGTATTGGTCTCAAACTTTTTCTAGCAATGCATGACCCTAATAGTCTCCTTTTTTCCTAGGCCCAACTAGCCCAAACCAACATTGGCCTTTTTATTTCCAATCCAGTAGTACATATGTTCTATACAATAGAGCATAGATCAGTTGGTTAGGTCCCTTGTGATGGAACTTATCCACCGGGGTACAAAGCGGCGACTTGGCACGGGTGCTTGCATTTTCCTGGATTTATACTAGGATTTACCGGTGTTATACTTTAAGTGTTAGCGACGTTCCCATCGGCGGCGACGAGGCGCCTGTGGTGACTTTAAGAAATCGTTGGATCTACCGGCTCAGTCCTTTGGAAGCGTTCATAGGGGTAGGGTTTACTGTGTTCATAGAGGTGAGTGTGCGTATGTGTGTGAGGCGTCGGCGTTATCTGTGTATATGATATATCAAAAATAGAGACCATAATACTAAAAAAATCAACACTAGAGACCAAACAGGTATAATATATCAAAAATATTTTCTAATAATACTTATATGATAACCGTAAACATTAGTTTTGTACGAATATATCAAACTCAAAATAGTTCAACATCGGATAAACCTAAAACAACATTTATTTTAACCTTTTTTTTTTTTTTGTACAACCTACCGGTTTACACATGGCTGGTGATTTTTTTTCATTAGAAAGTGAGCCCAACTCAGTGCTAGATTTTGCTATAGCCATTGTGGGTAGAACAGTAACAAGGATCCACTTTTTAGACCCCGCCTTAGAACATCTTGTATAATAACCTCTTTACTTTCTGCCGAATAGCTCGGAATAAAGATTTTGATGAAAAACCTGCTTCCAAATAGAGCCTCTCTGGAATTTCGCTCGCTAGGGGATCGAGGCAAGCGAGTGTCATCCATACTCACAACTCTCGCTCGCCATCCATACAACTCTGGCCCGCGCTCCTGCAGAAGCTATATCTGGACAACAACAAAAATGAAAAGTATGTTGTAGTGTTCTAGTAGTTATTTAGGGAGCTAATTTTTTTAGAGAGCGTCTAAATTCTAGAATTGAAGATTTATTTTACATAGTCTTTTGGAGATGTTCTTACCTCTTAGTGCTAGTTAGAACACAAAAGTTACCATTGCCGGTCTATGCATCAACACCATACGTAACCAAGTTAAGTAACACATATATACTACGGTTTATTCTCCTTCGTCGCTGGCTATGCACAGCCATATACCTACTCTTACAGACTAGCAGATCACCTCCGCGAGGAGCTTGTACCGCCGCACCTTCACCTTGAATCGCGGCTTGCCAGGCTGCATCTCCCTTGTTTTCTTCGACACCGTCGTCACCACCGGTTCCGGCCGCTGCACCGCTCTTTCACCACGGCCCTTCTTAGGCTTCTTGATCGGCTTCCCGGGGTCCGCCGAGAACACTGACCTGGAGCATCCATAGCCACAGGAGCTGATCTCATCGTTATCGCGGTCGTCCCCACGAGAATCGCTGATCCTGTGTTTGGTCCACGCTGACGCCGGCACCTTGACCGGTGACGGTGAGTCGCCCCCTCCGGCGCCGGCGCCGCCCTGCCTGAGGCACCAGTTGCAGCTCCGGTACGGCCCCGCTACCCTCGGGTACAGATCGCTGCAGTATCTGATGAATACGTTCGTTTGTCAGCAGAAGACTCCCAAAAATCGAAATTAAATAAATCTTGCCGAGAGCATGGTCGTACCTATGCTGTGTACGAAGGTGACAGAGGTTGCACCGGAACAGCTCGTGCGGCAGGCCATGGTCGCCGCACATGCAGCAGACGACGGCAGCGGCAGCGGTGGCAGAGACGACACCATCGTCGGAGCCGGGAGACGCCATGGGAGCAAGGAAGATAGGAGGAGTGTCGAGCTAGATGCACATATATACGAGATGGGATGGGAGTGAGAAAGTAAAAGTGGACGGAGATGGCCGTGATGATAGACTTTAAGACTTGCATTGGGTCGTCGTCGTCGGTCCTCCTAGACGACGAGTACGTGAGAGGAGAGTGGAGAGCATAGGAGAGGTAGCTTTCATGACACGAGGAAACAGAGATAAAACGAACGCGGGTCCGAGACTTTAACGTCGGGATGTGTGGATATGTGTAAAATGTGTCTAGTGGCTCTGTCATTGCTAACGTGTGAGATGGGGCTGATTGATGGCTACCGTGCCGTGCCATTCTTGGACTGAGGGCTAGACCAGGCATGTATGCATGTATGTAGGTAAATCTCCTTACCATCTCTTCCCTTAATGGAGAAACTGTTTGGACCACAGCTTCCAACATCTCGATCCTTAATTTTGTTTTCAATCAGTTGCACAACTGTAGCCATATAAAAACAGCATCTTCAAAGAGTTTCTAGAGATTAATTAACTTTTGGCCCTTAATTTTTGTTTTCAATCAGTTTCACTTTTGGCCCTTCTAAGACCTTCTCTAAATTAATTAACTTTCGAGCTCTAAAGACTTTAGCTCTTTAGCTCGTTTCTGAGATCTAAATCTCTCTAATACGTGACGAGCTAAACTTCAAGTCTAACTTTACACCACAAAAAGTTTAGCTCTGAGTTTAGAGCTCTAAAGTTTTGTGGATGAGATCCAAACCGACTCTTTCTAAATCTTCATCTAGATTGCCATTTGAATAAATTATGTTTATATCTTTTCACCTACTACTAATTGTTTTTATATATCTTATGTGCACTTTAGAAAGCCAGCTTCGCTGTCCACCTTTGGCTAGTGAAAAATCTGAAATAAAGGATGACTATACGTAAAGATCTCTTATTTATGAAAAATCTTATAATGCACGTTGGGGACACCAAAAAAGTCCGGATTGTATTTTTGTTAACTTGAACATGTTTAAAAGGTCATGGACATGATGAAGGTCAAATGGCGTCACAAACGGGACAAGAAATCGCAAGGAAGAAGAAAGCGAGCCACAACGGGCTAATCAAGTCGGCTTAACCAGTTCACATCCGGCTTAGCCGGCTCAAACCTTTCTAGACGGACTAGCCGGTAGCTAGGCCATCCCACATCCTTCACCCGGCTTAGCCGGGAGCCAAGCCGGCCGGCTAAGCTAGCTCCTGTTCATGCCGGTGCAGCCTCCTGCCGACAACCGCAATATCCGGCTTAGCCGGCTTGAGATCCGGCTAAGCCGTTCGTTCTGATTCTGAACCGATTTTATTAAATCTTGTTTTAGATAATTTTGAGAGTTGAAAACATTCCCAAGTTGTTTCCTAAGGGATAAGACTACCCCCTCTATATATTGAGAGGTTCGCGGGTGATTTGATCTCATCTACCAACAAATCGACAAAACATAAACATATATCCGTTTCTCCTATTTTTGCTCTTCACAATCCATCTACTTGTTGTTCAACCGAAAGCATGAGAGGCGGGTCTGGGAACCAGGGGCTACTGCCCACTATATATCAAGGCTCCCGGAAGATCTTGCCTCTCTTAAACCAGACGCTACACACCTGAAGAAATTACAGCCGCTGAGCCGATGGGAGAAACCTGATCAAGGTTGGGCCAAAGTGAACACTGATGCGACTTTCAACAAGGCAGATTGCACGGGCTCGGCTGGAGTGGTAATTCGTGATGACTCGGTAATGTGATCGCAGCAGCTGCCAGATGGTTCGATGATGTTCAGATGCTCTCTCGGCTGAAGCACTCGCGGTAATGGAAGGCTTGGAACTTGCACAAGAGGTTGGTCTTCAACGGATCGTCCTCGAGGGTGATTGCCAGGAGTTGATAAACCTAATGAATAATGAATCGGCAAGTAGATCATCGGTCGGTGGTCTTTGTTATGACATTTCAGAGTTATGCAGGAGTTTTTATAGATTTTAAGTCTAGATGGGTGCGTCGGGATGCAAATTATGTTGCACATGTCTGTGCTTCTAGAGTTTTCGCAACCGCGCTCTTTCTTTTGGCTAGATGATGTACCAATTGGCTAGCTTCATTAGCAGCCAGTGATTGTACTCTGTTTTGAGTTAATATAAACTCTGAGGTATTCCCCCCAAAAAAAAAAATCCATTTACTTGTTGTTTGGTCATCATCTCCACCAATTTGCTGGCATTCTTAGGCGTGCTTGCAGGTCCTAAGAGATCATTCGCGTGCATCCTCTCGACGGATCCTTTTTGGAGGCTATTCGAAGCCATTTTAGCCGAGAACGAGTTCTACATCTGTCCTATCGATCTCTAGATCGATTCGATCGATCACGTTTTGATTCTTGCTATTTTGTAGGTTGTTTCAAACCACTAGGACGTTTGAAGTCTGCTGGTTTGTTGGTGCAAATTCCTTTTTTGTGTCAACACACATGTTAGTCTTCTTTTTTTTTTCAAGACTGTTCATAGATGTTAATTAATATATAGTATGTAGATGTCAAAATATTAAGACAACTAAAACATGTCATCAAATTAAGTAATATAAATGACAAAAAACTAATATCAAATCCAATCATGAAATATCCCCCACTTGAAACGAAAAGTCGCATGACCACGCATCTTCAACTCAAAGATCGATACTCGAAAAATAAAGAGATGCCAAGTCTAAAAGTCAATGTACTGGTCCATCAGGGAACCACGCTTGGGTCAAACATTTTTTTTCCCCATCCATGTGTCTTTTTACGTGCCGCCTCAGATAGAGATGTCACAACGACTCCACTCAGGAACCAAAAAAAAAAAAAAAAAATGCAATGACATCACTCTATAGAAACGCACCGGATGCTGCAGCGGGGAAAAATGATACAATCATGAGGCCCAGCTAGCAGGTGTAAACACAAAGGTCCAGCAGCAGGTAGACACACAAAAAGAAAAGAAAATAACACAAAATCCCAACAGCCCAACAAAGAAAGAAAAAACACAAAATGCCCACAGCTCGTGGATTGACTACATTCGGTTTAAACAAAACTAATTAGTACTTCCTCTGTTCCAAATTGTATGTCGTTTTTGGCTTTTCTAGATGCATTTCTTTTTGGTATGCATCTAGACATAGTGTATAACTAGGTGCATAAAGTCAGTCTCAATGGAGGTTTCATGAGTGTTTTATGCACATTAAATGCAGTGCCACATCCAACAAAACTTCACTTTTTGCACGAGACTCCTAGGAGAGAGAAGGAAAAAGTTTCACCATGGTGAAACCTTTGGGCACTATTTCACATGCGTTGGAAACAGTGTGAAACTCTCATTGAGACAAAAATAGTGTTTCACCATGGAACTATGCAATTAAACCATGCAATGAGAGAGAGGATGTGGGACCCGTGGGGGATCGATATCCGGGGACGCTAAGAATGAGCTCCCTACTCGGCGTCAACAAGGCGAGAGCCCTTTCGGCCAACGCGAAGAGCTCACTATCCTCCAAAGAGCTCAGCGCTCGTGGGCGAGCTCGCCCGCCGTTGCCGGACGGCGCGCCGCGAGCTCTCACAACCGAGGGCGCATTTCGCCTCAAGCGAGCTCTCCCGAATGAGCTCTCATCCGCATGATGAACACCTTTTATACGGGGACCTCTTCCCGCCCGCCCGAAGCTCGAGCTCAACGGACCCCGCGACGGCGGTAAGAGCTCACCTATCTTCCACGGCCGGCAAGCACGGAGTTGGCCAACTGCTCCTCGACAAGTAATCAGAGCCACGCAGCGCCACGCCTTCTGAGAGGGAGGTCCTTTCCATCACACCGCCATACCCCATCGACTCCAACAGCGTCGCCACGGTATGCTCTGGCACGATCGACATACGTAAGCCTCATCCATGGTATGGCGCGCCCATGACGATGGGATCGGTTCCTACCACGATTAGGGACTACACGACGCCAGGCCACCGCCCAAACCTCGATTCGCGTGATACGGCGGCGGTCAATTTCAGCATCCAGGCCTCCAAAGAGCTCGAAGACGACTCGCCCGGCCAAAGAGCTCGCCCGGAGAGCTCCCCGCATACCCGTCGCATCCAACAACTCGCTGCGATCTCCGGCAAGGGTACATGCGGAACGCATCTCTGGCGTCAAAGCATGGCCGCCCTCCCATACCGAAGAGACGGCTTCCAACTACGATAAAAGACGGGGCGACACTTGACCATCGCCCGCACCGGATTCCCAGCGTACGGCGGCGACCGGTTCCGACGCCCAAAGCTACCGCCGAGCTCGAAGAGCTCCCCGGCCAACTAACGAGCCCGCTCGGAGAGCTCTTTCACCTACCCGCCGCTCCCCGGCTCCTTGACCTACCCACTCTCACCTCAACTCCGGAGAGCTCATATGTCCCGCTCCCCTTGCCACTATAAAAGGAGGGGCGGGGCTCTCGATCGGGGAGAGGCGAAACAACACACTCAAACACCCTCACTCACCCACATATTGGCACGAGCCTCAATCACAGAGACTTGGGAGTCCGCTCCCTCTCTCGACCCGCTTGTACGCACCCCGGTATGAGCGTTTGAGTTCGGATAGTGATCACACTGGACTAGGGAGCCTGATCTTGCCCCGAACCAGTATAAACATTGTGTCATTGTCTCTAGAGCTAGGCCATTCGGAGAACGCACTAGCCAGTCGATTACTGTGACGGTGGTCGCCGCGATATCAGACCACGACAGGACCCGTGAGCACATAAAACTGTGCAATGAAACCGTGTATTGAGGGAGACGTCTATTTCATGCCAAAGTTTCACATCTTGGAAACCGGGAGGTGAAACTCTCTATTGAGACTGACCTAACAAAAGCAATGTATCTAGAAAAGCCAAAGTGAACTATAATTTGGAACGGAGGGAGTACCTATTTATTTAGGTAAAAAAACTAGACTAGTTTTTTTTTTTTTTTCCAATACTAGGCTAGCTGTTAATCTAATTAAACTTTACGTAAAGTATAGGCGACTAAAGTTTAGTTTTGTGTTGCTCCCTCACAAATAACAACTAATTTGACTAGACGAAGAAAGTTTAGTCCACTCGTTTATAGATGTCTTAAAACTAAACATTAGATAAACTAAAGTTGGCCCTCTTTGGAACATACGCAGCCAAAATGGTGGCATTCTCCTAATATTTTAAATAGCAATAAAACACTACCACTAGTCATAGCACATAAGAATCTCATTATGGGGCATTTAGAAAAAAAATATACTAAATTTTGGATGCTAAAACACTAAGAGAAGCCCACATCACTAGGAGAAATCTAACATTACGGTTTGCGATAGGATCACAAAGGAATTTTGTAGGATTATAATAAATCTATAGTATTTTTCTGCATGTCCCTTTGGAACAAAGGATTGACCATCTTTCCTAAGATCCTACAAAATTCCTACGGGATATATATACCAATCCATGGGAATTTTTGGAGCAAATTTAGGCCTCCTTTGGCACAAAAGAAAAACATTGAAATTTTAGAGGAATTCACTACCACATTCAATAACTTCGCAGATGGTCAAAACCAGTTTTTCGGAGGTGGACAAGCTGGCTATCTCCGAATTCACGCCTATATAAATTAGGATTTCCAGATGCAACCAAATGTACGCCTCGAAAAACCATTTTGGGACCCTATTGTTGAGTCCTAGCAGGGCCGGCGAGGTACGGGCGGAGGCGGTGGTGATTGGGCGGGGGTGAGGGCCACAGTCACAGGATGAAGATAGAGTAGAGGCGGGGTGAATTTTGCATACCATGCTCCAGACGGAGGAGTAGGCTAAGGGAGAGAAAGAACTGAGTCTATGTATGAAAAGCGAGAAACCTAGCCCTCTGTTTAATATGCTAGACTGCTGGAAATAGTGTTGGGCTGGATCTGGGCTCTGGCCTATTTACAGAGGCTGGCTTCCTAAGAGTGCCTTCGAAAATGGAGGCCAATTTTATAGCGGACCACCTCTGTTAATGGATTTTGAGAGATGGATTATTTTTTTACTGCCTCTATAAATCTTTTTTTTTAAACCAAGTGGTGTACTTTATTGATAAAAAATGGTTACATCGTTTACAAGAGATTGAACAATAAAGCTAGGGGGATCATCGTCCCAAATACAAGAGCTTTTCAAAGTCATACTAGATTGTGCTAATTCGTCCACCACTTGGTTTGCTTCCCTGAAACAATGATCAATGGAAATCATATCAAAACCTTGCCAAAGCCTCCAACAGTCATCATAAATTGCCGCTGCGGAGTTTGCCGTGAACCCATCATTCCTCATGATCTCCACAACTTCTGCACAGTCTGATTGAACCATAATTCTATTGCAACCGATGTGCTGTAACAATATCAAACCCTCCTTCAAAGCATAGGCTTCAGCCATGGGTGCATCTACCACATTTGGAATGAACTTGTTTAAAGCCGCAATCATACCTCCAGTATTATCTCTTATAATGACTCCCCACACTTGCATTGCTTGTCGCTGGGTCAAAAGATGCATCAACATTCAACATCACCCTATCTTCTGGTGGTTTCACCCAACCTTTCCTGATATTTTGTTTCTTCATCGACGCTAGCTTATAATTTTTCGTGAGGGTAGCAATCGACAGACCTGATCTTGCTGGCCTTTGGACTTGCTCATTATGCACCAACTGCCTCTATAAATCTATTTTGAGAGATGGGCATTTTGTGATTGCCTCCATAAATAAAATGTCTGCCTCTGAAAATCCTTAGGTATTTTAAAAGAAGGTCTAAGTTTGTAACCGTCTCTTTTAATGTTTGTGTAGTGTCTCGTAAAATGTGGTAGTGTTTCAGTTCTATATGAAAGTTTACTATCACCTCAGTTCTATACAAGGAACAAAGATGGATTAGCCTGGCGTAGAAGCAAACTCAAGGCAAGGACTAGTACCTTTAGATGATGAAAAATAGTTTTTGTATTCTTAATTCCTCACAGTTGAGTAATGAAATCAGGCTTATTACTGTACCTACAAAAAGGAGCTTCACACTGTTGCCATGAAAGTTCAAAAGCAATATGGCAGTGATCTTTATTTGGCACACAATCATTTCTTGCACGCAATGCAAGCTCCCCGGCTTCAAATTAAGGACGATTGCTGACAACCTAATTGCATTGTTCACCTACGTCTCGATCAGGCTCTCATCCGCTGGGATGAATGGACGGTCGATGTTCGTTGTCTTCCACTCGATCTCCCTGTTATCCTGTACTATGCACATTCTCCGTACGACGAATCGTCCTCCTTATGAAATCTTTCTCGCCTAACCATTCATTCGTTCTTAAGCTTTTTACATCTCTAGTAGAATGTCTTTTGCCTCTTTGGTATGGAATTTGTGCGTGATGGTTCATCCATCTGAATCTGATCTGACTGCAAGTGAATGCAATGGGAGATAACGCAGCAGCTCTAGATTGGGATTGGATTCGCATATGGCATTGCCATGGCAGGTGGCACTGTGGCAGCCAGCTGCCATTGCTGGTTTTACTAGCAAGTGTGTCATTAGCTGGCTTGCATCCACAAGGCAAGCAACACATGAACCAAGACAAGACGACACAACTGAACTCTGGTGATCACCAAGCCTATTTATAATGGAGGCCGCAGAGAGATCGATGTCTCTGTTCTCTCTGTCTCACGGAAGCACCTACACACCAGAGGAACGTACGGTAGAGCTCGAGCTAGAACAAGTAGAAGGCGCAGCTAGGGAAGATGAAGATGCTGGCCACCCTGGTGGGGTGCAACTACGCCGGCACGGAGTTCGAGCTGCGGGGCTGCATCAACGACGTCCACGCCATGCGCGCCGTCCTCCTCGACCGCTTCGGCTTCGCGCCAGGGGATGTCACCGTGCTCACCGACGAGCCCGGCGCCGCCGGCGTGCTCCCCGACTGGCGCCCGCGTCAGGCGAGCGCTGGCCGACATGGTGGCGCGCGCGGCGCCCGGGGACGTGCTCTTCTTCCACTTCAGCGGGCACGGCACGCTCGTCCCGCCCGTCAGCGGCGCCCATGGCGGCCGCGACGACCACGAGGCCATCGTGCCCTGCGACTTCAACCTCATCACAGGTATGCGAATGTCTACGCTGCGTCCGAGCACTCCATGCATGCACGCTTGGCTTGGCTGGCATCTGACTGACATGCTTGCATTCACGCTCGCGCGCGCGACGTCGTCGGTGCCGCCGCACGGCAGACGTAGACTTCCGGGAGCTGGTGGACCGCGTGCCGCGGGGCGCCACCTTCACCATGGTGTCCGACTCGTGCCACAGCGGCGGCCTCATCGACCAGGAGAAGGAACAGATCGGCCCCGACGCCGCCGCTGAGTCTGACCCCGACCTCCGCGTCCACGCCGTCCGGTTCCTCCCGTACGCCGCGGTGCTCGGCCGCCTGTCGGGCTCGTCAGGCCTGGGCGCGTCGCACCACGTCGCCGACCACCTCGTGGCGCTATTCGGCGCCGACGCCGGCGCCGAGTTCCACTTCCACCACCTCGGCAACAGCAACGGCGCCGCGTGCACCGCCGACGCCGACGCCGGGATCCTGCTGAGCGGGTGCCAGAAAGACGAGGTGTCGGTGGACGTGGAGGGGACGGCGGCAAGGCGTGCGGGGCGTTCAGCGCCGCGCTGCATACTGTGCTGGCGGCGCACCCGGCGGCGATGACCAACCGCGAGGTCGTGCGCCGCGCCAGGAAGGTGCTGGGCGAGCAGGGTTTCCAGCAGCACCCCTGCCTCTACTGCAGTGACGCCAACGCCGACGCGCCGTTCCTAAGGCAGCGGGCCAAGACCAATTTTTTTATTTTTGAGGATAAGACCTTGAGCAAGGTGGCGGCCGCCATGCATGTCCACGCTCTGATGACTGGTTACTAGTATTATGACGATTATTCCTCTGCCATTTGTGCATGCGCGTATTATTATTTATTAGTAAATAACAACCTGTGTGAACTGTATACAAAGAAAAATATGAGGCAGCTAGTATGCAGCGTGACCATGCCATTACAGATTCTTCAATTTGTAGTACATTTATCTGCATTCAACTCGATCTTCATGCTAAGAAAGTTTCCTTTGTGCTTATCTCTTTTCTCAACTTACGAATGTGGGTACCCGTGGGTATCATATCCAACGAGTGCGGGTGCGGGCACAAAATCTTACCCAAAAGTATATGTGTGGATATGAAATTTTACCCGATAGATAATTTGTATCATAGGTCATGCTTGCTAGAGTTTCGAGACAAAACTAAACACTAGAGCTGTCATGACTTTGTCAATCTTCCTATTATGGAAAAACTAGATAGGATTCTAGTATCTGGCCCATGGGAAGACTCTTTTCCATAAACCACTGTCAAAAGCTTCCTAGAGAAGTGTCTGACCATAACCCTCTTATCCTTTTCTGTGGACAGAAACCAAAAGCTAATCATGTACAATTCAGATTTGAATTAACTTGGTTAGATAACCCTGATTTCTATACTGAGGTCCAAAGAATATGGGGTAAGCCATGTAGAGCTAGAACCCCATTAGATAGAATTCAGCAAAAGTTGAAATTGGTGAAACAATATTTTAAAGGATGGGGCCTCAATGTTCAAGGAGAGTTTAGGAAAAATAGAAGGAAAAATCAAGTGAGACTGGAAGAGCTTGAGGGGTTGGAGGAAATTGAGGGCTTAACTTCGGATCAAATGAAACTTAAGGCTGACCTTCTATGTGAAAATATGGAATATCTTCTACAGGAAGATTCTTATTGGCACAATAGAAGCAGTGAGAGATGGCTTCAGATGGGTGACTTAAACACAAGTTATTTTCATAAATGTGCTAATGGGAGGCGCAGGAAAACCAATATTCTTAGCTTTGAAAATGATAGTGACATAACTGAAGGGCAAGATCATCTTTTAAATCATGCCACTGCCTACTATAGAGAGTTATTTGGCCCTGAAGTGGATCATGACATTAAGCTTGATCCAAGTATCTGGGAAGGGTGTGAGAGTATTAGTGATGATGATAATGCCAAATTATGTCAAAAATTTACTGAGCCTGAAATTAAATCTGCTTTTATTCCGGATGGAAAGAAACAAAGCCCCTGGCCTAGATAAAATACCTATTGAATTCTTTCAAAACTGTTGGGACATTGTTAAGTTTGATATTATGGAGTTGTTTAAAGATTTTCATGCTGGTAGCACTGATATTTCTAGACTTAATTTTGGCATCATCACTCTTCTTCCAAAAATAAAAAATGCTTCCAAAATCCAGCAATATAGGCCTTGTTAACTAGAATGGTTATTAAAGCCCAGAACAATGGTCTCCTTGTTGGCATCATCACTCTTAATTTTGTTCAATTTTGCAGCAGATTTCTTAACTAGAATGGTTATTAAAGCCCAGAACAATGGTCTCCTTGTTGGATTAGTGGACCATATTATCCCTAAAGGGGTGGCCATACTCCAATATGCTGATGACACTATACTTGTGTCTTAAGCATGACATTGAAGGTGCTAAGAATATGAAATTGCTTCTTTATATGTATGAACTTCTTGCTAGATTGAAAATCAATTTCAGCAAAAGTGAAATACTAGTCATTAATGATAAGGAAGACTTGAGTCAGCAATATGCTGAACTGTTCAACTATCAAATAGGTCATTTCCCAGTGAAGTATCTTGGTGTACCTATCAGCCCTAGTAGACTCCATGTAATAGACTGGGCACCTTTAGTAGAGAAGTGCCAAAGAAAGTTGGATCCTTGGAAAGGAGGCAATTTGACTATAGCTGGTAGAGCCACACTCATTACTGCAAGTTTGAATAGTTCTCCAATGTACCACATGTCTGTGTATTTATTTCCAGCCACCACTATTGAGGAATTTGAAAAAATAGAAGGTCCTTTTTTTTTTTTGGCAAGGGGGTTGAACAAGAAGAAAATATCATTTAGTAAAATGGGTCAAGGTATGCAGGAGTAGGAAAAAAGGAGGGGCTGGAATAAAAGACATGGCTAGGCTGAACATCAGCTTACTATGTAAGCTGTGGTGGAAATTAGAGACAGAGAGGAGGGTTTATGGCAAACCCTAATCAAAGCCAAGTATTTGAGCAATAAGAATATCCATACGGTATCCCATAAGTTGGATGACTCCCCTATGTGGAGTGACCTACTCAAGATTAAGAATATCTACCTAAAAGGTAGAGAGGCACATATTAAAAATGGGGCTAAGATTAGATTCTGGGAAGATCCCTGGCTCTTTGATAAACCATTATGTGAAATTGCTCCTATTCTATATAGCTTGTGTGATCAGAAAATGATTGATGTTCAGAGTGTTAAAACTGATAAAGTCAGTATAACATTCAGGAGATGGTTACCTTCCAATCTCAGATCAGAATGGGTACATATTATGAATCAAGTCAATAATTTTTAGATTTCCAATCAAAAAGATATCATTAAATGGAAATGGGAGAAATCTGGGAAGTTTTCTGTCAGGTCTGTCTATAATAAGTTGACTAACAGTGAGGGTGATCCTTATCTTAAACATATCTGGAAAGGAAAGATCCCTCCCAAAATCAAATACTTTATGTGGTTGCTATCTGTAGGTGTTGTGCTAACTAAAGACAACTTGCTTAAAAGAAATTGGAAAGGTTCCCCTAGTTGTTGTTTTTATACTGAAAATGAGAGTATTGATCATTTATTATTTCAGTGTTCGGTTGCTGAAGTTGTGTAGGCTTGTGTTGCTGGTGCTATTATTGGAGCCAATACCATTCCTGCCAACTTAAAACAATGTTGGCTTTGGCTGGAAAAATGGCTTCCAAACTGCAATTCATATTATATAACTTGTGCTTCTGCGGTGTGCTGGGCAATATGGATTGCTAGAAATAATGTTCATTTCAATAAAAAAAGTGATCAAAGATCCTTTGGAAATTATATATCATGCAGGTTCTCTAATCAGTTTTTGGACATGTCTTTACTCTGCTGACGACAAAGCTGCGCTGCTCAGTGGAGTGGAGCGACTCTACAAGAAGGCTTGCGAACTCAAGGAGGCACAGAAGCACAAAGTTGCAGGAATGAAGACCGGAGGACCCCAAGGCGGCGATCTGGGCGTCATTGGATGAGTGAACCCGGTCCTAACAGGTGAAGGCGATATGGTGTTGATGCTGGTTCAGACTGTGTCGTTCTGTATGTTTGATGCAAGTCTGGAAAAGAGGTGTGGAGTTAGATATCTGAAGTCAAGATGACCCCAAGCTGGGTGCACGTTTAGCTATTTTCAAACATCTGTTACTTTCTTATCTCATTTTGCTGTAAAACTCTTGTATGACATTGCGTATTTCCATTTTATGAATGGGAATGGGGAGACCCCTAATTATAAAAAAAATTGACTTTGTCAATCTTGAGATCTATTGGCCCAACCATTCGGTGGTGCTCATAGAATATGATGTATATGCGTGTATTTATAGACATGTGCCTACATGAGTGAATCTATATGAGCCTAAGCCTTTATTTTCTACAATCTTTTGGCAAAAAAGAATGATTCATATCCAAAGTATATATATGGCCACTAGATAAACCCTAGAGGGTATCATTGATCTAGCTACTAGTGGTAGTCTTAGGTGCGAATAACTCTACCTAGCTAGACTCTTGATCATGAATTGTTCGACTTGACCCAACTCGACCTAACTCACTGCTCAGTGTGTAAGTTGGATGTGGACCATAATTATCAACTCAATGCAAAACTTAGTCCAACATGGGCCAAAATTAGCCCACGTGCTAACTTGACAGGCCAGCTAATAAAAAAAATGAAAAACCAATGCAGCCCAGTAACGTAGCATGCCAAAAGATCATATTGCCCAGGTCTAATAAGGACATCTAAGAAAAAAAAAGAGTCCTAGCCCAACGCATCCCAACAACCATCCTGATTATACTCTCTAAAACCCTAAAGGCCTAAGGGCTTGTTTCTAATGCCAAAACTTCACTAGAATCATGCAGGAACTTTATAGAAATTGATTCAATTCAATTTACATAAAAAACATAAGAATAGTAAAAAAATCCATGTTCCAAACATGTACTAATCATTTTCACCTCCCTTTGGATCATGTCTTTCTTGCTCTCCCTTTGTTAGTTGCTTGTCTATCTCTTTCCCTGAAGAAGGTCCAAAGGGGACAACTTGGCGTCCCTATAAAAAAATAGTGGTCTTTCTTCCCCGTGCCCAAATAGTAGCTACAGTAAAGAGAGGGTGAGAGACGCAGATTTCAGTGACTTTGCCCGGTGACTTTGCCGGTGCCATTGAGTCATCGGCGTGTGGGGATCTACGTGGGCCCGAAAGACGTGGGTCCCACACGCCGCTGACTCAATGGCACCGGCAATGGCACCGGCAAAGTCACTGAATCTCAATCCGGTGAGAGACTGCAATGCGATGGAGAAACAGTGCACGGTCACGCTGTTGAGAGATGACGGGTGACCGCCGTGGGCCAGGTACAGGAACTTGTAGTGGGCAAGAGTCAACAAGTGTTCCTATAAGTTTTTTAGGGGGGACGACGGTGGCATGATATTAGCTATTAGGAGGGTTGCCAAAGCAACGAACTTTTAAGTTCCGCAAGACATAGACTGTTCGTTTCTGGCTTGTTTCTATAGCTGAAGACTTATTTGTAGTTGTGGTGGCGGTTGTACCAAACATGTTTTATATCCTTTGTAGGCAGGTTTAAGTCTCGTTGTACTTGTCCTTCAGTTTTCAGTTTGGGTGCTTTTGATAGCTTAAAAACTATAGTTTACCATGTTGGCTGCTTGGCAGCAGGTGGCCTTTTCTTTTGTGGCTTGTTGACATCTTCTATCATACTTTTTTCTGTAGTATCCTTGAATGTTATGTATTTCTGTTGCAAGTTAATGAAAATGGGTCTTCCGATTGAAAAAAAAAAAAAAGCTACACTGCTCGTTGATGATGATGATGTGCTGCACGGAAGGTTCCGTACAAATAGTCTAACATTTATTTTTTTTAACGTTGAATTTAACTTATATCTCATGGTGTTTTTTTATTGAAAATTCAACGGGGAGGAGAGGATCCTCCACCGAACATTGTATCCCACATACTATGTCATGAATGTTTACAATGCGTTAAACAAAATAGAACACCAAGGCCTTGTTTAGATTGCTAAAATTTCTAACCTTTTGTCCAGAAGACACAATCGTAACACGTTTCGTTTGTTTACAGTAAATATTATCCTACCATGGAGTAAATAGGCTCAAAAGAATCGTCTCGCAATGTACATCTAAACTGTGTAATTAGTTATTTTTTTAACCTACATTTCATACTCCAAACATATGTCTTTTGATTGTATTAAATGTGATGTGGGACGGAGAGAGAGTGGGAAAAAAGTTAGAAATTTTAGCAATCTAAACAAGGCCCAAGTTTCAGCTATTGCCCTATTCTTCTTTGGCAACTGCACCTTCCACAGGTTAGCTTCAGTTCTGCAGGCCATGAGAGTTCCTTGCATTGTCACCCGATCATTCTGATCGTTCCTAAATACAATGTTATTTCTCCTCTTCCATATATGCCAACAACATAGCATGAGAAAGGTAGCAAAATGCTCCTTCGGTATATGAGCCGGTGGTTCAATCTCAACTCATGGTGTTTGGCATGGACTCTTCGGATGATCATTAAAAAGCAGACAGCCAAATTGTTTTTTTTTTTTTATATTAACTATATAGATAGTATGTGGGATACATTTTTTTACATATAATATAGGCAATTTGGTCATCATGAAATCCATTAATGTATTTTTTTCAGGAATAGATAGCTTTGTGGTCCTTTGCAATTTAATCACTAGCTTCAGAAAGACAAAAGTACTGTTTCGGAGCTGATCATTGCCGAGACACAGGAGAACTTCCATGATGGAGCCAGACTTCACTCCAGAGCGCGACACGCCCATTCACTGAACAGCTCGCTCTCCGTGCGTACACGACATGTCCTGGACGCTGCTTCGTTCTCTTCAGTCTTCATCCGGTAACGGTACGTGAGTACGTGTCAAGCTTAATTAGGACATGGTAGCTACGTCTACAGCGCTCTCCGGCCGTTGCCATCAGTCAAATTTCCCCAGATTATTTGAGGCCGATCCATCGGTTTCGCTGACGGTGGGGTGGGGTGGGGTTGCATTGCGTCGCTGTAGTCATGTGGCGCGGTCATGGGCGCCTGCGCCGGGGAGGAATGGCGATGCCGCGCGCTACGTGTTGCTCCTAGTTGACGGTGTGGCCGTGGCCCGTGTGGCTGGCCTCTGCTTGCTGCCTCACGGCCAACTGCGCGCGACACACGCTAAAAAGTTTGTTTCAGGGATTCAAGAGGAAAAATGCGAAAAGGACGGCAATTTATAGTTACAACTTACAACTGTAATAAACTTTCCATTCCAACCTATACGCAAACAAACAAATTAAAGTAAGATTGCGATTTGCAAGGTACAAGTTGAATTATATCAGAGAGTTACATAATCAGAGAATAAATACAGGATTGCCATTCTTCACACGTGTGTTTCTTTGGTTGTTGTCACACGAATTTTTTCCCTCATCGATCGCTGATCGGGCGTCTCCTGTCCTGTCCGTGTTCTTTTGCCCACCAACGTTGCCACAATCCATAATATGAATGAGTTATTAACATGCATAAATTTCCATAAAAAATACTTATACTACATTAAAAAAATGAACATTCAAAACTTTTCATTTCTATATTACACGCTTGCCTAAAACCCATAATCTAATAGAGGGCATACTTTTGAAAAGACAATTGCCCCAAAAACTATTGCCCAAGTGGGGGCATGCTTTTGAAAAGACACTTAGCAAACCCATTGCCAAGTAGAGGGGAATGCTTTTCGTAAGACACTTGCCCCCAAAACCCATTGCCTAGTAGGGGCATGCTTTTCAAAAGACATTTGCCCCAAAACCCATTGCCTGGTAGGGGGGCATGCATTTAATAGGACACTTGCCCGAAAACCCTAAATTTAATAATCAGTTAGTGACTCGGCAAACGACATGAACCCTAATCTCAGCAAACGTCATGAACCCTAATCTCAGCAACGCCATGAACTCTAATCTCAGCAAACGTCATGATCCCTAATCTCAGCAAGGTCAATGAACCCTAATCTCAGCAAAAGCCTTGAACCCTAATCTTAGGAAAAGCCATGAACCCTAATCTCAACAACGCCATGAACACTAATCTCAGCAAAGCCATGAACCCTAATTTCAGCAAAGCCATTAACCCTAATCTCAACAACACCATAAACCCTAATCTCAGCAATGCAATGAACCCTAATCTCAACAAACGCTTATAACACTAATCTCAGCAGACACTATCAACCCTAATCTCAGCATACGCCCCAAACCCTAATCTCAGCAACTCCATGAACCGTAATCTCAGCAAACGTCATCAACCCTAATCTCAAAGATACGGCATGAAATCTAATCTCAAAGAAAAGCCATGAACCCTAATCTCACAAACGTCATAAACCCTAATCTCAAAGATACGACGTTAACCCTAATCTCGATCAACACCATCAACTCTAATCTCAAAGAAAACTTTACACTCCAAATTTTGAAACTTTGTACTCCAACAATAAAAACTTTGTACCCTTAGATGTAAAACTTTGTACTTTAGATGTAAATTTTGTCATTATGAAAATTATCCCAAAACATATCCAACATGGATCTAGTTTTATAGATCTCGTTATAATAAACGCGATGGTGCAAGCGGAATTGAAGACAGATGTTTAACGAGAAAGTTATTACATTTTAAAGTTTGAAATTCGTTTTAAAAATGAAAGGACAGATCTGACAACTCATTGGGCCCGCTTCCTATTCATGTCTATCAGCGCAAAGCCAGGGGACACTCGGGGCGCACCGCGCTTAATAAGACGCCACGCGCTGTGCAAGACCGATATATTTGGCAGCGCACGCGCGCCAAATAAGATTTCGGCATGGGATGGGGCCTAGCTAACTAGAGCCATTCATACGCTCGTAGTCAGGCTAGGATTGAACTCTGGCTCCAGGCTTGGCCCAGCCTCCCACTTGTTCCCTTCACGGTCTCGTTGTTCCCCGCGCGGTGCTCCTCCTCCATCACCGGTGCTTCTCCTCCCTCGCCGGCGCTCCTCCTCGTCCTCCTCCTCCTCCTCCTCCTCCTCCCCGCAAGGTGCTCCTCTTCCTCCCCACCAGAGCTCCTCCTCCTTGCTAGCGTGGTGCTCCTTCTTGGCCGTCGGTGCACCTCCTCCTCTCCTGCGTTTGGCGCTCCTCTTCCTCCCCTGCTGACGCTTCTCCTCCACTCGAGCAGTTTTTTCTCCCTCTACGATGACTCAAGAACCACACACACTAGTTGTGTGCGCCCCATCCCCGGTGCCCACCCCACCTCCTTTCTAGCCGGTGTGGCCAAGCTCTCAACCTCCACCTGTGGCCATATGCTGCAGAGCTCCACCCCTTCATGCCCCGGCCGAGGTCATCACTTGCGATGGCTTCCACGGTGGCTGCTTAGACTGCCACGCGGTTAATCCTACAGCTCCGAGACCCGTGGTGGCCGCGCCGGAGGCGTGCGGCGTTCTCGCCGCTCACGTGGTGGCCTCCTGCAGTCATGCTGACCACCCCGTCGTCCCTCCCTGAGAATTGGACTCAACGCGGCTTCCTCCACGGCCGGCCTGCGTGTAGAGCTCCCTGCCACCGTAGTAGCACGGCCTCCCCTACATTCGACATGCATGCAGAGCTCCATCCCTTGTAGTAGCCGCCTGAGTTTGCTACCCGCATCATGCCAGCACCATGCACTACATGTGTTCGATAGAACGTTTTTAAAGGAGGTAAATTCACCAACACCGGAAAGGCGGTCAGTGTATTCAAGCCAAACCATCTAACCAAACACACTCAAACTTAGCTGGCTTTGAGCAAGCACTCTAACCAAACAAGTGATTGTTGGCTTGAGTGGCATGCTAAGTCCAGCTTGGTTCGGTTTTGATAGCCAGGATGATCTAGAAAACGAACCAAACACACTAGTAATCTTACTCCTACTATTTGTTTATTCCGGTGGCAACACGATTGAACGAACACGTGTATACGTCTAGTTAGCACTCAATCGCAGACAACAGTAACGGTGAGAGCCGATACAAATGCAAAGGAGAGATCGATATCATCCCAGAAAGCAATGCAATCTATAAAGATAATCCTGTTTGTGAAGCCAAGTAATAATCCTTGCTTGGGAAGCTAAACGGATTAGCGATGGAGCGCATATACCGGAGGTATAGAGGTGGCTGATCGATGGATCCAAGGCCTCTGCTGGCTACCTATTTGTCTGCAGGTAATGACGACGACAAGAGAAGCTAGTGAGCGTACGTGAGTGAGCATATATCCGAGTACTAGCTCGCGCTAAGTCCAACGCCGAGAGCAAACACCCCATGTGGTCTCGATCGATCGCTAGCTCCTTGACGAGTGACGACCCCCCGCCCCATACGCCGGCCCCCACAGAGCTCAGCATGCTGCTCTTCTTCTCGTTCTTCTCCGCTGCTATATAGCGGCTAGCAGCTGGTGGTGTGGTACTCTGCTACTCTGGCAATCGTCAATCAGTGCGTACCTCCTACGGAGTACACAGCTGCAAGGACAGCAAGAGCAGGACTGCTGCAGTAGCAGTACCTGCTTCTTCTCCACCATCTCTCTGTGCGTGCGCCACAAGGTTTCCTACTTTCCTTATCAAGCAACCATCTAGATTTCTTAAATTGCACTTCCTAGCATACATGGTACTACTAAATAAATTTGCTTGCGTGTCCATGTTTTTTCTTCCATGAATATCATCATATATAGCACTGGAGTACCTCTTAGCTCTGACGTTGTCTTTCAGTCAAGGCGAGGCGACCGCGGATTGAAAGAAGCTAGAAGACGATGTGGGAGTCGGAGAGCGAGAGCCACCATGCCGGCGAGCGCGGGCTCGTCCCCGTCGGCGGCAGCTCCTCGGGCCGGCACGAGGCGCTCAAGAACGACGGCTTCGTTCGAAGAGACCAGTCTTGGTAAGCTAGCTATATATACTTCTCGTTCATCCACATATATATAATCCTGGCTTCATTATATATATGATATATAATTGCTCTTGTGATAAGTTAGCACTAGCTACTTGATTTTCACCATTCTGAATGGTTTAGTTTGAGCAGGTATGTTAACAGTGATATTCCCAGCGATTTGCTTGTCAAAGTTGGAGATGTCAGCTTCCATCTTCACAAGGTACAGCTAGTCTACCCGTGCATTCAAAGCTGGGGAGAGAGAGAGCGAGAGATCTCAAACATATGTTTTTCTCGAATAAGATCTCAAACATATATACATCTGGTGTTTATACTTTTGTCTAAAAATACAGGCTTTGCTTTTTCCTAATTTGTTCTCGGTGGTGTTTCAATGATGCAAGTACAAGTACACTGTTACCATTCGTACTGGCTAGGTAGCTTGCACGAAATTATATGTGGTCCATGGATTGATGAAGCTACTAATTCCATGGATGCACACACTGCTTCCTTGTTTAACTCACGAACGTGACACTAATTTCGCTAATAACCCCCAAACTGCATGCACGCAGTACCCGATGATCTCCCGGAGCGGGAGGATGAGCCGCGCGATCTACGAGACGTCGTCGTCGTCCTCGGACCCGGTGGCAGTGCCGGGCGACACGGCGGCGGCCGTGGTGGTGGAGCTGGACGACGTCCCGGGCGGCGCGGGGTCGTTCGAGCTGGCGGCGCGGTTCTGCTACGGCATGGCGGTGGACCTGACGGCGAGCAACATCGGGGCTGCGCTGCGCCGCCGAGTACCTGGAGATGACGGAGGACCTGGAGGAAGGCAACCTCATCTTCAAGACGGAGGCATTCCTCAGCTACGTGGTGCTGTCGTCGTGGCGGGACTCCATCGTGGTGCTCAAGACCTGCGAGACGCTCTCGCCCTGGGCCGAGAACCTCCAGATCGTGCGCCGCTGCAGCGAGTCCATCGCCTGGAAAGCCTGCGCCAACCCGCGCGGCGTGCGGTGGGCATACACCGGTGGTGGTGGTGGCGGTGGCGCTGGGACGACGAGGCCGCCCAGGGCTGGCGCCGGCGGCGTGGCGAGCCCCCGGTGGAACCTCGGCGGCGGCGGGGACTCCAAGGAGTCCAGCCCCGGCAGGCAGCAGCAGCAGCAGGCCGTGCCGCCGCCGGACTGGTGGTTCGAGGACGTGTCCGTGCTCCGGATCGACCACTTCGTGCGCGTCGTCACCGCCATCAAGGTCAAAGGTAACGGCTGCTTGCTTAATCACACTGCGTAATCTCTACTTAAGCTAGTTGATTATCTCTGCTTAGAACGTAGCTAGCAATGCTGCTGAATTAGATCGATGGACGATACTGTACATGCACGTTCTGATCCGGCCAGCTACATGAGTGCAGCCCGTCCGGATTATTAGTACCGTTCAATGTTCCTCCCATCGAGAAAACAGCATTTTTATCTGTGTGCATGTGAGGAAAAAAAACAAATACGTTTTTATGAGGGGAAGTGTCATGAACAGTGAAGCACAGTGTACATTGTTCAGACTGTGCCAAGACACCGCCGCAATCACATTAGTTGCCGATAGTGAAGCTGGGCCCAGGGGGATAGGGACAAATCAACTGCTTAACCAATTTCCCGTTTTACCAAATCACTAATTCACATTTATCATATGTGCTTTTGAAATTGCATGATCATAAAAGTTATTAGATTTTTTTTTAGTGAACCGGAGGAAACTATGCCCCTACAGAGAGTTTTATTAAAAAAAATAAAGTCAACTAACAGAGTACGACACAAAAACAAACAACAGAGCTAAGGAGAAACAAATAAAGAAAATAACTCTTGTCTAACCTATCAAAGATTTTTGGATCCATTGGTCGAATTGAGGTGCAAGACTAGCTTTTCACTCTTAGGGAGAAAGTCTGACTTCTAAAAACAGGGTTTTGCACTCTTGAATACCAATCTGAATGTTGTTAAAAAGAGTTCATTCAAGGCTTACCCAACACATAAGAATCCAAAATCAACAGTGCTAGCTAGTACTAATAGTGTGAAACCAAAGGATATAATTTTGATCCATGTTCTTCTCCAGAATCAGAAAAGCGAGACAAAACTAGCCCTCCAACCAACTTTTTTTTTTTTTTTTTTTTGACAAGTCCCTCCAACCAACTTTGAAAACCAACAGAACAAATTACGCCGACTGTTGTTCTCGTTGGCGGTCTCGTGTGATGTGGAATGTTTTGAGTGACAGACCGTCACATCGTCCTTTTGCATTACTCCTATGTTGGAAGAGATAACGGTCACATCGCCATGAGCCCTGGGAATGGGACGCAGCTGGTAGGGAGATCCTTTCATTTGCCGATCAATATGAATGCAGAGTTTATGTGGTATAAAAAACACAGTGATGTTGATGCCATTTACGTATCCTAAGGCTCGTTCTGTTACGTCATTTTGATGTTTAGGAATCAATCTGGCTGGTGGAGCTTATATAAATTGAACTATTCCGCGCTTCATTACGAAAGAAACAAACAAGCCTAAACATGATTTGCATTCTGTAATCACAATCGCTTGCCGCTATTAGAGCCGTTGTTCTTAAGTAATTCGCGGATTACTTGTGGTTACTTTCAGTTTGTTTTATGCATTGGACTATCTATCATTTTTAATGAAATCCGTGCAATGCACGTTCGAGGAAAAAAAAAAGACTTGACAGTTAAGGGATGCATGGGTTGTATATGAATCTCGATTTTTGAAATGAAGAGGAATTATTGATGTTTCAGAAATTATATTATCTGTGTGTGATAATAATCGAAACCACTTTTTATCTTCTGTGGCCAGGCATGCGGTTCGATCTGATCGGCGCGTCCATCACCCACTACGCGTCGAAATGGCTCCCAGGCCTCACCAAGGACGGTCCGCAGGGCGGCGGCGCGCTGGACGAGCCCTGGGCTCATGCCCAGGCGTCCCCGGCGGCGGGCTCCACATGATCATCGCCAGCGGCGTCGGCGGCGGTGGCGCCAGCGGCAGGGGACGACACCGCGGCGAGCGCGCCGGCGCGGAGCAGCGCATGGTGGTGGAGAGCCTGATCAGCATCATCCCGCCGCAGCGCGACAGCGTGTCGTGCGGCTTCCTCCTCCGCCTGCTCCGCCTCGCCATCATGCTCAAGGCCGCGCCGGCGCTGGTGACGGAGCTGGAGAAGCGCGTCGGCATGCAGCTCGAGCAGGCGGCGCTGCCCGACCTGCTCATCCCGTCCTACGGCCGCGCCGACACCGCATACGACGTCGACCTCGTGCAGCGCCTCGTCGAGCACTTTCTGGTGCAGGAGCAGACGGAGCTGCTGATGGCGGCGTCGTCCAGCCCCGGCCGCGCCGGGGACCAGCCGTCGGTGCTGCCCGAGTACTACGGCGCCAGGACGGCCGCCGCCGCCGCCGCGGCGTCGGCGTCGTCGGCGGGGCTGAACGCCAAGGCGCGCGTCGCCCGCCTCCTCGACAGCTACCTCTCCGAGGTGTCCCGCGACCGTAACCTGTCCCTGACCAAGTTCCAGGTGCTGGCCGAGTCGCTCCCGGAGTCGGCGCGCACCTGCGACGACGGCCTCTACCGCGCCGTCGACTCGTACCTCAAGGTAGGTAACTGATCGATCGATCGATCATCAGCTGCCTGATACTGATGCTGTTGATTTGATTCTTCCATGGATGCATCTTGGATGGATGATTCAGGCTCACCCGATGCTGACGGAGCACGAGCGGAAGCGTCTATGCCGGGTGATGGACTGCCAGAAGCTATCGCTGGACGCGTGCATGCACGCGGCGCAGAACGAGCGGCTGCCGCTGCGGGTGGTGGTGCAGATGCTCTTCTCGGAGCAGGTGAAGATCAGCAACGCGCTGGCGAGCTCCTCCTCCTCCGCCGCCGCCGCGCTGCTGGCGAACAAGGCGGACGCCGTCGTGGCAATGCCGCCGCCGCCGACGCGGCGGCAGCTGCTGGACGGCACGCCGCAGTCGTTTCAGGAAGGGTGGGCGGCGGCCAAGAAGGACATCAACACGCTCAAGTTCGAGCTGGAGAGCATGAAGGCCAAGTACCTGGAGCTGCAGCACGAGATGGACGCGCTCCACAAGCTGGTGGACCGCGACCGCGGCGGCGCGCCGTCGCCCGCGGCGGGGCCCAACAAGGCCGGTGTTGGTGGGAAGAACCAGAGCCAGGGGCCCTCGGCGTGGAGCAGCGGGTGGAAGAAGCTGGGCAGGCTGGCCAAGATGAGCGGCGGCGATGGGGCGGGGCACGACGGGCACGTGCCCGGAGAGGCGCCGAGGAAGCCGCGGAGGTGGAGAAACTCCATCTCGTGAGCAGAGCAGAGCCGGTGCTTGGTTCGTAGCGAGCAGTGTCCAGTGTAGGCGGGAGACGGCGAGCGGCCTAGTAATTTGTAGCAGCACCCATTTTTATGCATCTAGCACAGATTTCATGGAGTTTTTTTCGAGATTGGGCGTCGGTGTCTGTGTGTGCAGACTGTCCTAGGAGAAGAAGATCGTCTCGCCTACGTAGTATTTTCCAGTGTGCTGCATTTGCCATGTTGTCCGTCAAACAGTGTTGAAGATCGGAACAGGGCCTGGACTCAACCATGCGAACCCGGCCTGTTGTGGAATTTTCATGTTGGGATTTCGGTCTCGCCTCTCTTTCAGATGCATTGCACGAGCACGATAGTAGTGATGAATAGTATGCACGATTACGAAATAGCTAGTCGTAGGATGAGTCCAACAAAAGGTATGGCAGAGTCCTAGCGTGTGGTCGTCACTGTCCGCGTCCCATACCATATGCCAGATCTCCGTCGGTTGGCCTGGCTCCTTTTGGAGCGTCCGCAGTGCAAGGGTCAAACTTGGTTATATTTGGTTATATGCAATAAATACTCCCTTAGTACCCGGTTTGATACACTGTTAGCATGAGTTGATATAGACTCAAGTTCGTTCCATCGCACCCGCTCCTAGCAGAGAAAAGTAACCGTGCTCCACCTCTCTCTCCTGCAACACTCCTGTCCATCTCTCTTTTTTTTGTTTGTGTGGGGCCCGAAATAGGAGTGACCTTGCTCCTTCACACTACAGCCTCCTCACTAGGACCGATCACATCAAGCGTGGGACCCAGGATAGGAGCGACCCCGCTCCTTCACACTGCTGTTGCTCTTATCACACATTCGTAGCGTGCTCCCTGTAACTTCACTCTCATCCTTGTCGCCTTTCGTTCCTGTTGCTCTCACTCACACGGTCACACTCACACGGGACCATGGGCGCAAGCGGCAAGCCAACGGTTGATGCATTGCCGAGTCGCCGGTGTCCGTTTGCATCCATGCAGTTCCTATCTCAGCAAAAACTGACTACCTGAAAGAATCGCACACCTCAGCAAGAACTGAGTACCTAAAAGAATTGCACTTTGTCTTATTTCAGTTAATTGTTTAACACTATTGAAACAATCAAAATCAGCCGTCAGTTCTATCGTCATCAGGAATGAGTTGTCCTTTCAAACTAAACACAAGTCAAAGAAGAAAAAAAAGACCCTGATTAAGGCTATGGTGCTCTTAAACCAAAAGTACTGTACAAAAGCCGTCAGTTTTATCGTCACCAGGGATGAGTTGTCCTTTCAAACCACACGCAAGTCAAAGAAGAAAAAAAAGACCCTGATTAAGGCTATGGTGCTCTTAAACCAAAGTACTGTACAAATCAAACTAGATAAGAAGAATAGGTCAAACTACAGGAGTGAAAAGTCAAAAATACCCACAGGTAAAGATTATGCCCAATCTCATGGCAGTGGCATGTAGGGCAAAAAAAAAAAACAAAAAAAGTTTCCAACAATGAGTCAATGACACCTGTGAACCCTCGAACTTTTCAATGGCTTATATTTCAAAAAGAAGTTTTATAATAATGACATATACATGGAAAAGGCTCTAATTTGGACCTCAAACTTGAAGCATGGAAAAGGCTCTAATTTGGACCTCAAACTTGAAGAGAGT